>JASEVX010000001.1:162307519-162342852 GCA_031761405.1 Serripes groenlandicus | reverse complement strand
ACATATTATAAGAAGGAATTTGATAGTCGGCTACGAAGTAGATTAGAAATAGATTTGAAAGCTATAATGCTTTGTCCGTATTTTCTTTCTTTTTAGCATTTATTTAGTTTGTTATTGTCTACGTGGATGTGAAATGATATGTCAGAACTCTTTAAAAAATCACGACGGCCCTACTTTACGTTAATAGCAGACGACCATATCGTTAACCCTTTCCCTCATACGGCAATTATGCAGCAGACGACTTTGAACGTATTTTGTCAAAAATTAGAGATTTCATAATTGAATGGATAACGTATGACAAAAAGTGGGAAAACATTGTGGCAAAAGGAGAAATTGCACGTTTTGTGCAATTTCTCTTTGTCACTATGTTTTCAAAAAGCTATGCTGCAGAGGCGTCAGAAAGCGTCTATATGAGGGAAAGGGTTAAAGAAAACATCATCGGTTAATAATTTATTTTCTCAACATATCGAAATTCAGTTATTAAAAAAGTAGAGATCTCGTTTTTGTTTTTAAACCCATTTCCATTTACCGATATGGTTGTGTTTAATTACTTTCAACGTCGACTTCTCCAATTTTTTGTTGGAAAATAGTCAAAGAGAGGTTGAAGTTGAAGTTGAGCGATAAGTCGAATGATTTTACCTGTTACGGCAGTTTGCAACACATATAGATCCAGATCAGTCTGCATATCCTGTATTATGATCTGAAGCTGTTCTATAGGATAACTAGTCATTGGGGGTTCCAATAAACTTCTGTAATGCAGTATCCATTTGGATCCTTAGCATGGAAGTACAGGCAATATCGTTTCCACAAGTCTACTAGTTGGTTTTCCTGGAGCACCGCTCATTCGTCATGTTGTTGTGTTGCTTTGTTTGTCTCTTTTTTTTCTTTTCAAAAATGCTATTTACTTTAACTCTTTCAGCGCCGAATTGTTTAAAGTAGACTCTTCTATGTTCAAAATCAGGTGTGTCCAATTCTTATGGTATGACAGTTTTTTACTATTTTGTTAACTAAAAGGCAAACAATGCTGATTTCAGGTGAGACAGCTCGTTACGAGCTGACTCACACTGAATCTGCATTGTTTGCAAAAACCCTCAATATTACCTGTGGCGCTGAAAGAGTTAATACAAAGCTCTGTTTTAAATATTGGGATTAATGTATTTGTGTAAGCAACTAAAATATACAATTCTTGAAAACATTTCTTGCAATATTCAATTATTTGAAAAAAGAAGATGATAAAGGAAACGCACCCTTTGACATAAATAAGCACTGTAGACAAAACATTGTGATCCTGTAATTGAATGTTTTATTGGGGGGATTTAGACATTTCCTGTCCGTTACGGAAACGTCACAAACATTTGTAGATGTGACCTGGTTACAGGAGTTGGCACGCAATGCTCGGTTTATTAACCCTTGTTTACAAAAGATATGTATATGGTATCTATGGTAACGCTTTCATTTAATTTTGATAATTACTGTTAAAATAACATATCAAATTAGTTTATCAATGACTCCACATGCAATTACTTTACTAAAAAAAAAAGAGAAAAAAAAAGAGAACAAAATCATCTATATTGAAACTGACGTCTTTGATTACGTAGGGTATTTCGCATTGGTGCTTTTGATATTTGACAAAAAGAATTGTTCTTATCACATTTGATACTATACAGACACGTATCAACATGGGAATAAACCTTTTCCGGCATAAAAAAAAAACAAATTCGCTGGCGAGCAGACGACACTGACACCGCTTAACACAAAATATCGAAATGTTATTATAAACCTAAGCACCTTTATTCATAAGAGTTGAATACATTGTGGCCAAAGCAAAAATTGCACATCCAGAGCAATTTCTCCTTTTGTCCTTAATGATTCCAAAAGCGGCTGCTTTAGATGCATATGATTAGGTCTGCAAGTGGGAAAGGATTAACAAGAAGAGAGACATGAGAATCATGTTTTTTATCGGTGGAATGTAGTACGTTCTATATATAAAAGATCAAAGCCGTTATATTGACGTTTTATAAATGCATGCTTTTTTGTTTCACTAAAGCAGGTTTTAAAACCAATGATTCAAAAAACCGAATAATATAAATGTATGGTTATATCCCTTACAAAGATGGTTATACTATAAAACGTGTATAATTCGATGTTTCATTTTTTCTAGCCTGAGACATTTTAATGGCTGAGGATTTCCAGTTTGTTCTAGTTTTCGCAAACCTTGTAACTTCTATGTCTTAACCCTTTCCCACATATAGACGTTTTCGGACGCCTCTACAGCAGATGAATTTTGAAAACGTTGTGACAAAAGGGGAAATTCTCCTTTTGTCACAATGTTTTCAATTGTGTTCAGTAATTATACCTTCATTTTATTTTCCATATCTTTGCCTAGATGTTTTCAAAGCAGCCTGTTGCAGATTTGTTGTAAGGTTTAAGTATAGGAAATGAGAAGTGTATCTGACGTTTAAGTAACACGTGGTTTTGTCCGATGCATATCCTGAATGCTGTATTGTAGGAGTCGCTCAATCAATCGTCATAACACACTATTAAAGGACATTTATAAGTCAAGAAATATCTACGTTTAACATATGTCTACAGAAGAAAACCAATTGCTTAAACTGCACACGTTGCAGTGAATTCGAATATCAGCAATATTTCAGAAAGTCAAATTGTAAAAGATCTAAAATACATAGCAACGGGAAAACATAATTCAGATTCCTAGATCAGGACTGGAGGTTTGAAAAAGTACATGTATTTGCGCCAAAGTATTTATCTAAGAAAACCAGTAAACCCCATGATGTCAGTGGCGTAGCTCCCTTTAGGCACTGTAGGCACGTGCCTACACATCTCTTCTCAAAATGCCCCAAAATGCAGCTGCGGCGATAGACATCTGCGTAATGTATCGACCAGATCAGCCTGCGCTGTCCGCGCAGACTGATCCGGCCGACACATTCCGTCTTAGGGAGATAGATGTATAGAGTAGTTATTCAGAAAACAGAAAATCCACAGGAGGCGAAAAGTGTCTATCCGGGTAGGCCTGTGTGGCATGCTTAGTCTGATACGGGTCGATACTTTACGCAGAGTCCACAAAGTTGATTTTCTCATGAGACGGCCTACACATTGATTATTGCAAAGCTACGCCCCTGGATGTGGTAATCGAAATGATCTTCTCAATAAGGTGCTTCTTCTTAGTACCAACAATTGAAGGTCTTAATCACATGCAAAATGCTTCTAATCTACAGATCTTCTAGTTACATTGCCATTGTACCAGTAGAACATATAAAGAACGTCCTACTAGTTCTGCATTGCCCCATTGTCACCAACATTATGAACTCAGTGTTCGTCCATGCTTTAATAATGTGACAGTATAGAACACACGGGAATCATAATGCAATGCTGACCTTTTACATTGGAACTACAAAGGCAAAGTTAACGGCTCACGAGACACACTATAAACTGCAGAAAGTCGATTAATTAGTTATTAATTGGGCGACTACTATCATAATTATGTAAATGAAGTAGGCGTTAGCCATATGGTGTGATCAATTTATCGATACTTCCTCGATAATACTCTAGTTATATTTTAACATCCAATGAACACTTTCACTGAATTGTATTAAAGATAAATTCATGAAAGTGGCATGTCAACGGTCAACTCTACAATGAACAATTAATGATTTCAAGTAATTATTGATTACACCCGGGGGGTGTAAGGCGGTGGCGTATATCAGCATTGAATTATATTCTGCTTTTCTATGACACATGAAACAGAAACTAACTGCATGCAACTTAAATATATATGAGCAGTTCAACTAAAAAAACCACATTGTGGACTCTGCGTATTTAAACGTATTTATCCAGATCAGCTTAAGCATGCCGCGCATGCAAACCAGACAGACACTTGTCGCCTCCTGTGGATTTTCCGTTTCAGGAATCATTACACTATACATTTATACCCCTGAAACGGAATGTGTCAGCCCGAATTAGCCTGCGCGGATTGAGCAGGCTGATCTGGTTCGATACATTACGCAGAGTCCATACTGTTGGTTGTGTCGTGGAACAGCTCATATGTTTCGAGATATACTAGAAGTTAAAAAGTTATAGTTTTCTGTAATGAAAGTATAACTGCTTCATCTGTCTTACACCTTCTTCTGCAATACTTGACATTATAAACTCTTGCTTATCCATGAATAGCTCATGAATACTTATTAAACAAAGAGTTTTGTCGAAACTTGTCTTTTAAATACAAAATATTAAAATATGATAAGCTGGATTGTTTGTGTCGCACATTTGAACATATCCTTTTATAGTTATCAGAGCTCTAGATTAGAAGAGTATTTCACATTTTAGTGGAGTCATAAAGGATATATGGATGAGAAAAGACCAGTTCACTCATCCTTATATAGTCCACTGGTTATTATTTCATTAAATCAGGGATATTGGAACAGTGGTGGACACATTATATAACCACTTTTCAAAAATAAGGATCATTTAATACTTCTGAAGTAGTTATGTTGAAGAAATAAAGAAAAGGCAGAACATGTTAAAAGTTAGTTTACCAACAGTCCCAAACTAAATGTGTACACATGCCATGGTGTCTGGAAACAATTATCCCGTTATCTCCTTATCATAATTATCGGGCAATATAATTGAAACGTAAACATTCTGGGTCAGCGTGTGTATTTCACTCGGATAGCAACAGAACAGAACGAAGTATGTAGACTTATGTACAACATGCACGTATCTCGTCATTCAAAACGTGGTATAAATGAATTAAATCTCATCGAAGACGAGTGCAACGATTTTGAAAAGAATGCTGTTATTTTCCTTCCGGCTTCATAGAGGATAAACGTTATGCGTAAATAACCATACGTGTAGCATGTATGATAGACATGCAGATCTCTAGATAAGGTTCCTTTTTGCATGTTCTAACATTCGAATTTGACCCTCTAGCCCTATGTTGTTGGTACTCACATCATAGGGTTTGGTTGGACAGTTATCCCCTTCCTTCGTATAGACGCTTTCTGACGCCTCTGCAACAGACGGCTTTTTTTTGAAAACATAGTGACAAAAGAAGAAATTGCTCAAAACGAGCAATTTCTCCTTTTGCCACAATGTTTCCCACTTTTAGTCATAGGTTGGCAATTCAATTATAGATTTTCCATTTTTTGACAAAATATGTTCAAAGTCGTCTGCTGGAGAATTGTCGTATGAGGGAAAGGGTTAAGAGATATATTGTGGGGGAAAGAGCTGAATACTTGTCATTGTCTAGAACTCTGGACATGTATCAAATGTTTATGATGTTATTATGTCTAGGCTGAGGTAAGTAGTCTAAGAAATCGTTTCGGTGCATTCAATGTTGGAAAGAAGTTAACTCTTTCAGCGCCGAATTGTTTAAAGTAGACACTTCCATGTTCAAAATCGGGTGTGTCCATTTCTCAATTTATGAAAGTTTTGGACTATTTTGGTAACTAAAAGGCAAACAATGCTGATTTCAGGTGAGACAGCTCGTTACGAGCTGACTCACCTAAATCTGCATTGTTTGCAAAAAAAAACTAAATATTGCCTGTGGTGCTGAAAGAGTTCTGCATTATTAAAATAAAGGATGAAAGAATGGGTGACAATACTGATTACGTTCTTTTCCAAATGTGTACATAACGATATACGTGATCCTATATGTATGATGTGTATAGGGGGCTCGTTGCATCTCGGTATCTTTACCCAGAAATATATTTGTTTTGTCAGAAGTTACAGCTCGGCATATGCATCGCATTGACAGACGGTGAATAGTGTAACCGATCTGTAATGTAATATCCGTTGACGTACGAGTGTGTACTTGTAAATATGGGACAATAAATTTAGGGCCAGAGACGTTCCCAACAGTTCGTTGAACAGAAACAAACATTTAATATTCATGTTTTATCTTAAGTGAGTGGTGCAAATAAAAATATTAATATGGAATATCCGTTGACGTACGAGTGTGTACTTGTAAATATGGGACAATCATTTCAGGGCCAGAGACGTTCGCAACAATTCGTTGAACAGACACAAACATTTAATATTCATGTTTTATCCTAAGTGAGTGGTGCAAATAAAAATATAAAGTCCTTTGGCAAATCAAACGTGGATCTAGCTCAGCCATTCATGTGCACAATTCGCGAATCATTCACCGACATTCCAGAGTTCTTTAGATAAATATTAAACATAAAGATCATAAACCAAGAATGCGCAGGTTAGATCCTTAACTACTCTAAGAAGTGTCGTCATTGCATTAACAGTCAAGATCGGTTTTCTTTGAGTGGGACTCAAACGGTTTCCTTTCTAATTTCATCTGTTGCACATTCCATGGCCCAAAAGGTGTCTACAAAGAAGTAACAACGAGTCGAATGGTTTTGTTTTGTTGGCACTTTGTCAACCGAAAGGTTCTTCTTTACACAAATCATAATTACCCCAGAAAACTTTACCAACTTTTCTTTCAAACTCGCAGTACAATTACGTTAAACAACTTACCAGCAGAGACCGGGTATAAATCCAAAACCAAAACACCCACTAGCACACACAATGTTAATAAATTCCCAGAATATGCCATTGTTTTCAAAACTTTTCAAACAAACTTATTCGTTTTTTATCGGTAAAGGTCACATATTTTTCGAGGTTAGCTTTCTAAGTATAGCGCCTCCATACGAAACGAGCATTTCCAATATACTCCACACGTCTGCTAGGATGCCAGTATTGGATGTAAAACAGATGCTCTGCGCATGCGCAACTTCGTCGGGGGATATTTTTCTCCCTCGCCCTCACCTATGAGCCGCGTGATGAGAACACGTGCCTTAGAAACAACGAGCACACTGAAGGTTGGGGCGATTGTGTGTCCTACATGAATGCTATGTGTGGGACAGCAGGGGCGTAGCTTTGCAATAATCAATGTGTAGGCCGTCTCGTGAGAAAATCAACATTGTGGACTTTACGTAAAGTATCGACCCGGATCAGCCTAAGCATGCCACACAGGCTTACCCGGATAGACACTTTTCGCCTCCTGTGGATTTTCTGTTTCAGGAATAACTACTCTATACATCTATCCCCCTAAGACGGAATGTGTCGGCCGGATCAGTCTGCGCGGACAGCGCAGGCTGATCTGGTCGATACATTACGCAGATGTCTATCGCCGCAGCTGCATTTTGGGGGCATTTTGAGAAAAAATGTGTAGGCACGTGCCTACAGTGCCTAAAGGGAGCTACGCCCCTGGAAAGGATCGTTCGTCAATGCTTAACACATCTTAAGTCTTACACACTTTGAGAACATTCTGACAAGATGTGAAAACGTAATTAACTCTTTCGTCGCCGTATTTCCAAAGCGGACTCTTCCATCTTTTAGTTTTGATACATCATTTGTACATTGTATGAATATTTGGATGAAGACTGTGAAGTAATAAGAGCGAAGTGCAGATAAAAACCAGTCTGTATAGATAAACAGGCTGATCTTGGCCTGCACTTTTCGCAGGGGATATACTTATCATCTACGCGCGGTGAAGAGGTTAGAAAGGGACAACTTTGTGGATTAAACGTTCATGTTATTCTCTTTGTAAACGTTTATGTTATTCTCTTCTGTAAATCCATAATCTTTTAATTATGTTAATCTGTTTCTATTGGTTATAAGAATTGGTGTGTTTTAATGCAATAAAATATATGAATGAATTAACAATCTTATCCTAGTCATCGCTTTGCAGACAAATCTGCTTCGGGACTAGATAAATATTCCAAAAGAGTAATCGAAAGTGTTCAAAACCTATTCCCTCGGTGACAGGTTCCTCCGTTTCTGGTATCGGGGATTCTGTAGCATAGGGGCCAGTTTTCTGATGGCGCGATGCCCATATGAGGCGTAGTCTGGGAGGAAGTGGTAACTTGTTGTAACAGCCGTCTGTCTATCAAAACAGTTCATAAAACAGTTTGTTTACAAAAGATGAGAGAATTATTAATAAGTCGGAACAATGAACGAAGGTTAATTTGTATAAAAAGTCAACAATTAAGAACCTAGATATTGCACTGTATGAGTTGAACTGGATAACTATTATTTCATATGTTTGTAAACATTATTAGCCCTTTCCCTCATATAGAAGCTTGCTGACGCCTCTGCAGCAGACGGCTTTTTGAAAACATAGTGACAAAAGAAGAAATTGCTCAAAACGAGCAATTTCTCCTTTGTCCAATGCAGTTGATGTAATCATGCAGTAGTCAAACACGTGACTCTTCAATATTAAAGAGTTGGTTTACCGGTTCGAATGCACAGCTCGACTGTGAGACTTCGATTGTTCGTATGCACAATAAGACCGCGTTCAGCATGGCGTAGCTCAAAAGTTATATTATCCCCCACATTTTGAAAAAATCAATGCATACGACTAGCCATTCATATTCAATTTGCTTTTCATGTATTATCTCTTCTTCATATCATAGTGTTTAAGCACAAATTCTACATGTATCGTTCTTTAAATTATGAAACTTATCTATGGGGAAAACTATGTCATTCTGTGAATAAGTTAAAATTGAAACATACAAAAAACGTTTCTGCACGGAACTCTGTTAGGGACATATCATTCCCATCGCCGTATTATTAAGATCACCATAGAAAATAATGCGAGATTTGTCGCATTAGTTTAACTTTATTTAGTTTGTTTAACTTCGATGGAAAAACAATCAATGTTTGACTATTTCGCACAAATCTAAGTATACCTAGTCCTTAGCGTCAACAGTGAAGAAATTACGGGATTATAATTTTACTTTGTCTTAAATTTATTCAAGACATTGAACAAATATAATAATGCTACATTTGAAGTTACTTTGTCACTTCTTATTAAACAGACAGGAAGAGCAGTCGAAGAAGAAAAAGTAACAAACAAACTCGAGTGGTATTTTTTTCTTGCGCCGTCTCAAAGCTGATTGCGATGGGCCTCATTGATTGGACTGTTTAACCCTTTCCCTCATACGACAATTCTGCAGCAGACGACTTTGAACATATTTTGTCAAATAATGGAAAATCTCTATAATTGAATGGATAACCTATGACTAAAAGTGGAAAACATTGTGACAAAAGGAGAAATTGCAATTTCTTCTTTTGTTACTATGTTTTCAAAAAGCCGTCTGCTGCAGATGCGTCAGAAAGCGTCTATATGAGAGAAAGGGTTAAGTTTCCGTATTACTGTGTTCCTCTTGCATCGAAACAAGAAAGAAATACTTGTCACAAAACTGAATGGAACAAAACCTAGAAATTCCACATCGCTTAGGGTTTCCACAAATGTTATTTTCCAATACATTCGAATTCTGTCCTATTAAAGAGATCATTTCACTGGAATAGGAAGAAACAGATATTAGAGCCGTGACGCGGCAAAACGGACCAGATAAAACATTCGTGCTGTGGAGACTCGAATATACTCGAGTTTCAAGTACCGAATTTAGACCGAATATTGAAACACTATATTGGGTGGTGAAAAATACAAATATCTTTAAAGTAGACATTGAAGCCTTGGATCAGATTCTGCCGATGCACATGCTGTTCTAAGTATGCTATTGTGCAAGCAATTTATAAAGAAGATTTTATAGATGATCTGGCATATCTAATCTAGTTTAGAAATGCAAAAAATAACGGAGAGCGATAGAAATACTTTCTATTCAGTCATTCGGGTTGAGAGAGAGTGAAAAAGAGATCGACTGAATGAATTATTTAAAAAAAGATAAATTAGATTATTCGTCGATTGCAATTGATGTATGGGGTTTGGTTTGATAGAGAAGATGCTGTTCTTCTCCTCCTCTACTAATTAGGTTCCTCCCTATTGATAAGAGAGACCTAAACAAGAACCTTTCCCTTAAGCATTGGCATTATACTTTCCAAACAATTAATGGGGTTGTCTGTCTGTCTGTTTGTCTCTCTGTCTATAACCATCTGTCTGTCTGTATGTCTTTCAATTTCTATTTCTCTATCCCTGTCTCTCTCTGTCTCTGACTCTGTCTATGTATGTATGTTTGTCTGTCTGTCCGTCTGTGTCTCTCTCTCTCTGTGTGTCTCTCTGTTTGTCTCTTTCTCTGTTTGTCTGTCTGATTGTTTGTTTGTATGTTTGTTTGTGTGTGTGTCTTTCTCTCTCTCTCTCTCTCTGCCCCCCCCCCTCTTTTTCTTTCTCTATCTCTATGTCCATCTGTTGTCTGTCTCTGAATGACTCTCTTTCTCTTTCTCTCTCTCTCTCTCTCTCACTCTCTTTCTCTTTCTCTCTCTCTCTCGTTCGCTCTCTTTCGTTCGCTTTCTCTGTCCGTCTGTATATATGTTTGTCTGTCTGTATGTCTGTCTGTTTCGCTCTGTATGTCTGTATCTCTCTCGCGCATCGCTCTGTCTATGTCTCTCTTTATCTGTCTCTCTCTCTCTCTCTCTCTCTCTCTCTCTCTCTATCGCACTCTCTATCTATATTTATCCCCCTTTCTCTCTATCTCTCTCTTTCTCTATCCCCTTTCTCTCTCTCTCTCTCTCTCCCCTCTCTCTCTATCTCTCTCTCTATCTCTATATATCTCTCTCTTTTTTTTTCTCTCTCTCTCTCTCATCTCTCTCTCTCTCTCTCTCTCTCTCTCTCTCTCTCTCTCTCTCTCTCTCTCTCTCTCTCTCTCTCTCTCTCTCTCTCTCTCTCTCTCTCTCTCTCTCTCGTTCCCTTTCTCTCTATCTCTTTGTGAACCGTTTCTCCTTAAAACACACGTGTTTGTGTAATAATTCAAAGATGACACAATGCTTTTGAAAATACATTAATTCTGTTAACCACATATTTACCACATATTTACATATAACACTACAATATGTTTATTCCCCAAAGCCCTGACTGACATTAAAAAACAAAGAAGTTTAATTCGTTGCTGATAAAGCGGGCCATTAGATATGACATCGTCAAATCGAACTATCAAACAGACTTGCTGATGTACATTTTTGGAACTGTAATAGTTTCAATTGTGTGTAAAACACATTTGTAAATATCACATGCATATGTTTTTAAAGATTTGCTGCTCTATCCTTACACATTATTAATAACGTCAGAATATATTTGTACTCAGCAATGATAAACGAATTCACGATAAGGTGAAGTGAACAGTGACGACTCAAAACAGTATGAGCCGTCCCGCGAGAAAACCAACATTCTGGACTCTGCGTAAAGTATCGACCCGGATCAGCCAAAGCATGCCGCGCAGGCTAACCCGGATAGACACTTTTCGTCTTCTGTGGATTTTCTGTTTCAGGAATCATTACTCTATACCTCTATCCCCCCTGAGACGGAATGTCTCGGCCCGGATCAGTCTGCGCGGATTGTGCAGACTGATCTGGGACGATACATTACGCAGAGGCCATAATGTTGCTTTTCTCGCGGGACGGCTCGTATGAATATACGTACAGACTCACCGGAGATTTCAACTATTAGCTTGCATGAAGTTGATTGATTGGGATTTAACGCCGTTTACAACGATTTCCCAGTCAAGTTCACCTACCCGCGTATTTCCTGACTTTCTCACATCAGTACCTCCAAACAATAATCTTTCCAAGAAACTTGATGTTTTTCCACATAGACTGTTAGCATATTTGTTAGAGAAATATGACGCGTGTCGCATTGACTTTTGTCAAACGTCGGAAATAATGTTGGCCGAACTGTGGCCCGAACTCAGAAACCCTTGATTGGCAGCCCGACTGAGCTACCGTGGCTCGTAGTACAGCCAAACATATAATTTCTGATAAAATTCATGTAGCTTTACGAGTTTTTGTCGGCGATAGCTGTTTAACCTCAGTTTTGACCTAGATGTTAAACAAATGATCTAGATTGTAGACCAATCAAAAGTAGTATTTAATGAATAATGTCGAAGAAATAAAGGAAATGAAACGTTTTGAATGGTTTATAGTTAAGTTGGCGATCCTACGACACGCACTAATAAGATGAAGTTTTAAAATGAAACGTTCTGCATACTTACTTTTAATTGTTTTCCTTAAGAAATAAATTTCAGTAAAAAAAATCATTGAAAACGTATGAAATATAGTTTATTTTTGAAACATGATTAGTTTTCAGTTATTTATCGTCAATTGAAACTTATACACCTCTCTTGGGAGCCTCGCGTAATCTCCAGTCATGTGGCGTATTCTCGGCCTTGATAACCTATTTATGGAAACTGAAGCTGGATGGAGATGGCCGATTAGCCTTTGGTAAACACATAGATTATTGCGTGTTCCATTACTTAGTGTTTTCTCATATTGATTTCCGATTATCTTTTTAAAAGATATTTCTTGTTTATTTGTATGTATATCCAGCTATATGGAATGTGAACACGGAGGTGCAACAAGACTGCAAAAAGCCAGTATCAACTCTACTAATCAAATACAATGTTGGCGAAACGGCAGCAGCCAACTCATTGTGAGCAATTTCCTCTTTTGTCAAATATTGACAACTATATTCAATTAATATTATAATTTAAAGACTTTTTTTTTATATTTTTGCCAATATGTTTTCAAATTCATCTGTTTAAGTAGTGGCTTTGATGGACAGAAGAGTTAAAACAAAAAATAAGCTGCCACATATCGTTCAATAAGGCAGAACGTCTTGTTTAGCTAGTTATTATCGAACTGCGAGTTTAACTCTTTTAGCGCCGAATCGTTTAAAGTAGACTCTTCCATGTTCAAAATCGGGCGTCTCCATGTCTCATGTAATAAAAGTTCTGGACTATTTTGATGAGTAAAACGCGAACAATACCGATTTCAGGTGAGACATCTCGTTACGAGCTGACTCGCCTGAATCAGCATTGTTTGCAAAAACCTCAATATTGCCTTTGGCGCTGAAAGAGTTTAACAACTCAAGATGCATGCTCTCCGTTCATAATTCAGAACTAATGCTGCATAAATTGCTTAGTTAATGTATTGCCATTTCCCGTTAAAGATCTTGGAAGATAATGCGTTAATTCAAAGGGTTAATTTATAGACACGCGCATGCTCGGGGTTCGATACATATGCGCATTACGGATTTTTTCATTTTAGATTGATTTTCTTTGGTTCGATTGAAACAGTGACGTTACAAACAAATAGCCCGAATTCCGAGGTGGGCAACATGGATACAAATACAGCACAATCATACGTATCATACTAGGTTTCTCTTTGGTATTTTTGGATAATCGTTTGTTTAGCGATGTTGTTTAGCGCGCTCTTATTGTTACCATTTTATAAACAAAACCGTTTGTGAAATTATGAAATATAATAAATGGAAGTCCCGTCCGTGGCCCCTATTCTAATATAACACTGCAAACCCCAGTATGGGCTTCGTCACAGAACAGCCAATATGAATTATAACTAATTAAAATCAATCATCCCCATAGCACTTTACAGATAATCAATGGGGGTCGGAATCGACAGGTTTAGAATCCGATATCACCATGATCTGAGACAAGAGTCGTCAAGAACGTAATTCTGACCCTTTTGTGGGTTGTAGTAGAATTTAAGGGTTACATTAATTGTGTATTGCATGGTTTTACATGTAGAAACTCGAGTCGAAGCCAGAGACGAGATTTTGTATTTCATGTTACATGTAGTATTCAGTACTATTAACCCTTTCCAACATACAACACATCTGAAACAGATAACTTTGAAAACATATAAGCTGAATTATAAAAAAAAATATCTATGTTTGAAAGAATGCTTATTGAATGGGGTTTAAAACAGTGTTGCACTGTAAATTATGTCATTATGAGCAATTTCTTCTTTTGCAACAATGTTTTCAAACGTTGCCTGCTGCAGTGGCGTCATAAGACGTCAGTTTATGAGAAAACCTTAACCTTATCCTAACGTGTGTGTAAATACAATAAATATGACATACATTTCCTTTCATTAAATGAGCCGTTCCATGAGAAAACCACCATTGTGGATTCTGCGTAAAGTATAGACCCGGATAAGAATGCCGCGCAGGCTTACCCGGTTGACACTTTTCGTCTTCTGTAGATTTTCCGTTTGAGGAAGTATTACTTTATACCTCTATCTCCCTGAGACGGAATATGTCGGCCTGGATCAGTCTGGCGCTGAAAGATTAAACAAATTACACATTTAGTGAAAGTATAATGTTTGCCCAAGGATCATGATCAGTTCAATAGTGTAGAGTAATATAAATAAATCAGGAAAATATAATATCTAGTAAATAATTATATTTAACTTAAACTTCCCATATACAACAAATATGCTGCAACAAACTGTTAAAGTAACTGGGACATCATAGTCTTTATTAATTATAATTAAATGAGGCTGAGATGATGAGGCAAACAGAGAAATCTTCCATTTATCGCAATGTTTTTAAAAGTCATTTGCTGTAAATGCGTCTCCAATTGACAATATAATAATAATTTAATAGAGTTGAAAACTGAGTGGCACACATGGCAATTATTTTTTTCCCATACTGTTTTTTTTTTAATTCAAAAGCTGTAAACGGGCCAAAATGCGTCTGAATGTGGGAAAGGGTCAATATTTCGAAAATAATATTGATTTTGCCCAGCCAGCGGACGACAAATTAAACCGTCCAAGCAACTACTCATGCATGTCCCCGTCTGATCAATCTTTAATGAAGGGGCAACAAATGACAGAAGGACATAAAAATCGGTGACTTGAAAATTTTATAGTCTGAGACAAAACCTAGCGACAGTTGTTATCATTAATATTTAATAAGTTTTTAAAAGGCATTGATGGACTGTCTGCTGTAACGCACATAATGAGATGTTTGCATGGCATTTTGAGTTGAAAAATGTAACGACATTTAACGTCAAGTCATCTTTATTGTAACAAAGCTTCCTAATGTGTGATGATAATCCAATCGGAAGGATTTCAGTATTAAACTTGTCATTGTGATTGGGAATGTTTAGTTAAACTAATCTTAACATCTTGAATAGTGTAGTGTTGCATACGACATCTCCGATATATCTTATTTGATAGATTATAACCCGCATCGGTGGTGTAGTGGTAGAGCGTCCGCCTCGGGTGCGGGATGTCCTGAGTTCAATCCCAGGCCGGGTCATACCAAATACTTTAAATAGGGGGTAATAGCTGCCCACCTTGGCGCTCAGGGTTGCGGGGCTAGCATTACGACTGATTGTCTGATAACTTAGCCAGGATATACCGCAATATAACTGAAACATTGTTGAAAGCGGTGTAAAACACCAAACAATCATAATTTATTTTTTAAACATGGTTGCGATCCGTTTTTTACCACATTGATAGAATGCCTTTGACCAAGTTTGACATGGCATTTATCCTAGACTAGTACAGGTTAGTCACTCAAGTGCATGCATTACTTTTAATTGCGCGCTAAATGACCTTAGCTGTCGATGCGCCATAAAACAATATACATTCATTCATACATTCATGCATTACTGGACTGTCATTGAATGTATATTGTTTTATGGCGCATCGACAGCTAAGGTCATTTAGCGCGCAATTAAATTTTATTATTCATGATCCCTGGGTAAACAAACCAGTACTAGGCTAGAAAATGTGCCTTGCCCAAGGGCACTCCACCATGACCGTAGTGCCGCGACTGGGGATCAAACCCGGGACACCCGGTTTCGAAATCCCCGACGCTAACCACTCGACCACAGCGGATTCCTACTGGACTGTCATAGTAATTTTACTGAAGTGTAGCTGAGAACGGCGTAAAACCCACGCAAAATAGGAAAATTTCTGAATTGTAATGTGCGTATGGTAAAGTGAAAATATATTATTTAGCGAAGAGCAATGGTTTTTGTACGAGTTATGCATATGTGGGTGTGTCAAGGCCGTCGACAATGCAGTTATACACTCACGGTATACAACTTTCTGCAGAAAGAAATGTAATATATAACCTTCTAAACCATAGCGAGATTGATTAAAAAGTGTCAGACTAGAAAATATGTTATAGCGAAGAGCAGCGGTATTTGTACGAGTTATGCACATGTGGGTGTGTCAAGGTCGTCGACAAGGCATTGATACAGTCACTGTATACAACGTTATGTAGAAAATAATGAAATCTGTTACTTTCTAAACCGAAACAAGATTAATTAGAAAGTGTCAGACTAGATAAAGTACAAGAACAAATCGGTCAAGAAAATGAAAAAAATATTTTATATTAAAACGCAAGAAAGATAAATATCAGCTGTCACACAAAAACAGCGAAATGATACTGAAACTGCGATTTTTTAAAAGCATATCCTTCTAACATAAACTATTAGAGAGACCATTAGTATCATTCCTTCCATATTGGAGATTTCATACTCTCACAAATTTAGAAGGGCTGATTAACCTTTTAAATATGGTCAATATACGACTATTTCTAAAATACAGAGAAGAAAAAGAACGATTTCGCAAGTGTCGCCTGTTCACATTGACGGATCGCTGTCTGTCTGTCTGTCTGTTCGCCAAGCTTTGGCTTTTGAAAATACTTATTGGTCATTGACAGGGAACATATTTGTGTTGTTTCTTATCCGAACATTCATATATCAATATGTTAACTACAACGTTCGGCACCTCTGCATCGTGTGTCTTTTGACAACATGGAAGAAAAATGCGATATTGCAAATATCAATGTTAATTTTAATCTGGCAAATACGAGTATACCATGTACTTTGATCACGTACTTTCTATGAGACCAATTCATTAACCCTGTAAGGGGAAAGTGTCCTGCGTTGCATGAGTTCACTTTTATAATCAAAGCGCCGAAGGCACTGTAGTGGTGATCGTGTAGAAAATCCTGCAAAGTAACAAACAGTATCTCGGAGTTCATGTATCCACATGCAGATATTAAGATCAACAGGACCAAGACCATCCTAATATATCACCTTGTAACACCTTAGTGATGACATAGTAGTTAATGGGTCCATAAAACGTAAATGAAATGAAAGCTGTTGATTATTACAAGCAAAGTATCTCAACAAACATTTGTGACAAAAAAACATTTTTTTATTTCCCAATTAACCCTTTCCAACATAGAGATGCTTTATGACGCCTCTGCAGACAACTTTTGAAAACGAGAAATTTCTTCTTTTGTCACAATGTTTTCGATTCTTTTTAGTAATAACCTACATTTATAGCTTTTCCGTGTTTTTGCCTGGATATCCCAAAGTTATCTGCTGCAGATGTGTTGTATGTGGCAAAGGGTTAAAGACCACATGATTGTTCTTTTCCCATTGATGGTCTTTAAAACGGGTTTTCTAAAGTAAGAAAGGAACATGTTCGTCTAACTTCTCATTCTTAAATCATCCCCACGTACAGACGCTATCCTGTTTAGTACTTTTGTTAGAAGGTTTATTGTATTAGAATTCCGACACAAGCAGGTGATGCCTGCTTCTTCTTCTCAAACATATACGCCGAGCATCAAGAAGTAAGATCAAGTATTACTATGTTGTTGTTTGGTGACGTTGTTGGTAATTGTGAGTGCCCTTATGACGATTTTAAGAAAAATCAAGTTAAAGTGAGTGTTCATAAGGTGTATTGTTAAATTGACCTAGTGACCTAGTTTGACTCCAAGTGAGCCAGTTTAAACCTTACCGAGATTTGATTGGGTAGAATGTTTTAGTTAATTATCATGACAATGATATACAGACATATAAGAGCCGTCCCATGAGAAAACTACCATTGTGGACTATGCGTAAAGTTTCGGCCCGGATCAGTCTAAACATGCCGCGCAGGCTAACCCGGACTGACCCTTTTCGCCACCTGTGGATTTTCTGTTTCAGGAATCATTACTCTATACCTCTACCCCATTGAGACGGAATGTGTTGGCCCGGATTAACCTGCGCGGACCTGAGTCGATACATTACGCCGAGTCCATAATGTTGGTTTTCTCGCGGGACAGTTGATAAGTACACTATTAGTTCCTGGTGGGCCTGGGATAATCTGTTGTGGCTCTACACCTGTGGTGGTTAACCCACACGCAAACACTCTGCAGCTGACAACTTTGAAAACATTTTGGCAAAACTATGAAATGTCTGTGTAAAAAAAAGTAGAATAATTGAATGGAGATGAAAACATTGTGACAAATGGAGGAATTGCTCACCATGAGCAATTTCTTCATTTTCCACAATGATTTTAAAAAGTCGTCTGCAGCAGAGGCGTCCGAAAGCGTCTGTATATGGGAAAGGGTTAACATGACCGTTTAGATTTAATCTAACCTATCCAATCATATCTTAGATATGGCTTCGAACAGACGGACGGACAGACAAATACGCCTCTTCGTTTCACCTTTCAGAAGGTACATGCATTGTTTTTCAACAAAATGACCACTTAAGAAACAAAAGATGTCTAGCGGTTACGGAATTAATTAAAGGTTGTTGTTGTCTTAAGCCCAACATCTAGCCGCACCAGATCATGTACACATAATGACGGACGGACGAGGCCAAAGCAATGCCACAAAGCCTTCGATGGGAAATAATTCTACTGTCGTAGTTGGTGTTGCGATTTTGGTCCATATCGCCAGTATAACAGTGTTCACTCGTTTTACTTCGGCTCAAAATATGAAATACATGTATATTTCGTTGGCTACATGTAAACAATTCAAAGATGGGAATGTTGAACGTTTTTATCGATAACGATATGAAGCCATCCACGAGACGGGCATCCAGGGACATATAAACACAGTACATACATATTGAACAACCCTTACCTTCTCTTGCAGGACTTACCAAGCTCTAAATAGAAAGCATTTTACCGCAAGCTCAGTCTTTAGCAACGCGGACTGTCAATTCAGGATGTGTGAGTTCGAACCTGATCTCGACAAACATAATTTCCGATGTTTGACAAAAGTCAAGCGACATTCTTTTTACACCAATTGGTGAACAGTCTTAGCACCAGTTGTAAAATGATTGAAAGGTGAGTGTGGTTAGCATTCTTGTCGAAACGAAAAACAAGGCATGCCTATGATAAATCTAGTGTACTACCCATTGATAGACCTTACGAAATAAGTAAGGTCACACACAGGGCATGATTGAGTTGGTGTGTTTGATACAAAACAGGATGGATATGGAAGGAGTGAGTAAATAAGCAAATAAATGAATGAGCAAACGAATATATGACTGAATGGATAGATGAATAAATGAATGAATAAATAAATGAATGAATGTAGTAATCGGGTGAATGAGTGAATAAGAATTGAGTGAGTGAGTGAGTGAATGAAATGAATGAGTGAATGAGTGAATGAGTGAATGAATGAATGAATGGAAGAACATTAATGAACGAATGAATGAATGAATGAGTGAATTAATGAATGAATTAATAAATTATAGAATGAATTAATGAATTATAGAATGTATGAACGAATGAATGAATGCACGAATGAATGTTTTGATGAATGCCAAGTCAGTCGAATAATCAAACACTCAATCAACTAACCAATGAATCTGAGAATGAACGAACGCACACAAGCACACACGAACGATCGAGTGGGCGAATGAGTAAATGAACGACTGAATTACAATTGTACGTATAGTCTTCAATTTAGCATTCAACATATATAGGATTTAATAACAAACGAGTTGTTTTCCTGTCAGTCACGTGGCAGTGCACCCTTTCCCATGTTCACCAAATACGTACAGCTGAAAACTTTCTACATTGGTACCAGAATAATGTTGCACAATGGGACGGGTTAATTAACAGTTTTGAATACATTTCGTTCAGTATAATATTTTTTTTTTTTGCATAGCAACAAGAACAATAGAGACCACATGACAAGACTTTAACAACTGAAATTGTATTTTATTTTATGTATGTATCCTGATGAAGGCCTATTAATTGGCCCGAAACCGGTAGATATTAAAGATTCAAATTCTTTATTTCGTAACGTTAACATACATGTTTCTTGTTACATCATAAGTGTATATACATTTTAGATATCAACTTGAGATAGTTTCAGCAGTATGTTAAAGCTAGTAATAATAACAGTATAACATATATATTCAAGTCAAAATTATAATAATTCAATTCAAATCTTAGTGATAATAGTAAAGTATATTGATAATTGAGCCCTGCTGCGAATCTTCACAGCACAGCTCAACCAATCAATAAACCTAAACAACATTATATTTGGAGGGTGAACCAAACATCACACATACACAAATATATGTCTGGAACTCTAATTCAGGTAACAAACAAAATTGTATTCATATAACAGTGTTGTCTTAATAGAATGGCATTGATATTTTTTTTGTGAGAAGACATGAGTTCAGTGAATTTATACACACTCGGTCTAACATAGAAATACTAACGAATGTATTGTTTCCATATATCCATATAAGATTATATATTTATTATAAGATTTTATTATACACTTATAAAATGATACTCATCTTCGATATCACAAGTATTGCAAAAGGTACAGGTACGCAAATTGCGCTCAGTTCTACCATTGCCATACCTTCCTGTTTCTATTCTTAGTTGATGAGAAGATAAACATTATCCGTGAAAATACAACTCTGAACTTAGTTGGTAAAATGTCCAAATAGTGTTCATACATAAAAGTAGTTTTAAATGTTCTATAGGTGAGCAATGTACCACTGTGGTACATATTAGTATACCAAGACTGCATAAATACATCAATAGCTCTTTTCTTAAATTCTAAATGAAAACGTTTCAAGTTTGATTCTGTTTGGTTATTCCATATATATATATATGAAAACCCATAAGTGTCTAGTAGGGATTTAACATTACTTGCCCAAATATTTACTCCTCTCTGACAACCTTTTATTAATTCGCTGTATAAGAACTTTACAATAACATTATTGGTATTAACAACCTTACACCAATATTTAATTATACGCACATACCTATTCACATACAGAAAATATCTCCCTAATTCCCCATATATACCCATATTACATGTAGATGATTTTACTTTTAGTAGCACTTTGCAAAATTTCCGATGGATACGTTCAATGGTTTTTGATTTACCAAATCCCCATACTTCACATGCATAATTTAGAGTAGAGCCAACGAATGCATCGAATAACTATAGCAGATGGTTTTAGGCTTCAACATAAAATCACGTGTATTTGCTAACAGGGTGTATAGAGCTTTCAATCCTTTACCAGCTAATGTTTCCTGATTCAGTGAAAAATTACCGGTATAGTTAAACACAGTCCCCAAATAATTAAAATTATCGACAGTATTCAATGGCATATCATCGTAGGTCCACTTTTCAGTATCCCCTCTTCTTACAAACGATTATCTTATTTTTCTCAGGGTTAACCTGTAAACCCCATGTAAATGTGCAAACAAATAGTGAACTGAAATAGATGTGTGCCGCGTTTTGCAATGTGAATCCCCGTTACATTTGCAAACCTCGGCGTACAGTAATTACTGTTTAGAATGTGCATCCACTAAACTGTCTTAACTCTCAGCCTATATGATAAATTGATATAAAAGGGTTTTTTTCACAAAATAAACTAGAGATGTAGCTCCATTAGTGATGTACGA
Source organism: Serripes groenlandicus (assembly GCA_031761405.1). NCBI lineage: Eukaryota > Metazoa > Mollusca > Bivalvia > Cardiida > Cardiidae > Serripes > Serripes groenlandicus. The sequence goes on along the minus strand of JASEVX010000001.1, from coordinate 162,321,387 downwards.
ATGTTGATGAAACCAAAGCGTTACTACCTCAAATCGTAATACTTTGCTCCTATTCATCTCATTTTCTTATTATGAGTTCATTTTAATAACCCTGGATAAGTTTCAATTTAAATTACGCAGTGTACGTTTCGACGCGCGACAGAGCTTTAACGTCATTGCGATTTACTAAAGATCTGCGCGATATATTTTCTTGAAATTTTGATAAACGGTAGACAAAATGATGGTTTAAATCATATATGGTTTTTTTTATCTTCTTTTGAAATAACGGAAGTACTGTTAAAACATTTTATCGAAAGTTTCATTTTAACTCCCCATATCTTACGTTAATTGTCTTGGCAGTTGTATGGAATTGATATCACCAAGCAGGTAGTTTTATTCCCTACATATTCAAATACCACTTCAAACGAGAAATTCATGGTGATTTCCTTAACCGCACTATCATTGTCGCAAAAACGAACGTTTTGTAGTCAAAACTGACGTTGTTTCAAAGGTATGATTCCACTTTAAAACAGTTTTCAACGGTATTACTACGATAGCACGACCCTCAGTTGACTGATACAATTTTGAGCCATCTCGCGAGAAACCAACATTATTGCATATGCGTAATGTATCGACCCAGATCAGCCTGCGCAGGCTAATCCGGGCCGACACATTCCGTCTCAGACGGATAGAAGTATAGAGTAATGATTCGTGAAACAGAAAATCCAAAGGAGGCGAAAAGTGTCTATCCTGGTAAGCCTGCACGACATGCTTATGCTGATCCTGGTCGATACTTTACACAGAGTCCACAATGTTAGTTTTCTCGCGGGACGGCTTATATAGCCTTTAGGTGTTTGCTGAATTCAGTAACGGGATAGAGACGTGAAACAATCTAGGCTAATCGTTTTATTGTAGTATGTATGTCTTAGAAACACATCCAATATACAATCAATTTAGACACAGACTTATCTCTCGACTATCCAATTATATTATGATTGTTTCCCGGTTCATAACAAACACACTCGGAACTAAGACATGTCCAATAACCATGCTGAAATAAGCAGAATCCAGAACAGTTCGAGGCGCTGGTGCAGTGAATTCTGGCTGAAAATATAAAAACACGCAAACATCAGCCTTGTCAGAACTGTCGAAATGTCAAGGTTAAATAATAATTGTCAATTATTTCAATCGAGACATACTTTAGTATCACTATTTTTTAAATCTGGTTAATTTAGTTTTAAAACCAGTGTTCTTTTGTGAAAAATTACGTACTTTATGTTCGCACTAAAGTACCAACGTATTGAGCTTTTGGTAAAAGAAACTTTACTTCAAACAGTTTTATTATTCTTTAGGCTTGTTTATACATCTCCTTATCACACTTTGAAACTTCTATTTGGCTTGGTTTATTATACCACAGTACTAAACATGGGTGTTCGAAATATACAATATGGATATGTTTTACTTCGACTTGCTTTCAAACCATACAGATATGGATAATGGAATATGGTTGGTTTTACTCAGATCTCACTGACATTAGGTGTGATCGCGAATACTTAAGTTAATATTCGGTTCTCACGTGATATAATTGATGCATTGTTTGGTGTTTTACGCCGCTTTCAACATTTTTTCAGCTGTAACGGATTTTCCTTGGTAAGTTACCAGTACTTCTAGTCCATTTATTCTGATACCATCCAGTCTGTTGTAATGCTAACCCCAAAAGCCTGAGCGTCAAAGAGGGCATCCATTGATACCATTTTTAAAGTCGATGGTTTGACCCGGTCGGGGATCGAACCCGTGATAGGAAAGAAAGCCTTCAAATTGGTTGACTATAAATGAATGTGAAATAAAAATAAAACCAATTTGAACCGGGTCTAAGGATATTGGGTGTAATTGCAATTCCCCACAGTCTCACCAGAACCTTCACTATCCGTCTACAAGTACGTTCGTCCTAGGAATGTAAATATGTAAGGGCGTATCTGGTTGACAATCGAGTATACACACAGAGGAGACGGAGTATATTCCGTAGGGAAAATTTCGAAATCCTACATTGAATATGGTGAACTCAATTGGTCGTTTTGGTTATACCAAAAAACACAGACTATCTGTATCCACATGCAGCCAAGCCTCGGTAGCTCAGTCGGTAGCGACGCGGGCTGTAAATCCAGGGGTTGTGAGTTCGAATCCCAGCTCGACTAACATTCTTTCTGACATTTGATAAAAGTCAATGCGTCATTCGTCTTCCACCAATTGGCAAACAGTATATGAGGAAAAGCAGCCAGTTGCTTGGAAAGTTAGATATGTGTATTATTGGTGCGGGGGAACCAGAAAACACATGAGTTGGTGAACTAGCCGCCGTGATATGACTAAAAACTTGTTGAAAACGACGTAAAACCCAAATCAATCAATGTCCACATGCAAATTCATTGATATTTTATGACGAAATCAACCCCTAACACTCTCTGCCTTCAGTTCCTAATGCATTTGTATGTGTACCCTTTCTACCGAATTGTAAGCATTGGCGTACGTGAATATGTTTGGTACGCGCCAGATCGAGATACCAAAATACAGGTCAACATGGTTATTCGAAAGAACACATATGTGTCGTCGGTCAATAACCACACCCTATTTGTAATCAAATTTGAAAGCGTTACGGATTATAGGAGGAAATACGGATAAAGGTACCCTAAATGTCGCCCTGGCACGGAAGGCGGCATAAAATTGGTTGATTGGGGTTTCAACAATTGTTCAATCATATCACGGCCGCCAGTTCAACTTCCATATGTTTCATGTCTTGTTCACACCAGCTTTCCCACATAGACTGTTAGTCCATTTGTGGAATACGACTCACGTGTGTCGCTTAGGCGGCATACAGAAGGGAAATACACTGAAATGGTCATACATACTGTGACAAAATGCTCCGTTATTGTTGACGACTATACCTCCTGCACATTGCGCCAGGGTGCCACTTACTTTATTGGAAAAATAAAATTTAACATGTTCATCAATGGCTGATTATCTTGAAATAAACGTAAACCATTTCTCAAACACAGCAAATCAGCAAATATGCAGCAGACGACATTGAACACATCTAGACAAAAATAAAACATAAAATAATAATTCTGGAATAAAGTTGAATACATTGTGGAAAAGGAGAATTTACTCGTCTTGAGCAATTTCTCCTTTAGTCACAATGTTTTCAAATGTCGTCTGCCGCAGAGGCGTCATAAAGCTTCTGCATGTTTGAAAGGGTTGATCAATATTTGGATGATCTGATCGATTCTTATGTATGTATTATTTCAATGTCGGTTGACTCACAGAGGCTGCCAAGCATTATTGAGAAAAATAGAAACCACTGTGTTCTATTTAGGAAATGCATCTTGCTCCTTTTCAAGAATCTAGTACTTGTCTCTGTAACATGTAAAAGTTAAAACATTAAAAAGAGTATGCATCTAAAGAATGACCATAATATGAGCATCTCGCATCGGTCGTGGCGAAGTGCCCGTTTGCAAGGCACATTCCGTAGCAAATTACTGGTTAGTTATCAAGGGATAATTAATAAATTTGTTGTCGATGTAATAAAACTGAAATACTGTTGAAAACTGTGTTGAGCCACACTTATCTTAATTATTGCTGATACAACTGAAGTTATGTTGAAAAAGGCGTAAAACCCTGAATAAAACCGACTGAATAAGCAACACAACAGACATCTTAGACGATTGTCTTCCGTCACATGCTCAGTTGGTGGTTGTCAGTTCGACCCAGGCTCTTCCATTTATTCTCCCCGATCATTGTCACTATGACTAACTTCACTCATCTTCCGACAATTGGCTAAAACATATCAGTGGGATGGAAGCCAGTTGCCTTTGGAAGAATGTTGCGGGGTAAGTACATGTGCGGGAATACCAGGGAACGCAGCAATGTGAACTAACCGCCGTGATATAACTTAACTACAGTTGAAAACGGTGTAAAACTCAATTGAATCAACTAATCCTTCACAACTCAACATTTAGTCATCGGTGGTAAAGGAATCTCATTTGAAAGCGTGATTGAGATCAGCCGTCGATATGAATCAACTAATCCTTCACAACTCAACATTTAGTCATCGGTGATTAACGCATATCATTCCAAAGCGTGATTTAGATCAACCGTCGAAATGAATGAACGCCAAGTACGGCATTCATTTCACAATGTTTAACGCTGTTAAATGTGACCGATCATGAGGCGTACTTTGAACCGCAAATCCAGTCCCGAGAGTGACGCACCGCTCTATAGAAGTCAAACAAAATTTTAACTTACCGAGGACAAGCACAAGCAAGCCAACGAGAAATGCCTTCATGTTAACTGACGATCGGTTGAAATAAGATTAACAAAACTGAGACTATGTTCAGAGAAGAAGGCAAATGAAACTGTGTCCTACTTATCTGGGCTTATATACGTTAATTATGACGCATTTGCGGACACGAAGTTTGGAAACGTTGCCGCAAAAGGAGAATGTGCTCATTAAGTGCATGTCTTTGTTTTTACCACGTTGTATTCAATTCTAGATAACATATATTCAATAATAATACTTTCATTTATAAAGTTAGTCCTTGCAATAGCCTAAATATTTCGAAAGTCATCTACTGGAGATTTGTTGTGCATTGGAAAATGAAGGTGATGCCGACACTGAGACGCCATCAGAACCTATTTCGATTGACACTGTGTTTATTATATGCGCAATTTGTCTCGTCTACTAGATAACATAAGGGACAAACATATTGTACAATTCCCATGTTTATAAGAAGAAGAATTTGTCCTCTAAATTTTATTCGATGTTATCTTAAACATGCGTAATAGTCAGAATGTTAGTGTAGCAAATTTGTTTATACAAGTCGTCGGTAGTATCTGATAGAAGATATATTTATTTATTTATTTATTGGGGTTTTACGCCGCTTTCAACATTATTTCAGTTATATCACGGCGACAGTTCACTTATTCATGATCCCTGGGTAAACAAACCAGTACTAGGCTAGGAAATGTGCCTTGCTCAAGGGCACTTCGCCATGCTGTGCAAAATTCCAAAAATCGAGTCCATCCGCAGCCATTTTGAAATTGACTTTCAAGGGAGGCAATCACTCACCGGTGTAATTACAAAACGCATTAGTATGGTGGTCCTGTTTTATCAACTCTTTACAAGATTGTTAGATTTAATGTGAAAATGAATATCCTATAAAACATTCGTCACTAAATCAATTATATTTAATTGAAATAGTTAATTTATTAACTGTTCCAAACTATGAACTTATTTACATGATATTTTCAGAATCAATTTATTAAGTTTTCTTATTGGCACAATTTAATTATATTTACCAAAAAATACCCATTTCTTTGTTAGGTTTTAGTCCTTATAAAAACATCCTTAATTTTTGTAACACAGTATTTGATTTAGAAGTTTAAAATTAGCATATGTTAAAATTTATAACCACCACAAACATACATGCCAAAAAAACAAAAAACATTTTTTTAAATTTTAGTCCTTAATTTTTGCCATGTTTTCGAATGTAATCATGTGACTTCAAATTCCTATGATGTCATAAGCAGTTATTAGACAACATGTTCAATGTTCAAATGTGAAAGTAAAAACCAACAACAGGTTTTCTACTTAAAAAATGACGTTTTTGTTGGTGAGAGATCAGGGCATGTAGGATTATCTTTTTATTATAGGTAACAATGATGATGCGTCATAAATTCTGACAATATCGATATTTTGAAGAAAAGAATTGTAGCATTTGAAAGTCGGGATAACGGGGTTTCCTGGTGGAATCATACGACATCCGGTTTTGCGCGCGCAACAAAGAAAACACCGGTTTTGTGTTTACCTTGGTATTCGTGATAAAACGGTATTCGAAGAACCTACTATACACTCTTTTTAGATGAAGTAAACGTATTTTTCGTCGATAGGAAGACATTGAGATACAACTATAGTGTCCAGCGTATATTTATTTAAGGCCGGAAACGTTTACAATACCCTTTCGACATGTCAGAAATTAACCCCCTTTAAGGGGTCTGCGTCTGAACACCTGCAACGAACGCGTTTTAACTTGCCTGTGTATAACCCCTTACATTGCTGTTCAAAAGTTTACCCCTCATGATGAAAGATAAGGTTTTCTTATGTCTAAATTTGAACTTGAAAAAGATTTTAAATATACAGAGAAAAGGAGACCATTAAATCGATCAAATCATTTGTTAACGATTTGTGCAACCGTTTACGCTTTAACTTTTTTACTTGATGCTACCAAATGATACCGTTTTCGGGTTATGTTATATGAGAGACAATCAACTTGCTCCGATCATCGTGTTAGATATATCGTTAGAAAGATATCGCTGCGCCCTTTTCTGATCTGAAAGAATTATGGTCCTGCAGTTTAAAGTCATTAAATGCATCAAAGCGTTAAACTTCAGATAATTCATTCTCGCACTCAAATCTTAAAATGAAGATATCTCTCTCATTCATTGACCGATTGTAGTCGTGTTGGACTCGTTGTTAAGGGTTTCATAATCTCTATCGAGTGAGGAGTTCATACCGGAAGTCTGGTGTGTCTGTTAACCGGAAGTTACGTCATTATATATTAAAATGGTCATATCTTCCTTAGTTCTGAACCGATAATTACAATTGCTATATCATCCGAAAGCTCTCATCGAGATAATTATGAGTATATCCGAATTTGAAAGATATCCGATCAATGTTTTCATAAAAGTGTTCTTTAAAAAGGTAGCGCGATGGGTAAAAAAAACCAAAGAAATTAATACAATTTCTATAATGTTATTATATAATCAAGTATTGTATTTCGCAGAATCAAAATAACTAACACTACTTATTTTACACAGTATTCACAAATCACGATTCATTACAGGATGAAAATGATTGTCAATTCGTCTCATACTCCATCCATGATGTCTATGAATAACTGTCCACCGTTCCGTTATGTTGTAAACATGGATAATTTAGGGCTCCCCCTGCATTTTCTTTCCACTTATTTAGTCACGTTGTCCCGGTGGTCCGTGCATTCGATACACCTTTCTCGCATTTTCAATCCTGATATGTTGTCTTTTTCTGGCTACGTCTGACTTGGCTAGTTCGACAGCTTGAGCTACAGGTGTCACCAAGTTTATGGTAGGTTCGCTCAACGATCCACCCATTTGTATTTTTTCCACCAAGTATTGTCCTTTATGATTAAGTTTCAGTTTCCATTCATCCATCCGCTGAAAAAGTCGTGTCCACATTTCTACTTTGTCCATCGTCGACGTAAGTGAAGTATACAGCGAGTGATAGTAATATCCTTATCTATTATCTGCCTACTTCCTCCTCTTATAGCATTTCTTCATCTATCGTCGTCGTTCTCCGACTTCAATATACCTTCTATCAAATAACGGTGTTTCTGAACGGCCGACTTTATGGCCTGTTCTAGTATCATTCCCTCGGACAGGAGTTCGCGCACATCTTCCATGACACGTTGGTGAATGACTCCGTGTTCTATTTGGAATGTGTGGAGAAGCAGTTGTTTATACAGCCGTAAGACATGTGTTGTATCTTCCATTTCCATTTTTTATTCTGCCTTTTTCTTCGCCTCGTCATTGGGCATTCCATCTCGCTCATATGTTTCCACTTTCTGTCTCCAAGAGTTTTTATTATTGGCCGACGCTTTACGGTACATGACTCCAAACACTTTGTGTTCTTCGCTGTCTTTATCTTCTACATTTTCTTTTTCAGGATGTTGGTCGGTAAGTCGGTCGGTCCGTCGGTCCGTCGGTCCTTCGGTCCGTCGGTAGACCAAAGCTTGTCAGAGTGATAAAAGGTCAAGGTCACAGTGACCTTGAAAGCGAAAAGCTTGCCCGAGTGATAACTCAACATAACCTGCACTCATAGCCCTCAGACTTGACATGAAGGCTGTGCCTGACCAGTAGATGACCCCTATTGATTTTGAGGTCATTGGGTCAAAGGTTAAGGTCATAGTGATCTTGAACCTGAAAAGCTTGTCCGAGTGATAACTCGACATTGCCTGCATCCATTGCCCTCAAACTTGACACAAAGGCTGTGCCTGACCAGTAGATGACGCCTATTATTTTGAGGTCATTGGGTCAAAGGTCAAGGTCACAGTGACCTTGAACCTAAGAAGCTTGTCCGAGTGATAACTCGAAATTGTCTGCACCCATTGTCCTTTAACTTGATATGGATGCTGGAGGTGACCAGTAGATGATCTCTATTGATATTTAGGTCATCAGGTCAAAGGTCAAGGTCACAGTGACCTTGAAAGCGAACAGCTTGTCCGAGTGATAACTCGACATTGCATGCACCAATGGCCCTCAAATTTTACATGGAGGCTGGGAATGACAAGTCGATTACCCTTATTAATGATAATTGGGTCAAAGGTCCAGGTCACAGTGACCGCGAACGCGAAAAGCGTGTCCTAGTGATAACTCGACATTGGCTGCACCCATGGTCCTGGTCCTAACACTTGACATGGAGGATGTAGGTGACCAGTAGAGGACCCCTATTGATCATAAGGCCATGAGATCAAACGACAAGGCCACTGACCTTGAAAGCGAAATTTTGTCCGAGTGATAACTCGACATTGCATGCACCTTAACATGGATGCTGGGGTGACCAGTAGATGACCTCTATTGTGAGGTCATCATGGGAAAGGTCAAGGTCACAGTGACCAAGCTTGTCCGAGTGAAAACTAAACAATGCCTGTAGCTTTAGTCCTCAAACTTGACTAGGTCATCAGGTCAAGGTCAAGGTCACAGTGACCTTGATCGCAAAAGGCTTGTCAGAGTGATAACTCCGCATTGCATGCAACCATGGCCCTAAAACTTGACATGGAGGCTGAGGGTGACCAGTAGATGACCTCTATTGATTTTGAGGTCATCGAGTCGAACATCGTCCAAATATTCCTGACAACATGGCGCTCGGGGGGGGGGGGGGGGGCGTAATGCTGGACAAACATCTCTTGCTTATTGTGTAGTTTGTTGACTCTGGAACGAATGTCTGTCGACAACTGTCCCAAATATACTAGTTTTCAAATGGTCTCCTTAAAGCGACTGAAATCCAGATGGCACGAAAGAAAACAAAAGAAGCACCTCAAATTCGCCCTAAATGTTATTCTTTATGTTATCCAAGTAAAGCCAGGGTAGATTATGTATCGTTTTTTATCAATAAAGTGAACTTGAGTCGTTTTCAATTGTCCCGATGAAGGGGTTTCCTATTTAAAAATACTTACCCCGTTACTGACAGGGTAGAATTTGCGATGGAAAAAGTATCGAAAACAAGAACATCTGACCGATTATAGGGGTATGTAATATGTCAGTTATCATATTTTAATGCCCCAAATACAAAAATAACACTTATTTTCTTAAAATTGGAAATTTTATTTTTGGGTATCTGGAGTTCAGTCGCTTTAATATAGAACAAAATATGCGGACTCCTTAAAACATAGTCCAGGATTATATTTTATATATGTGTACTGGTCTCCATAAACCATGTTTCATATTATAGGAATATATACACATTGGTCTCCTTATACCTTTACCACATATATACACTTTCTGATGCCCATGCAGCATACACCTTTTGGAAACATTGTGGCAATAGGAGAAATTGCTCATTATAATCTATTTCTCCTTTCGTCACAAAGTTTCCAACTCTTCATATTTATAATTAAACCCTTATTCATGGAGATTTTTCATGTTTTTGCCTATATGTTTTCAAAGTTGTCTTCTTCAGATTTGTGATATTTGAGAAAGGGTTAAAGTATGGACTTTATTAAAAGATATTAAGGAGACCACTAAATTGCTTAATTTTTAGCTCACCTGGGCACAAAAGGCTCAAGGTGATCTAGTGTGATCACATTTTGTCTGCGGTGCGTCGTCAACACAAACCTTGTTAACACTTTACAGGCTACATTTTGCATCCGATCTTCATTCATGAAAGTTCATTAGAACATTCATCTCTATCAAATCTTGGACGAGGTAACTAGGTCAAATTTAAGGAAAATCTTGTTAACACTCTGGAGGCCACATTTTTTACTTGAGCATGTTGAAACTTTATGAGAATGTTTGTTTTGATACTATGTAGGCCAAGTTAGAATATGGGTCATATCAGGTCAAAAAATAGGTCACTAGGCCAAATTGAAGAACAATCTTTTTAACACTAGAGGCCCCAACTTTTGCTTCAGCAGCTTGAATGAATGGTTGTCTTAATGATATCTAGGTCGATAAACCAGTGCAAAATAGTCTATAAGATGTTTCTTAAATTTGGCCAAGTGATGCAGTGTTTAGCTCACCAGAGCACACAGTGCTTAAGGTGTGTTTCTGTGATCGTCTTTTGGTCGTCATTCGTCCGTCGTCAGCGTGTTGCTTGTTAACACTCTTGAGGCCACTTTTATCATCCAATCTTCATTAAACTTATTCAGTTTATATATCTTGCTGATTTCTAAGCCATGTTTAAATATGGGTCATGCCTTTTTGGCTTGAGCATGTTGAAACTTGTTCAGACTAGTTGCCTGGATGATATCTAAGCTAAGTTCGAATATGGGTCAGGTCCAGTAAAAAACTAGGTCAATATGCAAAATTGTAGAAATATCTTAGTTAGAAAGTTTGTCTTGATGATATCTAGGCCAAGATCGAATATGGGTCATTTGGGTAAAAAACTAGGGCACTAGGCGAAATTGAAGGAAAATCTTGTTAACACTCTGGAAGCCGCATTTTTGGCTTGATCATTTTGAAACTGTCAGAATGTTTGTCTTGATGATATCTAGGGTTAGCTCAAATATAGATCATTAGGCCGAATAGAAAGTAAACCTTGTTAACACTCAATAGACAACATTTTTTGCTTCAGCAGCTAGAATCATTGTCAGAATATTTGTCTTGATGCTACCTAGGCCAAGTTTGGTAAAAAAGGAAAATCTTGTTAACACTCTAAATGCAGCAGTTTTGATTTGCACATGTTGAATCTTTGTTTGAATGTGTGTTTTAATGATATCAAAGCTATGTTACCCTATAGGTCAAGTCGAGTAAAAAACTAAGTCACTTGGCCCAATTTGAAAAACATCTTGTTAACAATGTATTTTTTGCTTCAGCAGCATGATTCTTTATCAGAATGTTTGTCTTGACGATATCTAGGCCAAGTTCAATATGTGTCATGTCGGTTTAGTTTTGCCTAATGACTGGAGCGGTTCTAGCCCTCTTGTTAATATGCCAGATCACAAAGTGCTCAAGATGACCTATTGTGATAGTCTAATGTCCTTTGTTGTGTGGCAGTCAGAGCGCCAGAATTATGAATTTGAATGAAAATATTTGGTAGAGACCAAAATCCTAGTTAGAGTTCCATGAAGGATAAATAAAGTGTCAATTATCATGATACAACTGAACAATTGATGTCATATACATAACATCGAAATAAATTTATGAGTTTTGTGTACCACTGAGCCTAATTTTAAACCAAGTTTCACAGTATTTTTTCTTGTGTTGTCCTATTTAAAACTTGTTTGCCAAATTCCATATCAAATTTTAATATATATGTATTTCAACAAAACTTCAGAAGACTACAAAAATGATAGTGTCAAATTCTTAATTCTAGTTTGAAGTCAATGTCTTGATTTGCACGTATATGTTTCTTATGTGACCCTCTCCAAATCATGGCTGCTTGTGAAAACTTTTCTCCACTCAGACCAATAGGCCAATTTCAATTATTGTTGCAAAGATTTAACATTATTCAAGCGATTCCCAAGACAAAATTGGATCCAGAGCAAAATAATCTTTCATATACCTCATTCAGAATGTCCTAAGTTATTTTTTTTGAAAAATTGTGGCATTTTTCAAAATATCTTAGAAACTGTTGATTGATCAAAGATAACGCCCCAGAGGGAATTGATGACTAAACATTTTTTTATCAATCTAGATTTTTTTGATATTCCAAAGCCAAACATTTAAGACTTTTTTAGTTCTAATTGTGTTTATTGTAGTCGCCATCAACACTGTTTCAGATTTTAGGAATATACTTACATTGGCCTCAAATATGTTTTATTGTATTCAAAACATTAAGGGCTTTAGAAAAGTCGGAAATATAGTTTCATAAATGCACTAACTGTCTGCATCTGTGCTAAATATGCTAAAATCGTAGGGAGAGACCAAGTAATGATAATAATAGAATACGAATGGTCTCCTTAATACCGAAAATAATAATGCGGTCTCCTTAATGCATAGTCCAGGGTTATATCATATGAGCAATTCCACGAGAAAACCAACATTACGGACTCATCTATTGACAGATCAGCCTGCGCAGGTGAATCCGGGCCGACACATTCCGTCTCAGGGGAATAGAGGTATAGAGTAAGAATTCCTGAAACAAAAAATCCACAGGAGGCGAACAGTGTCTGTCCGGGTTAGCCTGTGCGGCATGCTTATACTGATACGGGTCGATACTTTGCGCAGAGTCAACAATGTTGGTTTTCTCGTGGAACGGCTCATATATATGTACTGGTTTCCATAAATCATGTTTCATATTATAGGAATATATACACATTGGTCTCCTTATCCCTTTCCCACATATAGACACTTTCTGGTGCCCTTGCAGCATACAACTTTTGAAAAACATTGTGACAATAGGAGAAATTGCTCATGATGAGAAATTTCTCCTTTTGCCACAAAGTTTTCAACTCTTCATATTTAATAATTTAACCCTTATGCATGGAGATATTTTAGAATTTTGCCAATGCAGATATAAATTATATGCAGTACTTGGTTGCTGCGGATTCAGAAAGTGAGAAAATGCTATAACTGAAAAAATTCTTCTTCTCTGAATCCACTCGTCTGTTTCCAAGATAATTTGATTGATATGGTCATTGAGTGACCCTCTACATGTTGTGTTCAAGCCATACTGATTGGTTGAAAGACTTGGCTTCCAGACGTTAACAAAAAAGGGGCAAAATGACAATAATTTAAATTTCATTCTTTTTCAAGTTTTTGACTTATTTCTAAATAGTCTAGATAGTCTAACAGAAATGTGCCTTTAGTGAAACTGTACATAATTTGTTTGAGCTATATTGATTTGTTGGAAAAGATAGCTGCCAGGTGGCATCAGAAAAGTGGTAAAAGGAACGTTAAACTTCAAACGACATCTCCCCCTAAAACAATGGTCTGATATTAACCAAACTTTTAGGAAAATATATCTCATACATTATCTGCCTACATCTGTGCTAAACAATGTTAGAATCGTAAGGACAGACTAAGTAATAAAAGGGTTATAAATTCATGCACAGATTTCCATAAACCATGTTTCAGATTATAGGAAAATATATATACAGATTGTAGGGTTATATATGTATGCACTGGTCTCTCCATTAACTATGTTTCAGATTATAGGAATATATATATATACATTGGTCTCTTTAAAGAAGGTTGCATATTAAATATATTTAGGAGACAAGACAATTTATATATATTTTGTGCAGCATTTTTTAGGAAATCAAATCTCATGTATACACATGTCTACATCTGTGCTTAAAAATGTTAAAATCGTAAAGATAGACCAAGTTATAACACATATACAAATGGTCTCCTTAATACAGTAAAAATAATGCGGTCTCCTTCATGCAGAGTCCAGCGTTATATGTGAATATATATATGTTCCGGTCTCCATAAACTATGTTTCAGATTATAGGAATATATATACATTGGTCTCCTTAAAGAATGGTTTTTATGTTACAAATATTAAGGAGACCAGAAGAATTGTATATCTTTTGGCTACGTGTTTTTAGGAAAACTAAGTACATATATACACTATCTGTCTACATATGTGCTAAAGAAATGTTAAAATAATAGGGGTATATCAAATAATAACAAATATACAA
>JASEVX010000001.1:162242764-162307319 GCA_031761405.1 Serripes groenlandicus | reverse complement strand
TGTTCATAGATTGTTATATAAAACTGATTTCAAAATGTTTTGTTAGTTGAAAAAATATAATATTTCCAAAACAAATACACTGGGGAGTAAAGATAGAATAGCCTACACGTGATGTTATCTAGGAAAGCAACGTCATGTCAAAACATAGTTCCCCCCTAAGTTGTATCCCTTTAAGTTATTTAACAGTTCTAGAATTGAAATAGATCTCATTTTGAATGATATACCGGCTCTTATATCACGATTTGTCGTTCAGGTGTGATTAAAACTCCAAATCGTGATATAGGAGCCGGTATATCACTCAAAATGAGATATATTTCCTAATTATGTTTTTTTTGGTATGCAATAAACACTGTGTACTTGTACTATAATATACAATTGATGTATGTCCATTTCCACAATTTAGATGGTCTGAATTTGCAAGAATATTTCCACCCAACTATCATACTGGGTAAGGAGTGAAACGATTCTATTGAAGTTCAACACTGATAGCAATGCAGTATTAACCCTTCCCCTTATACATACCAATTGTGACGCCTCTGTAGCAGACAACTTTTGAAAACATTGTGACAAAAGGAAAAATTGCTCATGATGAGCAATTTCTCCTTTTGCCACAATGTTTTCAACTCTATTGAGTGATAATAGTTTAATGTATAGATACTTTTCATTGTTTTGCCTAGATGTTATCAAAGTCGTCTGCTGTATATTTGTTGTATGTGGGAAAGGGTTAAACTAATTACATTCAATTTGGCTGTCCACAATTCCGGTGAGAATTAATAACCAATGAAGGGGAAACTTAATTTATAGACATGAACTGACAGCAGGAAACAATGGACGGCCCCCAAAACCCCTTGCCTTATTTAATTTTAGACCGACTTAAACGAACTCGGTGAACAATACTGTTTATGGTGATTGTAATAATGAAATACTTCTTCGGAAAAAAATGGAGGAAAGCTATTTTTGACAAAAGAAAATCAATCATACACAAGCTAGTTTTGTCTGAATATGAAAAAAATCACTGGAAAATGATTCGTTCTATGAATGCATCTTCGTTTCACTTTCATCTTTAAATCAGTTGCGTTGAAATAAAATCGTGTGTACATTGTACGTCTTACAAGCACATCATTGCAGTAATTTTCCCCCCAGCAACATTTGACATTTTAGGTCTTTGAAAACGTTTGTTTTGGGATTAAAATTTACAGAAATGGAGTTCTGACACAGTGAATGCGAGTACTAGTCCCACAACGTTTCAGTCTATTATTTACTAACCCTTTCCCACGTGTAGACGCATTCTGATGCATATGTAGTCGACGACTTTTGAAAACATTGTGACAAAAGGAGAAATTGCTCGAAACGAGCAATTTCCCCTTTTGCCACAATGTTTTCAATTTTTTTTTCAGTAATTATACTTTCATTTATAGAGATTTTCCATAATGTGTATGATTCTTTTCAAAGTCGGCTGCTGAAGATATGTTGTATGTGGGAAAGGGTTTAAGTATCATTTTCATTTTTTCTCAAGATCGTCTCAGTGGTGAAGTGGTTATAGCGTCCGCCTTGGTATCGGGAGAGCGGGGTTCAATTCCCCGTCTGGTAGTAACAAAGACGTTAACAATGGTAGTAAAGGACTCCCTCCTTAGTTTAAACTTATTTATTTTACATCGATTGCGAAACAAGCTTTCAGCTTATATTTATCACGCTCGATGTCTGCCTCCTGGAGACTTAACCAGTACTCGAGTAGTCAGAACCCGCTCGTCACGGGACTCGATTCCGGGACAGTTGGTACGAGAGACCGACGCCGAGAACTCCCTCCTTGTTCCTCAGAGTTGTGGAAATTCGATATTGAGGACTAGAGCGTGTGCTACTTAAAGGCTGGAATTTAATAGTTGATTTCACCGAATACCTCTCATTCATCCTTGTGTCACCTACATGTATAAACCCAGTGTTTCGCCTTTGTAGAAGAGAACATTTGAACACAAAAAGTAAAATTGCTCAGTATAATGCCACTATGTGTTCAATTCGGTTCAATTATTAATTTTTCGTTTATAGTAATTTCCTTATTTATGTTTATGATGTCAATGTATAGAAAAGTCCATACTGTTATAATTTTTAGAATATGTTTACCGGTCGCAAAACTTCCTTAAGACATGCGTGTTTTGTTTAAATAGTGTAACTAATTAAGCTGCATTCCCCGATGCCGGTGTTCCCCGTATCTCCACCATCTCTTAACAATGAACAATGGTAGAACATATGTCCAGTGCCCAAGTCACGTAGTTAATCATTGGTCAAACGGAAGAAAAGAATACAACAGATACAATCAACAATCATAATTAGTCAAGAAACATGCGTTCTCCATACTGACAAATCGTATTTGTAGCCTTATTTGCATTTGTTTAAATGACTAAGCTTTAGTGTTTTTTAGCTATAATGCTTTGTGTTTGATTGGTGCTATACGCCACTCTCACACTCTCAACAGTATTACAGTTATATCACGAAAATGATCAGTTATAAGTAGTTATATTACGGCGTTTCATGGGTAAATTACCAGTTATTAGTAGATATATTACGGTGATTCATGGGTATATAACAAGTTCTTAGTAGTTAAAGTACGGCGTTCATGGGTAAATTACCAGTTATTAGTAGTTATATTACGGCGTTCATGGGTAAATTACCAGTTATTAGTAGTTATAGAACGGCGTCATGGGTAAATTACCATTTTTACCGGTATTGCGTATCCTGACACCACGCATCAGTCGGACTGCCATCCCCGTAACCCTGGGTCTATACAGTCCAACCTGTGCGTAAAGACCACCCATGGGAAGGGAACAATCTGGTCTTTATTCACACTTGGTCTTTACCTACAGTGTAAATGCAGAAAGTGTATAATTGGGAATTAGAAGATTCGATTGCTATAGACAGGGAATTGCTTAACAACAAAGGTGGTCTTAAGCACAGGCTTGACTGTAATGCCGTGACAAGTCTGGGTCTGTTCTGTTTGTAAAAAAATATCAAACCCTGCGCTGCTTTTGATAACCTTAGCACTGAAGTTAGGTGTAACGTAATTTAATGTTTCATCATCAAACAATTGGGTAAATTCACCTCAAAGATCGTCCATCTGTACTTGATGACCGGCACAGATGCAGACTCAGCCAGCGTCTTAATGCAGTATGGTCACAATCTTCCTTGTTTGGAATGTAGTCGTACTTGTAAGTGAACCTGGTGATATGTTTCTAAAAGAAAAAGCATACACTGATGCAATTTAGTGGTCACTGGCAGTATGTGATTAATGTCCACTACTCGGTTTCTATGTGACGTTGTCTAATCTAAACGTATGCACTCAATATAGATGAATGTACGAAATTATAGGATACATTTGAGTGTATATGTATGTATATGTATGTATATGAGCCGTTCCACGAGAAAACCGACATTATTGACTCTGCGTAAAGTATCGACTCGGATCAGCATAAGCAGGACCCATAGGCTAATCCGAGCAGAAACTTTTCGCCTCCTATGGATTTTCTGTTTCAGGAATCTTTACTGTATACCTCTATCCCTACGAGACGGAATGAGTCGGCTCGGATTAGACTGCGCGGACTGCGCAGGCTGATCTGGGTCGATACATTACGCAGATTCAATAATGTTGGTTTTCTGGTGGAACCGCTCATATATATATGTATATATGTGTGTAATGTATACACGCATATCTTTGTTAGTGTTGAATATGCATGTATATATTTGTGTATGTGCATGCCGCGCAGCCTAATCCGGACAGACACAATTATATTCCTGTGGATTTTCTGTTTCAGGAATCATTACTCTATACCTCTATCCTCCTGGAACGGAACGTGTCGGCCCGGTATTAGCCTGTGCGGACTGTGCAGGCTGATGTGGATCGATACTTTACGCAGTGTATACAATGTTGGTGTTCTCGTGGAACGGCGTATATTGTCAAGAGACAATAATTATGTGTTCCTTCGAACACTCTTGGTTTTGTACGTGTTATAGACAAGAACACGAAATCACCGTGGAGAAACTCAAGTTACTTTGACAGTTTAACTTTCCATCATACAGTCACGTGAAATTCCAACTTGTCAAATTCGGAGCCATTCGCCTTATTTCCTTCAAAATTGATTTAAAGCCTTGTCTATTCCATTAAACCGGCGTGCATTCAGACTAGCGTTTTCATTGGCTGGTCAAAATTACACTTGTGAGTTATTGCTGAATTCACACCGCTGATTCACTGTTATAATTGAACTCGTCCACGCAGCGATAGCTTCAGAGTCATACAGTACCGGTATGACAGGGCGTCCATTATTAAACCCTTTCTCACACACAACAAATCGGATTTGAATGCATAAGGGCGAACTATAGAAACTCTCTATACTGAAAGAACAATTATTGAAAAGAAATGCAACATTGTGGCAATGCTTTCAAAAGTCGTCTGCTGCTGAGACGTCAAAAACGTCTGTTTTCTCACACACAACAAATCGGATTTCAACACATAGGCAATCTATTGAAAACTCTCTATAAATGCAAGAACAGTTATTTAATAAAAATGAAACACTGTGGCAATTCTTTCAAAAGTCGTCTGCTGCTGAGACGTCAAAAAAACGTCTGTTTTCTCACACACAACAAATCAGATTTGAGCGCATAAAGGCAAACTATGTAAACTCTATAAATGAAAGTACATTCATTGAATAAAGTATCAACATCAAAATTGTGACAATTCTTTTAAAAGTCGTCTGCTGCAGAGGCGTCAGAAAGCGTATGTATATGGGAAAGGGATGAACTCGATTGGAAACCAATCAATGTATTTAAAGTATCTCAGTATTTGTACTTGTATTTGTCTAGGAAAATGGAATGTTGATATCAACTGTTGATACAAAGTGTACTTCGTCGCGAAAGGTGATTTTTATCCGTTTGGTCGCCAGTTGTTAAAACGTCAATATGCGGCTGCATGTTACACAGGGTTAAGACTTCATTTCTTAAAATGTCCTCCTTGGCGCTCACGAATGACTCGCTGGTGAAAGGATAAATACAAGGATAAATATAAGGATAAATGAAAGGATAAATGAAAGGATAAATGAAAGGATAAATGAAAGGATAAATGTACCAGTATCACTCGTAACTTATTATCGCTTGACAATTGTAAAAAGCGGCGTAAAATACCACAGAAACAAACACTGTATAATCCAGTGTAATCGTGTCAACTAAACAAAACAAATATATGTACATTTGTTTATCCTTTATTTCCTCTATATTAATGAAGAGCATATATAATATTATATATAGTACAATTTACAATGAAAAAAAGAATTACATACACAAAAATAACAGCCCCTGCAATTCAAATAATGCAACATTTGCTCAATGCATATGAATCCAATTGAGGTGAAAATCTGTGACTATTTTCGAACAAATGTGGAAAAACCGTATGTCAGACAGATTGAAGCGAGCACGGATGCGGATCAATGACTCAGTCACAGAGCCATGTCAATATTTTAATTAAAAACTTGTTAATACTCAATTACGCTCGGTTGGAAACCCAATTTCTCTCACACCGTTAGTTTCCAATGAATAACAAGTGACGACCGTTGATTCATCAAGGCTTTCTTCGGGGGACACCAATTTGTTAGCTACAAACACGTTTCTGTTTTTCATTTGATTTCAATAGCTGATTAGAACATCCTTGCATTCAGGCGCATTTTGTCTCCTCTGAAGCGGACGACTTATAAAAACGTTGTGACAAAATCAGAAATTGCTCATAATGAGTAATTTCTCCTTTTGTCACAACGTTTTGAACTCTATTCAATTATTCAATTATACATTTATAGAGATATTACAACGTGTTACCTGTTGCTTACATGTTCTGAAAGTTATCTGCTGCAGATTTGTTGCATCTAGGAAAGGGTTAAAGTGAGTTTGAATGTCACCATGTACGATTCAGAGAGTATATGTGCAGTTATTCAAATGTAACAATATGATTTTTGTCTGACGGTCTAGAAACTTATGACGTCTTCGTTTTACAAGGATATGCGAGAAGAATGAAAGGGGCTTAAGTTCTAAATTATAATATTCCCCCAGCAGTTCGAGGGCTTGGCGTGAAACAGTTGTAACTAAAATTGGTATTTTTTTACAAAGGTTTATTACCTCGCCATAAAGTCTTTAAAAGCGTTAAATCATTTTACTCGGTAAACAATGGAAATTTAGGTGCCATTGCTCGTTCTGAGCAATGTCACCTAAATTTGCATTGTTTACAAAGGGGTCAAAATTGCCCCTAAACCAGGGTTTTCAAAATAGGTTTTTAGTTACAACCCTTTCACACCAAGCCCTCGAGTTACATGTACGTTTATTGTAAATGCATGCGGCCAGTGGAGATTCTGATGAGATTATTCCTATGTTTACAAGGATAAAGACGTTTTCTCATAGTTTACATATTTACAGTACACTTACAATACACATTCATTTTGATGTTGAGATTGCTTTATCATATCTCGATCGCCTCGGTGGTGTATTGTTATAGCGTCCGCCTTGGATGCGTGAGATCGATGGTTCGATCCCCGACCGGGTCATATCAAAGTCTAATGACTTCCCTTCTTGCGTTCAGGGTCTTGGGGTTAGCATACGAATGACTTGCTGGTATCAGAATAAATGTACCAGTAGTATTGGTAGCTTTCCCAAGAAACGCTGTGATATAAATGAACAATTGTAAATAATTATATATATTTCGCTTGCCATATTTGTTTTGGACAACCACCCTCGGGAGAATCAATGATTAGTTGATAAAGATACGTTGGGAAACGTGGCTAAAACGTGAGCAAACGTGACAAACCGTGATCAAACGTGACAAAACGTGAAGTGGAAATCTTAATTTTGGACATGTTCAAAATTCGATCACGTTTCCCCACAACGTGCTACGACGTGGCGAGAACGTGGTACAACGAAGCAGACACGTAGCAGAAACGTAGCAAAAACGAAATAGAACGTGAACATAGCGCGTCCCGCCGGTTGATACGTTCTGTTGCGTTTGCTAACACGTTGTGCTGTGCTATGCTACGTTGTGGCCTCATTGCTACCACGTTCCTAGTGCCACGTTATGTCACATGGTGTCACGCTGTAAGATACATAACGAAGCACGGCGTGGAACAACGTAGCAACAACGAGGTGACAGCGTGGCGGCAGCACTTTGATATTCGTTTTCACCATTAAATTGTGTCACAACGGGAATACAACGAGGCGACAGCGTGGCTATGACGTGACAAGAACGTGACACATCGTAGCACCCCGCTGAAATTTGCTAAATCGTGGGTGTCAGAAACGGGGCACAATGGCGAGGCAAAGACGTGATACTATGACTGGGGTATTACATAGTTAAATTCAAGTCAAATTTATAAATATATAGGAAAATGCTTTTTGGTTAACTGGCTGCTTAATACAAGTTGACTGCTCAACAGAGTTTCTGCTATACAAGTTTCTGCTGCATTAGACTGAACTTAGCCATTTCCGGGTTTCGGTTTTTGAGTGAGGTGGTTCACAGTACAACGAGGTAATATAAACGAGAGAGGAGCCTTAATCTTCATCAACCTGTCTAATACACGTAATATAGGATAATAAACGGGTCAATGAAAACAAATACACGTAATATAGGGTAATAAACCGGTCAATGAAAACAAATCGAATTAAAATATTGCAATATATGTCATCTTTTGCAAGTGTTCATCTGTTACAGTCAGACATCAAGTCGATAAATTCAACACTACTCAACTCAAATGAATTCTGAACATAACGGCATTCTCCAATCTGCTTAACTGTTTCACCACCGAATTTCACAAAGTCGACTCTTCCATGTTGAAATTGGACAACTTAATTTTTGGTTCGACAGGCGATTTGGTAAAATTTAATGTCTAAGTGGTAAACAATGCATATTTCAGAAAAGACAGCTCGTTACGAGCTATTTCACCAAAATTTGAATTGCTTTCTAAATCCTTTAATTGCCTTTGGCAGCAAAAGGGTTAAATCTAGAACTGTCATTTTCATACACTTTTGGTAAACTTGTGAAAAAGGTAAATTGCGAATGTTGAGCGATTTCTCCTGCTTCCAATATGTTTTTTAGATATCGCTTGGTGTCAAACCAAAATCCGAGTTCAGTGCACACTACATTGGTAATTTTTCCAGTGGTTTGTCTTAAACAATTATGAAAGCCGACCTTTAGGCGTCCGATCAGAATCGTGCATATATATAGTCGTACACTCATCATGAAAGCGTCGAGAGAGATTCAGGTATGCTTTGACTTTTTTGATTTTTAGGTGTTTTACGCCGCTTTCGACAATTGTTCAGTTATATCACGGCGTTTCCTGGGTATGTTACCAGTATTACTGGTCCATTTAATATGACACTAGCCAGTCAGTCGTAATGCTTACCCCGCAACCCTGAGTGCCAATGTTGAAAGTCTTAGGTATGACCCGACCGGGCATCGATACCACGATCTCCTGAACCTGGGGCGGACGCTCTACCACTAAGAGATGTTCATGTATGCAATTTGATCAAAAAGCCATTCAAGTACTATCAAAATCTCCGAAGGTCGGTTTTCGTGTGACTTGCCCCAATTATGATAAATAAGGAGGCACGGATCCAGCCCGACAGTCACAGAGGCTCGTCTGGGGACCTGCCCTGTCAATGGCTATTCGTATCTGATAAAGATAAACGAAATTATGGCTAAACATTTCGGCCATTTGGACTGTTCCCCTGGTACCTAAAAAAGGCATGGTCATTGGCTTTGGTGCTTCATCATCTCTTATTAGAGTTAATTGATTTGGCAAAGTCAGTCATAAATTACTGTCCACTCTAGGACTAGCTTTTGATGTCTTGTGAATAAAAAAACCTATTAACCTTTTCCCACATACAACAAGTCTTAAGAAGGAAACTTTAAAAACTAACTAGACAAAACTATGAAACATTTCTATAAATTAAAGTATGCTTGTTGAATAAAGTTGAAAAGTTTGTATTAAAGGTTGACATAAAGGTAATTTTGCCACAATGACTTCAAATGTCGCCCGTTGCAGATGCTTCAAAACTCGTGTACATATGGACAAATGTAAAATAAGAGTTTCCAGTTGCATACTAGTCTTGGCATGCGTCGTTCAATACTATGCCAGTCACATCCATACGCTGTACGCGTACGATAAGTGATGTCTGTATCCGAATCCTACGGGAAATATGGTCAACCTGTAATGGCTGTATGATCGGCAAATGACCACGACGTGACTACCGAGTATCCGTGTATCAAGTGATGTCTGTATCCGAATCCTACGGGAAATATGGTCAACCTGTAATGGCTGTATGATCGGCAAATGACCACGACGTGACCACTGGGTATCCGTGTATCAGATGGTATACGACTTACTCGCTGGTGCAAGGGTTAAATAACCAGTATCTCTGGTAACTCATCCAAGATACGCCGTGATATAACTGAACAGAAATGTTGAAAGCTGCGTTTAATAAGTTTGAGTTTAACGCCGTTAGCCTGGCTTTTGACAAAAGAAAAAGCCCATTTAAAGCACGAAACTGATGATTTAGTCTTATATGTATTTAGTAAATTGATCTTATAAAGCACGTTGATCCATCAAGTCAACTGATTTATTTAACCCTTTCAGCGCCGAATTGTTTAAAGTAGACTCTTCCATGTTCAAAACTCGGACGACTCTATTTTCATATTATAGCGTTTTTGGAATATTTTTATAACTCACAGCCAAACAATGCGGGTTTCAGCGCATTGTTTGCAAAAAGCTCAATATTGCCATTGGCGCTGAAAGAGTTAAGACATTCAAATCAGAAAGCGTCATGGTACATTAACTTTTATAATGTTAGCTATTATAATTTTAACAACTACTTTCATGTTCTTTGGTAAATTCGTAGTGTATTTTGGGCCGGAGGCCTTGTACAACTGAATAAACTAATTATATTTGTATTTATTTTCAACGGTATTTCAATTATAACACGGTGGCCCGTTTACTTAACATGTGTTTCCCGGCTTTCTCGAACAAGTACTTCACATAACGTTCTTCCTAGGTAACTGGTTACCTTTCCACACAAGCCGAGCCCCGGTAGCTCAGTCGGTAGCTACGCGGGCTGTCAATCCAGGGGCTATGAGTTCGAATCCCGGCTCGGTTAACGTTCTTTCCGACGATTGACAAAAGGCAATGCGACATGCGTCATTCGTCTTCCACCAATGGGCTAAGTATATGTGGAAAAGCAGCCAGTTGCTTGGGAAGATTGTTGTGTGGAGTACTGGTGTGAGAAATCCAGGAAATGCATGTGTAGGTGAACTGGCCGCCGTGATATAACTGAGAAATTGTTTAAAACGGCGTTAAACCCCAATCAATCAATTAAAACCTTCCCACATCGACTGTTTAACCCATTGGTGGAAGACGAAGGACACCAGTCACGATGATTGCTGTCAATGATCGGAAAGAATGAATAGCCGATCTGGGGTTCGAACTCACAAACCCTAGATTGATAGCTATGTCATCGTGATTTAAAGAACCATTGGAAGAACAAATGGAGAAAATCCTTGTTAAATAACAACTTGTTTTAAAGTGGTGCCTTAGAATAACAATTATTGTTTAGAAAATGTACATCATTCGTGAGCCTTCAGTTTCAATAATTGAAATAATAAGGAATGTATCACAATATGAATTTGGTGCAAACTCATAAAGATAGTTAAAATGGATAATTTGTGAGCAGTCTTAGAGGATTTTATGAAAATGAAAGGGACGCAACTATGAGTTTACATACCATATATAAAGAGAGGGTTGTTTCCCCTAGATATATTATACCTTACTTATGAATGAATGAATGTATATTGTTTTATGGCGCATCGACAGCTAAGGTCATTTAGCGCGCAATTAAATTTAATTATTCATGATCCCTGGGTAAACAAACCAGTACTAGGCTAGAAAATGTGACTTGCCCAAGGGCACTCCACCATGACCGTAGTGCCGCGACTGGGGATCGAACCCGGTTTCGAAATCCCCGACGCTAACCACTCGACCACAGCGGATTCCTTACCTTACTAATGAACACATCGTGGAAATAAATGTTCAAGCTTCATACCAGCAATTATTTATCTTTTTTCTTCATTTGACCTGATAACAAATATTATTTGCATTGTATTCAATTCTTATAAGATTTGTAATCTAAACTAGACAAATGAAAGAATTATTATTTAATAAATTCAACTTGAAAACATTGTGACAGATAGAAAACTTTTAGCCTCCAATGATATCAGAAGTCGTCTTCAGTATACGCTTTAAATATTGTCTGTATGTGAGAAATGTTAACTATATTATCACAAAAGCCTACACAATCAGCCAAAATATATTGAATACAAAACGCTGGCGGCTAGCTAGAAGAGAAGCATTGTTGAACAATATGCATGTTCTATTTTAAGTGTGTGCTTATATTAAGGCATCTCTTGCTTACGGTTTCAGTTTTTAAAAAATACTTCTTAATACCAATTCACGAGTGCTTTAGGAACAGCTCTTGAGCTGATGACGTAACATGTTACATCGGTCAACCAGATAATGAGAGACAATTCAAATATCATCTTCTTCAGATCGAGTGTTTGGACCAATTGTTGGACAAATGTGAAGCAGACGCCATGCGTTTTCATGTGCGGAAGGATAGAGATAAGGAAGTATCGTATACTTGCAGGTTTTAACCCATTATCTGATATGGAGTTTTTAGTGTTGTCTGTTTTTAAAATATTTTAGGAAAGTGCTGAAAACGTGTTTAAAACGCTTGAAATTAGTACGTGACTGAAAACATGCTTTAAACAAAAAGAAAATCCATTTTCTGCACGAATCTTAACAGTTTTCTTTCGCTGCTGATTGATGGCGTAAGTTTCGATACCGACCTAGATCAAGCGTTCATTTTTATGTGATCAATATATGCCTAGATGTTGTTTCGTTCATTGACATGGCACTGGCGTAAAGAGAATACAAAAAAAACCAGCACATTGGACGTGGCTGCTTAATTAACCCTTTCCCTCATATAGAAGCTTTCTGACGCCTCTGCAGCAGACGGCTTTTTGAAAACGTAGTGACAAAAGAAGAAATTGCTCAAAACGAGCAATTTCTTCTTTTGACACAACGTTTCCACTTTTAGTCATAGATTATCCATTCATTTATAGAGATTTACCATATTTTGACAAAATATGTTCAAAGTCGTCTGCTGCAGAATTGTCATATGAGGGAAAGAGATACACTCTACAGAGGTACCTGTTGCATTATCCATGTCACTGTTTATGTATTTGAAGGTACGCTTTCATACATACACCAAATTTGCAACAAGCGACATTGAACATATCATAGCAAAGGTATGAAAAGTCTTTAAAAATGAAATGCAAATATTGAAGAAGGTTGAAAACGTTGTGACAAAAGGCGAAAATGTTCATTATAAACAATTCCCCCCTTTTGTCTCAATGTTTTCAAAAGTCGATTGACGAGTTTGATTAAAATCACGTCTGTTTGTGGGAAAATGTTAACTTACATGTTTTAACACTACGTGGTAAATTTAAAGTTGACATTACTGAGAAAATTGTAAAATGTATGTAAATGGTGAGATACGTGCATTTGTATAAGTCAAATAAAATATATCTATCTATCTATATATCATACACTTGCAATATACATAAACTTAGGTATGGATTCAACTTCGTGTTACATACTCGTATACATAAGTTACATATTCGTATATGCGTACTAGTAATTGCAATGAGTTGAACGATAAATTGTTTATTTGTTTTACGCCGCTTTCATCAATGTTCAGTTATATCACGGCGTTTCCAGGGTAAGTTACCAGTACTACTGGTCCATTTATCCTGGCACCAGCCAGTCAGTCGTAATGCTAACCCCGCAACCTTCAGCGCATAGGAGGGTAGCCATTAATACCATTTTAAATATTCTTAGGTATGAACCGACCGGTGATTGAACCCGCGGCCTCCCGCACCCGAAACGGACGCCCTACCGCTACACCACCGATGAGGAACCGTAACGCAAAAGTGCCGTAAAGGGGGAATACTCGTCCATCCTTATCGGAAAGTACCATCAATACTTAACAATCGTTTGATAGTCTCCCTTCACCTGTTAAAATCGATCCAACTCGGTGGTTAAGCAAATCGTAAGATTGGTATGTCAGGAATGTTAGATATGTTTGTAATGTATGAATGTACAGTTATGCTAAACAGCTCTTTTATGTTACCAGGCGGTAATAACGCTTTACATTAAACGTTTCAATCATTGACTTTATTATTTATATAACCCGACTAATACATTCATGTGTTACAGGGAGCATGATTATATAAACCATGTATACATTTCTGAAAAGATTGAGTCTCTACCTATGTGCAGACTGATAATTTGTCCACACTGCTGTTGTGGATCATTTAACCCTTTCCCACATGCAGACGCAATAGCATCAGACAACTTTTGAAAACATTGTGGCCAAAGGTGAAATTGCTCATCATGAGCAATTTCTCCTTTGCCCAAAATGTTTTCAGTTTTATTTAACAATTAAGCTATCTTGTATGGAGATTGTTCAGGTTGTTGTCACAATGCTTTCAACGTTGTATGTTGCAGTGGTGTCGTAATGCGGGAGAGGGGCATATATTTCCCGGAGCTCTAGCGCTGCGTTCCTTTGTGTGAGTCGGCATTCTTTGTTACATTCCGATTTCTATTTTTGGTGCATGCAGGTGCGGCTTCAATGGTGTACACATTAACTTCAATTAGATATCTACATCTGTACGCAGATAGTTTTCGTTCAAAGTTTAGCAAATCCACTACACGGGGGAAAAAGGCCCTCGTTATTTTGCTATGACCGAAGATCCTGATCAGTTTACGCCTCTGTGCAGACTGGTTACTATCTTCTCTGCTCGCCATCTTGTCGAATTAACGACCACGTATAACGCCCGCTGAATATCGATTATTGGCCCTATCCCACTACATAACTAGTTGATCGAAATTGCTTTTAATTTTAAAACTTCGGAAGCTTTTCTCGTGACGTCGCTTACATAGTTAAACGTTCCCACATGCAACAAATTAGCAGCAGCAGATTAGGGAAAGTTTAATCATTGAAAGTAGATGAAAACATAGTGGTAAAAGCAGAAGTTGTTCATTATGAGCATTCTCCTTTTATCACAATTTTTCAAAACTCGTCTGCTGCAGCAGCGTCCAAATACGTCTCCGTGTGGGTGTGGTTTAATTGTAGATTATGCAGGCAATGAGTCATTGCTACTTTTCTGAAATCATTTTGTTAATACAGATACTACTCGGTGTGTATTTTTGAAATAGTTGCGGTTTTGTGTGAACCGTACTAGAAATTCGTTATAACGGAAATGTTTGAAGTATTGCTCATCGACAAAACAAACTAATAAGCCGTTTCTTTCTTCTTCGCAAGTATTGAAGTAAATACTCACTACGCCGCGTGACAGTCAACTTTCTTTCTGGAGTGAGTATAAGTAGTGGTCATCCAGTTCACGTTGCACATCTGTACTATTTAATTAGTCATTGTGGTCAAGTGTTTACCGATGGACGCTAAGTTTGAGATGTGCATCATAACTATGATAAGGATATACATATCACCTGCATATGACAGACCTCTTCTAATCATCGACAAAACATGATCGATTTTACTTCGACTCAACCCTCTCCCATTTCCAGCATGCAGACATAATCTGGTACATTGGCAGCGGATGTCTCAAGTTTGAATACATTGTGGAAAACGGAATGACAAATTGCTCATAATTCACAATTTCTCCTTTTGCCACTGTGTTCTCCACTCCATTCACAAGTATACCTTTATGTATTAATATAAATAGTCAATAGTGTTATAGTCGTCTGCATGTTAGTAACGATTGATGGTTGTCAGATTGTTATTCAAATGCATTAAACCTGCATATTCAAGCATTCCGTGGTTTGATTCAAACCAAACGTAACTATATTGCCCTGCACAATGCATTTAAGTGTGTGTGGAAATGAAGTCAAAATAATAATGACAATTATATCCATAATACAAGTGCTATTATATAGTACTTAACATTTAAGAGTGTCCTAAATTATAACTGGTTTGTAAAACGCGGTCTAGAAGTTCGCCTGTCTCGTGACGGAATGAGTCGTTTCAGTTTATAGAACGGTTCATCTTTTAGTATTTATTTAGAATATAGGTTAGGCTTATCCTGAAAGTGTCTCCCAAAAGACCAAAATAAGTGAGACAGTTATATGCAAAATAAACTAAGCGAAGAAGTTTATTATTATTATATATATCGAACTATATTTATACTTTTGAATTGCTACAAACAACAAAGCCTTAACCCTTTTTCTCATATAGACGCCTTCTGACGCCTCTGCAGCAGACAGCTTTTTGAAAAACATAGTGATAAAAGAAGAAATTGCTCAAAACGAGCAATTTCTCCTTTTGCCACAATGTTTTCCACTTTTTGTCATAGGTTATCCATTCAATTATAGAGATTTTCTATTTTTTGACAAAATATGTTCAAAGTCGTCTGCTGCAGAATTGTCGTATGAGGGTTAACACTATCATGGGGTTAGCATTACGACCGCCTCACTAATGACAGGAAGTACGGGTAACTTTTACCCAGCTAACACCGTGATATAACTGACATGTGACCTGGACATCAGTGGCCTATAGCTCCGTTGTATGGGTCATTTAGGTGACAACCTAGCTATGGCCATGTGAGCTTGAATAAAAACAACCACGTGGAGATCGTACGGCAGTTAGATGTCATATGAGTTGTCTGTTCATTGCAATTAGTATTCGTCTTGCTCCGAGTCGTCAGACCCTCTAATTGTTCTGAATTGCATTAACCGGTACTATCACTGCCCCAAAATGCAGCTGCGGTGAAACACATCTGCGTAATGTATCGACCAGATCAGCCTGCGCTGTCCGCGCAGACTGATCCGGCCGACACATTCCGTCTAAGGGTGGATAGATAGAGTAGTAATGATTCCTGAAACAGAAAATCCACAGGAGGCGAAAAGTGTATATCCGGGTACGCCTGTGTGGCATGCTTAGGCTCATCCGGGTCGATACTTTACGCAGAGTCCACAATGTTGATTTTCTCACGAGACGGCCTACACATTGATTATTGCAATGTTACGCCCCTCCCTGCGTATACATAGATGTATTCTTGATTTATTCCCGGTCAGCGGAAATCTGTTCACCTTGTTATACATTGACTATGTAAATGTCATGAGCATGAATCTACTCGGGGAACTCGGCGGGCCCCGGAACTATTACATTCTTAAACCCACTCTGTGCTCGAAAAGGAACTGTTTATTCCAATCCAAATGAGACTTCTGATTGGTTAATTTCGAAATTAAAATGTGCTTCTGACCGTTTTGGAGTCTTCATGTTCCGATTTGCAAACAGATTACTCTGACAAAAGATGACCCTGGTATTATAGATGATTAGCCCTTTCCCACATACAGACGCTTTCTGACGTTTCTGCAGAGGACGACTTTAAAATGGTGTCTGCCAAAAGAGAAATTGCTCATAATGAGACATATATATATATGAGCCGTTCCACGAGAAAACCAACATTACGGACTTTGCGTAATGTATCGATCAAGATTAGCCTAAGCATGCAGCGACAGATATTGTTCGCCTCCTGTGGTTTCTCTGTTTGGGGAAACATATCCCCCTGAGACGGAATGTCTCGGCCCAGGATGATCTAGGTTGATACATTACGCAAAGTCCATAATGTTGGTTGTCTCGTGGGATGGCTCATATACCCTATTTCCAGCTCGTATGCTGTAGATCGCTCATATGTGGGGAAATTGTTAAAATCCATGGTTTCATCATCAATTTGGTAGTTTGAAACGACATCAAAGTATATCGCTTGCTTGCTTGTTAGCATTTATAGTTCGTAGTTTAAACATAGAACGTATTAATTAGCCATTCCGCGAGTTTGGCCTCTGCGTAATATATCGACCAGATCAGACTGCGCAGTCCGCGCAGACTGATCCGGGCCGACACATTTCGTCTTAGGGGAATAGAGGTATAGAGTAATGATTCCTGAAACTGAAAATCCAAAGGAAGCGAAAAGTGTCTCTCCGGGTTATCCTGCGCGGCATGGTTAGGCTGATCCGGGTCGATACTTTACGCAGAGTCCACACTGTTGGTTTCCTCGCGGACGGCTCATTTAATCATTACGGTTTGAAGTTCTTGTTTTAACCCCCTTTCATAAACGACGTACCATGGTTCGGAAACAAAGGAGTTCATGTTCAGACTTGTTCCTTTATACACAAAGTAGGGCCCCGTGTTGCATCATGTGATAGGCCTATATTTAGAACAGACCATGTGCTCATTGATTGACCGATTTCTGAAAACCTCCAGCGTGTCATCTTTTACATTGTTGGTTTGCATACTACATTAAAAGTTAGTAGTTACCTTGTGAACAATCAATAACCAATATCTAGAACCTTCTGATTTAAATACCACTAGAGCGATAGTTTTACCATTGTAATTCTGTTATTTATAAACGTAGAGCCAGCGTATTGCGATATTTAAAACGATTACTAAACGTCTGAAATTGGGATTCCCCTCGATAACATGTGACCTACGAAGGTTAGGAGAATAAGAAAAATAATCAGTACAAGGTCCAATATTGAGGCAAAATCATATTATTTTATGCATTAATCATCGGAAATTTATGGTTTATAGTAATAATAAGTTATTCTAAAAGGATTTTCAGACAAAATTATGAACAATGCATATGAAATAAACACGTCATACGATAGTAAAAGCAAAACAGGATAGAAAATCCCCGGCGAGATTTTAACCAATCAAAATCGTTCTTCTAGGAAAACCACGTTGCTGGTTTTAACATGACCGTCATATGACTGGTTTATGCTAGAATACACCGACCCAGGGCATTCCTTAGTTTTCACCGTAACCGAACAGACGTGTATCAAACAAGCTCTCGTGGCAAATTATTATTTGGATATTTGTGAATTAATTTGGACTAAATACAACATGCCATTACCAGATACTGAACAATTAGAGATGGCCGGAGATAAAAAGTAAGTTAATTGTTGCGATTAGCGAATGTTGACATTGTTTTTTCTCATTTAACGTGTTTGACAGCTGTCAAATTTCGGGAACACGTGCATGACGCAACTCAAACATGCTATTTCAACCATTAAAATTTTAACATTTAACTTCTAAATACATTCAACAGTTTGAATGGATTTACGATCTATATGCTGCTGATTCTAAACATTTAAAAATCATCATTAGTTAAATCCGGATAAACCGGCGTTGTCAAGGTGAAGGCTGTTGCTTGATTGCACAATCATCTGAAATAAGATTTTCCCGCCTGCCAAATGCAGACGATGGTTGTTGGTTACCTAGTGAAGTTGCATGATACAAAGAATGAAGAAAATGTACTTGTACTTTCTTTAAATAAATGGAATAAATGGATTTTATTGTTTCGAACTGATTATTGTGAAAGTGATTTATTTGTTGACTAGTAAAACATAAGTTAATACTCTAGTGAAAGCGAAATTGAAATACCCGGGATATATCCTTATATTGCTGCACGTAAACTGAAACTTGGAAAGTTTGGTTTGTAGTAAAACTTTAGAAACATTTATAAAACATATGTGTTTCCGTTATATATTTACATCATTTGAATCATGGATTTACATCTTTTGATATAAGCAAATATTAATAAAAGAAATTGCTGTTTGTACTTTCTATATATATTGATCTAGGTGTGCGAGGTCTAACAAACATGTCTTCTTCTTTTCATTGCAGAAAGAATTTTGATGTTGCAAAGACTTTAGAAAGAGTGTTAAGACGAGCCAGAAACGACGACAGAATAACGGGCGGAGTTTACGAATGCGCCAACATGCTAGAGAAGGACCCAGATCATGTGATGCTGTGTCTTCTCCCACAAACCCCACCCTCAGATGTTGCGTCATCCATCCAACAAAAGTTGATTGAAGCCTACTGCCTGGAAAATGATATTCCTCTTGTTAGGGTAGGTAGACTTGAATTGCAAGATACAACTAATGAATTGAGTGTAACTGTTATACTATTTCATACAGTGGATGGAATCTGTTCATTTATAAAAGAGAGTTGAGAAAATAGATCTAGAGCTCTTTGCTCTTGTTACTCAATAAATTTAAATTGAATGGATCCTCAAAAAGAATTGCCTCAATGAGAGTGGAAACATTTCGAAAAAATTGTTGCAAAAAAATAGATTTGCTCATGATGAGTATTTTCTCCTTTTGCCAAAAGATTTTCAACTCTACTCAATATTCATTCTTTCATTCATAGAGATTTTCCATATGTTGCATAACTGCTTTCAATATCATCTGCTGCAGATATGCTGTATGAAGGAAAGGGTTTTCTTTAGTTTTTGAAAAACATTAGCATTAAATGGGTTTGATAACAGTATTCAATCATTAAAAATTAAATAAATTGTTATACATGTACTTGTATTATGATAGATATATATGTAGATATGTATGTATAGATTTGTTAGGAATGAAAACTTAATAGTTCCGCATTATCTTTATAGGTGACAAGCGTGGACAAGCTTAGTGAGATCATATCCGGGAATGAGCCGAAACAGGTCACACTGAATGACAACCCTGTAACCACACCATCCGTGGATTGCTCATGCATGCTGGTTGGAGAGCCTCCAAAAGGATTTAAAAACAAACATGAAAATAAATTGATGGAGATCGTATGGCATAACCAAGTGGTGGAGTTTCCAGTTTGAGATTGACTAAAATGACTCATTATCATTCCTGCATCCAAAAACAGGAAAACTACAAAAAAAAAAGGAATAATAAAAAATCCTTAAATCATCAAAAAAAGGGAAACGGCGCCCTGCCCCTGTGTACATAATGCCTGGACATTTCAATGGCTACTGGGCCACCAGGACTTTCATTCCTCATTCATCATCATCGACTTGAAACTAATGAAAGACATTTGTGTAAATCGGGTGAAGTGAATTACATGTACAGCTGTGCCTGAAAAACGGAACACTATCGGTAGACACACTATCAATAGACACTGACATTGGCATTACATCAAGAGAAGGACAGCATTGTTTTAAATGAAGTTGAACACTATTGGTAACATTTATTTGCTGCATCCATTTACGAGTAATAAAAATGAACATTGTTAAAAAAAGTACAAAAGCTAAAGTGCAAGTGCTTCTTTTTCAACAATGTTTTCCTTTCATTACAATGAGGTGAATTTGTATTTGTGACGAGTATGCTATAGTTTTATGATGTTCTGTTTCAAATTAAAAGATTAAGAGAAAAAATGAAGCTTCCTTTTGACTAGACAAATGTTAAACATTCATCATTCATGCATCAATTATGTTATAAATATCATAATAAGACATGGAAGAAAAATCCATGTCATCATCATTTCATCTTTACCATCATCATCATTGGGTTGGTTATCACAATGCTTGTGTACAAAACCTATCATTATGTATTTTGGGGAATTTTAGTCGAGTAATGTGGAGAAACACATACAGGTTGTGAATTGAGAATTAATATATTGTAGGCGGGGCTTTAGCTGAAAATAGAGCTATAAATACATGTGTGTCAAATAATGGGAAGGAGATTTGCATAATGTTGATCGAAGAATTAAGTAGTAGGAGGAAATTTGTGTTAACCCTTTCCCTCATACAACAAATCTGCAGCAGACGACTTTGAACATATTTTGTCAAAAAATGGAAAATCTCTATAATTGGATGGATAACCTGGATTTTGTCACTGTTTTCAAAAAGCTGTCTGCTGCAGAGGCGTCAAAAAGCGTCTATATGAGGGAAATGGTTAAAATGAATATAAAGGAGAAGACGCATGTTATCTTAAATGATTTAGCATAGGAGATATGATTATAATCATTCAGAATTGTTAAAAGTTGTTAACCCTTTTTCCAAGTAGATCTACAACAAATCTGCATAACACAACTTTGAGAACACTAGAAAATCTCTATGAATGAATATATTGGTATTCAATTATAGAGTTGAAAACATTGTGGCAAAAGAAAAAAAAGCTCATCATGAGCAATTTATCTTTTGCCACAATTGCTTAAAAAATCATGCCAAGGTGACAAAAATACATCTGCAATTGGAAAAGGGTTAGAACAAGAACTTATGGACTGACAGTGGAAGGAGGGAGAATGTCAATAATTGCAGGGGAGGAGGGACATCTAAACAATGGCCATTTGGGAGAAAACTTTTTGCCTCCAAATTTGGTTCTATATCAATGGCTATTTGATATTTAGGAAAATATATATTGTTGTGTAAACTTAAGTGTATTTGTGTATATCAAAACTTTATCAGTCTTTAACAAGTGAGGTTTTTGCATTTACTACAGTGAATGCTTACAAATGATTGGCTTCATGCAAAACGGATTTAACTACAGCTTGTTACTAAATGTAGTTACAACTGTTTTGTTGGAAGTCATAAAAATGTCAATATCATTTACTAGTATTGAAATAAACCATAAGGAGATCAATATTGGAATGATGAACCATGTCATTTGATAACAGACCAATACGTCCCGAAGTGTCAGTTATTATGTGGCATGATTGATATCCAAAGGATACAGATCAGCTGACCAGTTTGTACTAATACACCTACAGTCTGACTAGTGAGAATAGTTGATAATTACAGACCTTGCTTTGAACAAAGAATTGCATAAACGGGAATAGTTCTTTTGCTGCAGTTATTGTGAAGTAATATTTTAAATGTAATAGATGATATTTAGTTGCTTTTAATATTGTTGTTTACTATGATAATGCATTAGAACATTACATGTAATTAAAATGTGTAAACGCAACTTTTTGAATTATTTGTTTGTGAAATCCATTTCCCACTTGCAGGTGACTGGCAGAAGATGAATTTTGAAAGCATACTGTGGCAAACAGAGAAACTGCTCATCATAACCAATTTCTCCTTTTGACTCGAGGTTTTCACCTTTAATCATTCATTCTAATATCAGTTCAAGTTAAGTTGGTTAGCATTGAACCACTTTATCGTATTGAGACTCCTTTTGACTCCTGGTGCAACAGAAGCTTTTGGAAAACATTGTGTGGTAAAAAGAAGAAATCACTGGAATGAGTAGTTTCAACCTCGGAATCCGCTGTGGTCGGGGATTTAAAACCGGGTGTCCCAGGTTCGATCCCCAGTCGCAGCACTACAGTAATGGTGGAGTGCCCATAGGCACATTTTCTAGCCTAGTACTGGTTTGTTTACTAAGGGATCATGAATAAGTGAACTGTCGCCGTGATATAACTGAAACAATGTTGAAAGCGGCATAAAACCCCAATAAAACAACATTTCAACTTCCCCAACCCAGATGTTTACGCTGTAAGTGATGGCATTTTTGGAGATGGTTCAACACATGTGAGAAAAGGAAAATATGTTCATGCATTACTATTTCCCCCGTCTCCGCAAAGCATGGGCTATTGCCAGTGACATAAGACCAGTATCAGTGCAATTGTAAAGTATACAATATTCACATCAGAGGCAATGGTCACAAATATTTACCAAGATTAGACTGCACGAATATCGAAATTTCGGTTAAATGACGTAAACCATAGAAAAGACAAATTCTGTTTAACGTCGTATAAAGCAGCGGACGCGGGTTCGATCCCCGAATGGGTCATACCAAATACTTCAAAAATAACTTTCCCTCTAGTGGGGTTAGCATTCCAACTGACTCGCTGGTGTCAGCGGATAAATTGAGCAGCAGTAATGGTAAAACTGATGAAAGCGGCGTAAAACACCCTACAAACATGCATAGCAGGATACCGTAAGCTTTCTAACAGTTAGGATAATAACTTCTACCTATGAATGTATTATAGCCGGTAATTAGCTGAAAGCGGTGATAAGTTGCTCATCTACAATAGAGGGTATATCAAACGGACCGTGACAGTTTTCTATATAGTGACTACCGCTGAAGATTGCGGGGTTATCGCATTACGACGGACTAACTGGTGGTGGATAAACGGACCAGTAGTACTGGTAACTTACCCGGGGAAACGCCCCGATATAACTGAAATAAGTGTTGAAAGTGGCGTAAAAACCAAACCAATCAATTTAACTCTTTCAGCGCCGAATTGTTTAAAATAGACTCTCCATGTTCAAAATTGGGTGTGTCCATTTCTCCATTTATGAAAGTTCTGGATAATTTTGGTAACTAAAAGGCAAACAATGCTGACTTCAGGTGAGACAGCTCGTTACGAGCTGACTCACCTGAATCTGCATTGTTTGCAAAAGCCTCAGAATTGCCTGTGGCGCTGAAAGAGTTTAAACCCGTACTGAATAACAAATAGAGTTCAAAACGAACCTTAAATATCTTGGTTTTTTGAAAGGTTTCGTGGCTTTGTTCACATTACCCATCCGAAAACCAGGCTGGATTGAGTCATTTACCTATAAATATGTTTGAAATCGGCCTTTCGAAATATTCTAGATATAAATACTTATATGGAAAATACCCTGTTTACAATTACTTATATCTGTATGAAATACCGCGCGGTAAACTTCCGTCCGAGTTATATTTTTCCTCTTAAATAATCAATGTCGTGGAATATATAAATATATCATTTATATTTAATGATATTTTTAAAAGCGAGTGCTGTGACAATATTTGGGGAAACGATGTTACGGTTCATTGATTGATTGATTGGTGTTTTACGCCGCTTTCTACACTTGTTCAGTTATATCACGGCGTTTCCTTGGTAAGTTACCAGTACTACTGGTCCATTTATCCAGACACCAGCCAATCAGTCTTAATGCTATCCCCGCCACCCTCGGCGCCGAGGAGGGCAGCAATGACTAACAATTTTCAAGTATTTGGTATAACCCGGCCGGGCATCGTTTCCGCGATCTCCCGCACCCAAAGCGGACCATCTACCACTACGTCACAGAGGCGGTTGTGTTACGGTTGAACAACTTGTATCATATACTGATATGGTGAATAATTCCTTGTGGAAATAAATAATAAAACTGTTTCCCCATGTTTACAGGGATGTCAAGCATCTTCTGCTGCGAAGGCTTGTACCGGAAGTGGTGAGAATATTCTTTAACGCCGATTCAAAATCTCGTACTTTGTTTCGAAACGATAAAACCAACTTTGGGGAAGTTAAAATGGAGAAATCCAAAGAATGCATGGATTCCAGATAGGGGATTTTGTTTATCACGGATCTGATTGGCTAATTAGTTAACATATTATATAAAAAGATTCATTACATCCAATGAAATTTGCAGACAGTCAAAACAAAATAAATACATATTATACGCTTTCTTTATGATATGTCGAGCTGCTGTAACCCAGTCGGTAAAACTGAATATTGTGGTCAAGGAGTCATGAATTCGAATTTCGGTTCGGCCGGCATTTGTTACAATACTTCTGACAAATGACATTCATTTTTCCATCCAATGGAAACAAGTCTATGTGGGAAGGATTTCGGTTGCGTTGAGATAATTGTGTATTCTACCTCGTGTAGTGTAATGTTTGTCAAAACGGAACTCGACTCATAATTCCGTCTTGTAAGGACATTTTATTATTCAGGGATGGTAAAACAGGCTGCAGGAAGTCAGCACGATAAGTGTCAATATGATACGATATGAGCCATCCCGTGGGAAAACCAACATTATGAACTCTGCGGAATGTATCTACCCTGATCAGCCTGCGCAGTCCGCGCAGGCTAATCCGGGCCGACAAATTCCCTCTCAGGTGAATAGAGGTATAGAGTTATGATTCCTGAAACAGAAAATCCACAGTAGGCTAAACATGTTTGTCCGGGTTAGCCTGAGCGGCATGCTTAGGCTGATACGGGTCGATCCTTTACGAGTTCCCAATGTTGGTTATTTCGCGGGAAGGCTGATATGTATTGCCCCTGATAAGCCAGGTCAAAGAGGTATCAAGCACGAACAGAGTGTGTGGTCCACCTGGTTTTCTGGATCAATATCCACACAAAAAAAAACCAATTAATTCAATAATATGTATATATACTGCACACCTTTTGAGTAAACCCTTTCTCTCATATAGACGCTTTCTGACGCCTCTGTAGCAGACGGCTTTTGAAAACATAGAAACAAAAGAAGAAATTGCTCTAAACGAGCAATTTCTCCTTTTGCCATAATGTTTTCTACTTTTAGTTATAGGTTATCCATTGTATTATAGAGAATTTCCATTTTTTAACAAAATATGCTCAAAGTCGTCTGCTGCAGAATTGTCGTATGAGGAAAAGGGTTAAAGCTAATGCGGTAGTTCTACTAGGTAAATATGCAATTCTTCTAGGAAAACCAACCTTAGCGTAATTATAATAAGTGTAGATAAGATCCGTCTGCTAACTTATACTTTCTGATCCAATTAGGCAAAAACTGTTTTAAGATGTCTGTTG
This sequence comes from Serripes groenlandicus, assembly GCA_031761405.1. Classification (NCBI taxonomy): domain Eukaryota; kingdom Metazoa; phylum Mollusca; class Bivalvia; order Cardiida; family Cardiidae; genus Serripes; species Serripes groenlandicus. The sequence goes on along the minus strand of JASEVX010000001.1, from coordinate 162,281,861 downwards.
AAACCATTTGTTATTGACGAACATTCAAGAACCAGATCATTTATTTTCTAATTGTGTGGTGTTCAACTCCGCTTTTAACCATTTTTCAGTTATTTCACGACGTTTCCTTCGTAAGTTACAACGCAGCCATTACTACCATTTTAAAGTCTTTGGTATGACCCGACAGGGGATCAAACCCGCGACCTCCCGCGGACGCTCTACGAAATAACACAGAGGAAGAAAATATCCAGATTAAACAGCGCTGATATACAGGTAGATCTGGATTAAGACTAGCCTCAAACGATTTAAGATAGGTTGTCCTGCAACGCTGCTCATATAGAGTACGTTGCGGCACGATGACAAATGGAGATATATCAGTACGGTTATGTAATTTTTAATAAATGTTACAGCGAGGTTAGGTTTGCAGTTAAAAACTATAACGTTACAGAATATAACTGGTTGTGTGGGCGTGAACTTTAAACAGAACTTACATATACTTATTGTTCTTGTATATGTAAACGGAACTAGTTGCAAGACTGTGAAGTAATCAGGAACAAAGTGTATCAGCTTTTGCTTCGGTAAAAGCAGCATAAACGCTTTTATGACAAATGTAAATTTATATGTCTGCGTGTTCAAACAGTCGGATTCAAATGATTTATTGTTTGGTGTTGAATGTCAGCAATTGATCAATTATATCGCGGCGTTTCCAAAGTCCATTTATCATGACACCAGCCAGTCACTCGTAATGCTTACCCCACAACCAAATAAACACCAGAATGGACTGAACTTAAATTTCCGTTGCTTTTCTAAATCTTGATAAAGACCAAGTTGTCGAAAATTATATAAAGTGTTCAAATAAAAAAGTGTTATTAGCCTTTTTGATACCGCTCATACTTATCAGCGAATAGTGCAGGACAAGATTAATCTGCGCAAATGAGCAAGTTGATCTAAAGTAGTGGAATGACATAGCTTGGCTATTTTTTTATTGATATCTTGTTATAAGTTGAGTAGAACCGGAAACCTTGTTGTAGGACAATGCGAAATGTCGAGGTCTGAACAGCAAGTTCAACAACGTTTAGAGTAAGGTGTCTGCTCCGGAGACGATACAGATTGTAAGTGTTGTTAGGCAAGGGTTACATTGCGGACACCGGTACTATATCACAGTGGATTGTTTAACTCTTTCAGCGCCAAATTGTTTAAAGTAGACTGTTCCATGTTCAAAATCGGTCTTCTCCATTTCTCATGAAATAAAAGTTTGGACTATTTTGATAACTAAAAGGCAAACAATGCTGATTTCAGGTGAGACAGCTCGTTACGAGCTGACTCGCCAGAATCAGTATTGTTTGCAAAAACCTCAATATTGGCTCTGGCGCTGAAAGAGTTAAGTACAATGTAAGAATATAATATATCAAACATCATCTAGTTCGATTGATTGAGCTCAACCCTTTCCCTCATACAACAATTCTGCAGCAGACGACTTTAAACATATTTTGTCAATAAATTGAAAATCTCTATAATTGAACGGATAACCTATGACTAAAAGTGAAAAACCTTGTTGCAAAAGGAGAAATTGCTCGTTTTGAGCAATTTCTTCTTTTGTCACTATGTTTTCAAAAAGCTGTCTGCTGCAGAGGCGTCAGAAAGCGTCTATATGAGGAAAATGGTTAACGTCGTTTTCAACATTTGTTTAGGCATATCATGGCGGCCAGTTCACCTACTCATGTGTTTCCTGGCTTGCTCACACCATTACTCCACACAATATACTTTCCAAGCAACTGGCTGCTTTTCCACATAAACTGTTAGCCCATTGTTGAAAGACGAATGACGCTTGTCACAGTGACTTTTGTAAAACGTCGGAAAGAATCTTGGCCGAGCTGGCATTCGAACTCACAACCGCTGCATTGACAGCCGGCGTCGCTACCGACTAAGCTACCGGGGCTAGGCAACTTCATCTAGAGCGCAGTGTACTTATCAGCGTTTTTCTCTGATTATCCCACATAAAGTACATCTTTAGCACACGATTTTGAAAATGTCTAGACAGAAAACATTATGAGATATCTTTTATTTGATGAAAGTAAAGTTGAAAACTTTGTGGCAAGAGGAGAAATTGCTCATTACGAACATTTTTCCCCCCAGTTTGTCACTCTGGTTTGTTAACCCTTTCCCTCATATAAACGCTTTCTGACGCCTCTGCAGCAGACGGCTTTTTTGAAAACATAGTGACAAAACAAGAAATTGCTCAAAAGGAGCAATTTCTCCTTTTGACACAATGTTTTCAACTTTTTGTCATAGGTTATCCATTCAATTATGGAGATTTTCTAATTTTTAACAAAAAACGTTCAAAGTCGTCTGCTGCAGAATTGCCGTATGAGGGTAACGGTTAAGGTCGTCTGCGTAGAAATACTTCTGCACATGGGAAAGGGTAAATGGTTGAAATATTTGGTGATAAGCCACCTCATACCGAAGGCCAGGAGTTGTATAATACAACAACTTGTTGTATTTGTTTGAACGGTGCATTAACCCTTTCCCTCATATAGACGCTTTCTGACGTCTCTGCAGCAGACGGCTTTTTGAAAACATAGTTACAAAGGAAGAAATTGCACAAAACGTGCAATTTTTCCTTTTGCCACAATGTTTTCAACTTTTTGTCATAGGTTATCCATTCAATTATGGAGATTTTCTATTTTGTGACAAAATACGTTCAAAGTCGTCTGCTGCAGAATTGCCGTATGAGGGAAAGGGTTAAACTGCGTTCAACAATGTTAGTTATATCTTGGGTGCATTATATAGTATGTACTATTGGTGTAAGTGAGTATCGAACACTCTAGTTTAAAATGTATTGTACAAACATGCAGGCTCACATTGTACTACATTGTCCGTTTTGTTTTGTTTGTTTTAGTCTGGGAGTTCACGCCGCTTTCAACATGATTTCAGTTATATCACGTCGACAGTTAATTTTTATGATCCCTTGGTAAACAAACCAGTACTTGGCTAGAAATGTGCCGTGCCAAAGGGCACATCTAGATAAGCGCTGCGCCGCGACTGGGGACGGCGCCCGGTTTCGAAACCCTGGTTACTAAAACCACTAGGCCCCAGTGGATTCCTAGATTGTTCGTAATACTAGTTAAAAGTTGCACACAGCGGGAATATTTTTAATTGTTCTAAGTAACACTTAACCCTTACCCTCATGCAGACGCTTTCTGACGCCTCTGCAGCAGACGGCTTTTTGAAAACATAGTGACAAAAGAAGAAATTGCACAAAACGTGCAATTTCTCCTTTTGCCACAATGTTTTCCACTTTTTGTCATAGGTTATCCATTCAATTATTGAGACTTTCTATGTTTTGACAAAATACGTTCAAAGTCGTCTGCTGCAGAATTTTCGTATGAGGGAAACGGTTAAAGCTAAAAACAAGAAAAAAGAATACCTTAATTTTGACATTGGCTTACATTCGAATAGTTAATAAAGATTGTCAAGAAGTAAACAATTTAGTTGTTGATATGCGTGTTATATGTTGGGAAAACTAGCATTCTATTTATAGGAAATTTAAAGTAGAAAGGTTAGTAAATAGAACAGGAAGCAAAAATAAGCCACGGAAATGTTAACGGAATATTACATATTGCAAGATACATGTTTATAAAAAACATAGTTGCCCTTCCCTTTTCAATTAGATATAGTTTGTATAATGATCTTAAAATTGTCGATCGAAATCATTTTGTGATTCTTCCCTCATACGACAATTCTGCAGCAGACGACTTCGAACATAATTTGTCAAAAAATAACATCTCTATAATTGAATGGATAACCTATGACTAAAAGTGGAAAAGATTGTGACAAAAGGAGAAATTGCTCGTTTTGAGTAATTTCTTCTTTTTTCACTATGTTTTCAAAAAGCCGTCTGCGTCATGGGACATGGTTAAGTGTCGTCTACTTTGAATTTGTCCGCGCATAAAAGTATTACATCTAGGTTATACTTGTACCCATTTGGAGCAATTCCTCATAGTTCCTGAATTGTTTAATAAGAGATGTCTGCAGTAGAACGGTCAAGTATCTTCAATATGGGGGAGAGTGTCCAATGTATAAAGTGGAATAAGACGCAATAGCTTAATCTTTAATCTACTGATGTAGAACATAGATAATTGATTGATTAATTGATTGATTGTGGTAAACCGTCGTTTTCACAGTTCTTGAGTCATATTACGGCGGGTTTCCTGGATTTCTCACACCAGAACTCCACACAACAGTCTTTCCAAGCAACTGACCGCTTGCTTCTCCCCCATTGGGGGAAGACGAAGGACGTTTTGTCAAACGTCGGAAATATTGTTGGCCGAGCTGGGGTTCGAACTCAAATCCCCTTGATTAACAGCTTGCGTCGCTACCGACTGAGCTACCGGGACAGGACATAAACAAAGAATGCAAACTGATGGCAAAATGAGAGTTTCTTTATGACGTTCTGAATATTTGATACACAATTAAAATGACTGTGTACCGGAGTTCTGTGACTTGACTTGATTCTCCAGATCTGCAAGTTTGCTAACAAACAGACAAGCTCGTCTTCCATTAAGTACGAGAATCGTAATTTGTTATCCTGTAGGTTTGCGAGCCAGCAACGCAGGTATCTCATTTTGCCATGTTTCATTTTATAACGTTAACACGCTCCTCTGTTCAAATAAGCACGCACAATCAAAAAGTAGACTATAATTATGTATATTCTTAATGTAAATATTCACCCCCACCCCCTCCCAGACCATGTCATGTGCATTGACTCCATCCCTACAGTCACGTCGGTAACTAGGTACACGCAGCTGTATTCATAGGGGACTGAGGGGTTGTCATATGTATTAATTCTTTCTTTGAGTCTTTGGTTCATTGAGGGCATAACTGACGAAACCCTTCTCCACATACAGACTCGTGCCGACGTCTCCGCAGCAGATGCTTTTTGAAAACACTGTGACAAATGGAGAAATTGCTCATTATGAGCATTTACTCCCTTTGCCTCAATGTTTTCACACTCTAAATGGGAAAGGGTTAACCAGTATCCTGAGAAAATATTGCTTGTTTTGTCATTTCCAATTAGGAGGTGATTAAGCTTCGGAACAATAAATGGGAGCGAGAAAACTAACATTATGGCCTCTGCGTAATGTATCGACCCAGATCAGCCTGTGCAGTCCGTGCAGACTGATCCGGGCCGACACATTCCGTCTTAGGGGGATAGAGGTATAGAGTAATGATTCCTGAAACAGAAAATCCACAGGAAGCGAAAAGTGTCTGTCCGTGTAAGCCTGCGCGGCATGCTTTACTTGATCCGGGTTTCTACTGACACGACAAGAAATATATCTTTTCATAATGATTAATACTACTACTATATTTTTTCATAATAATTAACATACTACTGATTGTATTTATGATATTGTGAACCAGAATGGGTCATGTTGCAACTGCGAACAGTGAAGATCCAGACGAGCCTGTGAGGCCGTACCGTCTCTCCAGAGCGTTCACTGTCAGTATGCATGTCACATACAGGCATAAGTAAATCAGAGTTCTAGACAAGAAGAGTATTTTACATCCCTGAATCCTTATTTGATCCTCAAACCCTATGTTGTAGGTACTCAAAAGAATCGTCCCAGTGAGACGATTCTTTTGAGTACCCACAACATATATAGTTTAGTAGAGTTATAAGAAAAAAATAGATGGGAAAAGACAAGTTCACTCCTCCTTATCTAGTCCTCTGGCCGCGTAACGTTTGGTATGAACCTGGAAGTGTATACTCATCGGTGATATGTCAAAACAATACGGAAACAAAGTAAGTGCGTTTTAACTGCTTTTGACAGGATGTTTCAGCAGCACATCATCAACACTATTTTATCAGTTTATGTATTGTACAGCGCTCAACGCTCTCATAAACCTATTACCGTTTTCAATCCGCTCTTGCAATCTCGTATTTAACCTATGAAACGTTGACCTTTGATGTTGGAAAAGAAGTAAAATTCAAACGTTTCAAACATAAGGACCGTTAAGGAGAAACAGTGACTGATAGGAATTTTGGCATAGTCTGCAATGTTTTCCACGGACAATGTGGGAAATGTTATATTAAATGCCGAGCGTGGAGTTATGGGACGCCCGGCTTTACTGATTTTCCATAAAGGCCCATGCATATTACATATGACGGCAAACGGCACCTTTAGTTTAAGAAGTTACTGAATTATGGTTGTTGACCTGGGGAAAATCTAATGGAAGCGTAATTATACTGCTAAACAAATGACAGTTGTAAGCTTGAGATATCACAGATTGAAGACCTTTTAAAGACCTGTCACGCATGCCATTTAATCCTTTCCCAAGAACAACACAACTACAGAAGACAACTTTGAAAATATCAAGGCAAAATATCGAAAATCTCTGTAAACGAAAGTATTATTATTGAAAAGAGAGTTAATCACAAATAAGCGTTATTTCTTCAAAAGTAGTTCTCAAACTGTAAAATAAGGTAGCTTAGTTTAAAGGCTATTTTGCCATTTATTTATTCGGCAAGTTTTTCTCTTCATACTTGTTCCGTTTATTGAGGTTGAATCTGAGATCGTTCTAAAATATAACGAAATGAATAACAGCGATGGCTTACGAACGGAATAAGTCTAGAAAGGACAGTCGTATTGACTCACACGATGGTTCTAACAATTGCTGTCTTTGATGTAAATGGGTCGTACATCACATGTTACCAAGCCCTAAACCTTCTCCCACCTGCAGACGCATTTTGACGCAATAGCAGCAGACGACTTTTGAAAACATTGTGGCCAAAGATGATATTGCTCATGATGAGCAATTTCTCTTTTGGCCGCAATGTTTTCAACTTTATTTAACAATTAAGCTATCTTTTATTGAGATTTGTTCAGGTTTGTGTCACTATGTTTTCAAAGTAGCCTGCATGTGGGAAAGGGTTATGTATTGAATTCTTCTCAACGATGTGATTCCTTCGAAGGTATGTTGTTTGAATAACTGGTTTTAGAAAGCCAGGAAACGCACAAGTAGATGAACTGGCCGCCGTGATATGAAAAATAGCTGAAAACGGCGTTAAACCCTATAAATCAATCAATCAATCAACGATGTGATCCATGTTCTTGCTGTCTATTTGTACAGATAAAAAGAAAATCGTGGAAAATATCAATACATTATTATACAAAGACGGCTTCTTTTCCCAATTATATTGAAGGAAGTTACATATAAACACCCTTTGTTAACCCTTATCCTGCTGAATGTCTGAGACTAATATGAACATCATTAATTTATTATTTATAAGTTCTTACAAATACTTGGAGTACTTATTGCTACACATAGCGAACAATGTAGACGAAGATTAGCCTGCACGAATGTGCAGGCTGATCTTCGTCTACATTGTTTTGCAAGTGCCAGATCGTTAACTGTGTACGAAGTCGCGTTCGCCGGAATAAGGGTTAAGTGAAAGGCATTTATAAGGAAGGACGAATTATCAAAGATGTTTAATTCTGCATGGCGAGAGTAGATACATTCAGGACCATCATCAAAGAAATGTATTCGGTACGATGTGGTTAGTTGTTGTTTATCAGTAACGTGTGTACACAGCTTTTAACCCCACACGTTAAAGTTCATTTTATATATTTGAAATTTAATTTCATTATCAGTGTGGGGTCCGTAATACAGAGGGGTACGCCGTTGAACGAGGACCTTTTAGGTAACCATACAAATGGTTAACAAAGGACGTGAGTTTGTTGGTTTAATGGAGTTAACCATTTCGATCACAACATTATCTTAAATATCGCGAGGGTCACTCTCATCATTGTCTTTGTTTAATCTATAATAGAGCCACGTCATTGGAAAACAGTCCTTTATGCTATGTATGCTATCGACTTAACCATCCCCACGCCTTCGGACGCCTTTTCGGAAGACGACTTTTGAAACCATATCACAAAAGGACAACATTCTCATGGGAGGGAGGGGGGGGGGGGGGGGGGGGGGGGAATTTACTATAACAGATATTTTGAGTTGTAATACTTCCCAGCAATTACCGTTGAAAACGACGTTACCGCAAACGTTACCGCAAACGTTACCGCAATTAACGAATTGCATACAGCAATATACAGCTGTTGCACCAACCGTGTTGTAATTTTAAAAGCCGTCTCAGATGTACAAATGCAAGAGAGTGATGACTACAAACACATAAGTTTATAGAGACAAACGCGTCGTGAAACCATTGCATACATTCTTTTCTTGCAATATTTATATTGAAATACTTCATGCATCCTATGACCAACGTAACTTTTTGTATCCATTAATATCTCATTTTTTAGCATCAAACGTTAATTTATAAGTAGGGTAACCAATATAATAGGATTTGTGTTCGACTATAGAATCTACGATGGACACTGCATGGTTCTCTCGTTTGATTTGATTTAAAGTAGTGACAATGAAAAGGCCATTTAATAAATAGATGACGGATAAATTAAGACTGCTCAAATATCAGTATCTGAACAGTGTACATATAACAGCATGTAACTTAAACACAATCATTATGGTAAATACCAAAATGCAATGAAACAGTTACAATGTCATATAAGAATCAAAGATGGGATGGTCAGAAGTAGGTTAAAAGTTTTCATTGTGGCTAATATTTATGTAGACGAAGATTGAATGCTTTGTTGAGATTGTGATCATATACATACTGGTCTAAATCTTCACCATTCGCATTTACTAAGAACATGCGAATGGTGAAGATTTATACCAGTATGTACATAAACAAAATCCCCAAAAAGCATTCACGTAAGTACAAGACACAATGCCGCACAATGGAAACATTTCGATGTAAGGATGTGAAACAAAGAGTTCACAATGTCTTTATGTTCCACACATTTATATATAGCTATAAACAATATTCAAAAGGCAACATGTACCTACCATTGGTCTTTAAATTAAACCTTTCCATCAACGATTTCAACTTTGGCCGAAAGGAAGTTTTGCATAATAAGTGATTTCAATGGTACATTGTGTAAACGTTTTCTACGTAGTGATTAATTGCTTTTATTTACCACGTAATGTAAGTAATACGTAAATATTGCCCCGGGGAAAAACACAACTTAGTTATTTTTAGATGTGATCTTTTTATGCAGGATCGGTTTTCCATGAAATGCAATTTCTATGAAAACAAGGATGGTAATCTCCAAGTTTTTGTTTCAATTCAGAGAATTCACAAATGTACTTGTTACAACAATGTAGCATGATAAAATGCAATGTACATTGATAAAATGCAATGTACATTGATAAAATGCAATCATTAAACGATAGTTTGATAATAGTGCTGTGGAACGTTGAAACATTGTGGCAAAAGGAGACAGTGCTTGTCTTACCTATGTCACTCGGATACATGCTACGCAGGCAACTAGCTACCTGCCTTCATATAATTGTTTTAATATTGTATCCAATTGGTTGAACACAAATGACGCTAGTCACATTTACTTTAACCAACAAGCGTCCGCCTCGGGTCTGGGAGGTCGCAGGTTCGATTCCCGGTCGGGTCATTTGAAATAGTAGTAATGGCTGCCCCCATTGGCGCTCAGGGTTGCGGGGTTTGCATGACGACTGACGGGCTGTTTTTATAATAAATGGACCAAAGAAACGCCATGATATAACTGGAAATGTGTTGAAAATGTGGTAAATGGCGTAAAGCCAGTGGCGTAGCTTGGCAATAATCAATGATTAGGCCGTCTCTTGAGAAAAAAGCACATTGTGGACTCTGCGCAAAGTATCGACCCCGGATCAGCCTAAGCATGCCACACAGGCGTACCCGGATATACACTTTTCGCCTCCTGTGGATTTTCTGTTTCAGGAATCACTACTCCATCTATCTCCCCTTAAACGGAATGTGTCGGACGGATCAGTCTGCGCGGACAGCGCAGACTAATCTGTGCGATACATTACGCAGATGTGTATTGCCGCAGCTGCATTTTGGGGTATTTTTAGAAAAAATGTGTAGGCACGTGCCTACAGTGCCTAAAGGGACCTACGCCCCTGATTAAGCACCACACAATAAACCAATCTAACCAATTAAACTCACGACTCCTGTATTGGAAGTCCTCGTCGTTATCGGCTGAAACTACCACGTTTCGATATATCAATACTTACCCTTTCCCACACGCAACGATTCTATAGCAGACAGCTGTGAACATGTCTTGGTAGAAATGAGGAAAACCGCTAAAAATGAAAGTGAAACTGTGTTCTGAAAAGACGGTTGAAAGTAGGTATGTGAAGTTGGCACGAAGTTCGATATTCGGTGATCGATATTCAATACCGATATGAATGTAGAACTGAAACGAATATAGAGCCAGCACCAGTATATCGAATATCGACATTGCACTAAAAATCGGTATTCGCTCTACTACATGGTCTGAAAAAAGATAGAACCATTTTCCCGAATATCTACCGGGCTCGACATTCAGATCTATATTCATATCGATATTCGTCATACTAAACAATGACGGTTACGTATATTTCAATGCGTAACAGAGTTCATGAATCTGGTGCTGGCTCTATATTCGTTTCAGCTCTAAATTTATATCGGTATTGAATATCGATTACCGAATATAGAACTTCGTGCCAACTTCACATACCTGTTGAAAATAATGTTACAGAGGCGAAATTTGCAAAGATCGAGGAATTTCTTCTTTTGTCACAATGTTTTCAATCGCCGTCTGCTGCAGAGGCATCAGAAAGCGTCTGTATGTTGGAAAGGGTTCGCGCGCTCTAATCAAAATCTCCAAAAATCACTTTCAAAGCTTTGTTGACATTTCCGTTGTTTTGTGTAGATTCAGAACTGATTCACAGACATACATGTATCTGAACTCACAACAAATACACTATTTTACCTTTTCCTACGAAAGGGCTAAAATATAATGTGATTTTTTGCAATTCGACGTAAATAACATTAAAACACAGGCCAGCAAAATAAAATGATTTATTTCATGTTGCTTTAAAACAGTAAAGCAGTGACATTATATAATGTAAACACATTTTTCAACGAAACATAAACATGTTTTGTTTCGACTAAGGATTAGTCGTGTCCTTCTAACCTTGGAGTCTGACCAAGGATTTGTTTGTTTTATTGGGAACGGCGTTTTCCACATACTTTCAGTTATATCACGGCGACAGTTCACATATTCATGATCCCTGGGTAAACAAATAAGTACTAAGCTAAGAAATGTGCCATGCCCAAGGGCACACCACCATGACCGCCAAACCGCAACTTGGAATCGAACCTAGGACGCCCTATTCTAAATTCCTTGACGATAACCAGCCGGCCCCGTCGGATTTGTTTAAGCTCTCCTGGTGACGAAATGCGGAGTGAGCTCTTGTGATTACTCACCGTCCGGCGTCCGACATCCTCAAACAACACCTCTTCATGAAACTTAACAGGGATGTACATTGTGTGTTCCCCTTTCAACTTTTTCGTATATAGAAATGTATCGTTCCTGTGGCAACATACTGATGAAATAAAGCGAAAGCATTAAACAAAATCTGCTACAAAAGTACTGAAGGAATCCGCCGTGGTCGACTTGTTAGCTTCGGGGATATCGGGCGTCCCGAATTCGATCCCCAGTCGCGGCACGACATTCATGGTGGAGTGCCCTTGGGCAAGGCACTTGTTCTAGCCTAATACTGGTTTGTTTACCCAAGGATCATGAATAAGTGTACTGTCGCCGTAATATAACTGAAATAATATTGAAAACGACGTTAAATCCAAATAAAACAAATAAAACACAAACAAAAGTACTGGCCCGATGGTATACAGTAAACACTTTTAAAATCTTATTGTCCAAAGGTACGTGCCAGATTTAAAATAAAATGGTACAAATGTACCTTGGGTCACCCTATACCAAGAATGTTCAAATTATTCAGATCCGTTGAAAAACATGGAAGCGAGGGAGCAGGGCTTGTTTTTCTTATATGAATATATAGTGAAATATTCTTGTCCAAAAGTACTAAGTACTAGTCCAATTTGAAAAACAAAACAAAATCAATTGGCACGTTTCTTTGGAGCTCATTTCTATCCGCTGACAAACATTGTCTTCCAGGGGAGGATGGGATGGCCTTGGATGTGTTTATAATAACAACTTTTTAAAGTCTTCGTGTAAACAATTTCTGGCCCGATTTGAAAATATTACCTGGATGACCCTTTACCAAGATTGTTCAATTATTCTGATTCGTGGAGAAACATGTCCACCAGTATCATGGTTATATTATACTCTGTTGAAAAAGGGGTGCATCACCATGCAAACGGAAACATGGTAGAAAAGAAAAGTAAAGATGTTACATCAACTTGCCTGCTTTGCGAAAAATATTTAACTTATTCAACACGTTTAGAAAACAATTGTAATGCAGACCTCGTTTCTTGGCATTCCGACTGATGCATCGGTGACATGGTAAATCATTCTGACAGAACCGGTAAACTATGTTCTGATACTTGCACAAGGTAACCGTTTAACCATTTCGCTGCCAACGGCAGTTAAAGGCTTTTGGAAACAATGCAGATTCATGTGAGACAGCTCATATGCGATTAACACGTTTTGCAATAGAAAGCATCACTCTCAAAACAATCGTAGCTGTTTCATTTACAGTTATTTTTCTCAAAATCGCTTACAAAAATTCAACGCTTTTAGAAAACAATTGTAATGCAGACCTCGTTTCTTGGCATTCCGACTTATGCATCGGTGACATGGTAAATCATTCTTGTAGAACCGGTAAAATATGTCCCAGGAATCGTCATTATGGAACTGAAATACTGTTGAAAAAGGGGTTCATCACCATGCAAACGGAAACATGGTAGAACAGAAAAGTAAAGATGTTACATCAACTTGCCTGCTTTGCGAAAACATCTTACATAAACATGCACAGTTAATTATTTACTATTATAAAGCTTATGTGACATCCAACTTTTGCTATTTCAGGGTCGATTAACTTCCCCAAACCGCTCATCAATGAAAACGGCAACTTGTTATTCAAAACACAGTAATAGTCGTGGCTGACGATTAGGGTTTCTTATTCCATCTCCCGTTACGGAGTCACGTACGGGGTTATTGCAATAACATGTATAGAGCTACAACCCTAGGTACTTACCTGATGTTACATCCGGGTCTTTACTTTATGCAAGCCAACAGTGTATACTCTGTTGAGATTGTGCGGTTGCACGGGCTAACTTGAGTATTCACTTAAGGCAGTTGCAGCTAGACCCAACTCGTCCGATGCGGCTCATATATATAACACATTTATATAATCTTATTATTCCGTTGTTATCGCAGACGCTCTTTATCACTTATCACTGTACGCAAACGCTCTTAAGTAACAAGGTTAAGGTGATTGCGTTCGTCTTCAAACAAATGTCTTCACATTATTCTTTAAAACATGGCCGCCAGGGGACAGGGCTCGTTTGCCATTATATGCTATACTGTAAAAACTTTTAAAAATCTTCTTGTCCAAAAGTACTTGCCAGATTTGAAATAAAATGGTACAAATGTTCCTTGGGTCACCCGATACCAAGAATGTTCAAATAATTCTAGGAATGGCAACGAATATTTGAATACTATTTCATGATTTGAATATTCGCTGAAAATCAGGAGTATTCTAAAATATATAAATATATATAAATCAAATTGACGGTACTTGAAATATTTACCCTCGCTTCTTTTAAAAACAGCAAGTAAAGGATTACCGATTTTATTTTCGTATGTATGATTAGCAATCCGGTATGTGGAATATTTCGTGCCCATGTTCAAGACTATGTCAGTTATAAAACAACAAGAGAAAGGTAAAATAGCTCCTAATGGGCAGTTCCACATTTCTACTCAAATAAGGACATCCAACCTTCACGACGGTCCTTCACCGATCTGTCATGTTAGGAAAAGATTTGGAAATTGGGAACAGTTCATGTCATTTTCAACAGTATTTCAGTTGTATACATGGTAATCAGAACTAAATGTTTCGTAAAAAAATACATCAAGCTAGTGATCAATTAATTAAAATCTGAGCACTTTACTGACGAATTTTTCACTAACATTGTTTTCTTTCAAATGCACGGGTTTAACGGACGAGTAAATGTGAGTCCTGGAATATGAACAAAATAGGACTACAGTAAGATAACTTTATAGCAAATAACGCATTTATAAACTCTCTGTTGGCGAAGCTTGCACAAATGGGTCGAATATTCGAATATTCGAATACTTTGTGATCGAATATTCGAATACTAATTTTGGTATTCGTTGCCATCCCTAAATTATTCAGATCCATTGAAAAATATGGCAGCTAGGGAGCAGGGCTTGTTTTTCTTATATGAATATTTAGTGAAATATTATTGTCCAAAAGCACAAAGTACTAGTCTAATTTGAAAAAACCAAAAACATTGGCAAACAAGTTCATGTGGTGCTTCTCTACCATGATTCTTCAACTTATTTAGATCCGCTGACAAACATGGTCAACAAAGAGTCAACGGGATTGCCTTAGATGTATTTATAATAACAAGTTTTTACAATCTTCGTGTAAACAAGTTCTGGACCGATTTGATAATATTTAGCACACATGCTTCTTGGATGACAATCTACCAAGTTTGTTCAATTATTCTGATTCGTGGAAAAACATGTCCACCAGTATCATGGTTATATTATACTCTGTTGTGTCGTTTGATAATGTTCCTTGTACAAACTGTCATGTCTATTAGTTCCTGTCAAAGAGATCCTTTTCAGAGCCAAACATTGTTGTTCATACAATATTCCGTGTAAATCGAACGGTCGCATGATGAATACTTAACACAGTCAGTTACATATAAAAACATAGTGATCAAAGACCTATCATTCACGTGATTGCGACATTTACACGGATGATTTAAACCGCTTCACATCATGTCTTTACTGCTCGACCTTCACCCATCTTACCTTATATTCGATCGCTGAATCGAGCGCTGTCAATATTCTGGCAGACGTTGGGAGGAACATTTCAAGGTCAAACACCATGCGTGTTCTGTATCAGTAGACTGAGTGCGAATTGTGTAATACCTTCTGATGCTTGCACAAGGTAACCGTTTAACCTTTTCGCTGCCAACGGCAGTAAAAGTCTTTTGTAAACAATGCATATTCAGATGAGACAGCTCATATGCGATTAACACGTTTTGCAATAGAAGGCATCACTCTCAAAACAATCGTAGCTGTTTCATTTACAGTTATTTTTCTCAAAATCGCTTACAAAAGTATTACTTATTCAACATTTTTGGAAACAATTGTAATGCAGACCTCGTTTCTTGGCATTCCGACTTATGCATCGGTGACATGGTAAATCATTCTGACAGAACCAGTAAACTATGTCCCTGGAATCGTCATTATGGAACTGAAATACTGTTGAATAAGGGGTTCATCACCATGCAAACGGAAACATGGTAGAAAAGAAAAGTAAAGATGTTACATCAACTTGCCTGCTTTGCGGAAACATTTTACATAAACATGCACAGTTGTTTATTTACCATTATAAAGCTTATGTGACATCCAACTTTTGCTATTTCAGGGTCGATTAACTTCCTCAAACTTCTCCTCAATGAAAAGAGCAACTTGTTATTCAAAACACAGTAATAGTCGTGGCTGACGATTAGGGTTTCTTATTACATCTCCGTTACGGAGTCACGTACGGGGTTATTGCAATAACATGTATAGAGCTACAACCCTAGGTACTTACCTGATGTTACATCCGGGTCTTTACTTTATGCAAGCCAACAGTGTATACTCTGTTGAGATTGTGCGGTTGCACGGGCTAACTTGAGTATTCACTTAAGGCAGTTGCAGCTAGACCCAAACTCGTCCGATGCGGCTCATATATATAACACATTTATATAATCTTATTATTCCGTTGTTATCGCAGATGCTCCTTATCACTTATCACTGTACGCAAACTCTCTTAAGTAACAAGGTTAAGGTGATTGCGTTCGTCTTCAAACAAATGTCTTCACATTATTCTTTAAAACATGGCCGCCAGGGGACAGGGCTCGTTTGCCATTATATGGTATACTGTAAAAACTTTTAAAAATCTTCTTGTCCAAAAGTACTTGCCAGATTTGAAATAAAATGGTACAAATGTTCCTTGGGTCACCCGATACCAAGAATGTTCAAATAATTCTAGGAATGGCAACGAATATTTGAATACTATTTCATGATTTGAATATTCGAGTATTCTAAAATATATAAATATATATAAATCAAATTGACGGTACTTGAAATATTTACCCTCGCTTCTTTTAAAAACAGCAAGTAAAGGATTACCGATTTTATTTTCGTATGTATGATTAGCAATCCGGTATGTGGAATATTTCGTGCCCATGTTCAAGACTATGTCAGTTATAAAACAACAAGAGAAAGGTAAAATAGCTCCTAATGGGCAGTTCCACATTTCTACTCAAATAAGGACATCCAACCTTCACGACGGTCCTTCACCGATTTGTCATGTTATGAAAAGATTTGGAAATTGGGAACAGTTCTTGTCATTTTCAACAGTATTTCAGTTGTATACATGGTTATCAGAACTAAATGTTTCGTAAAAAATACATTAAGCAAGTGATCAATTAATTAAAATCAGAGCACTTTACTGACGAATTTTTCACTAATATTGTTTTCTTTCAAATCCAAGGGTTTAACGGACGAGTAAAATAGGACAACAGTAAGATAACTTTATAGCAAAACACTTTGTTGGCGAAGCTTGCACAAATGGGTCGAATATTCGAATACTAATTTTGGTATTCGTTGCCATCCCTAAATTATTCAGATCCATTGAAAAATATGGCAGCGAGGGAGCAGGGCTTGATTTTCATATATGAATATTTAGTGAAATAATCTTGTCCAAAAGTACAAAATACTAGTTCAATTTGAAAATAACAAAAACATTGGCCAACATGTTCCTTTGATGCTTTTTACCATGATTTCAACTTATTTCGATCCGCTGACAAACATGGTCAACCAAGGGTCAACGGGATTGCCTTAGATGTATTTATAATAACAAGTTTTTAAAATCTTCGTGTAAACAAGTTCTGGCCCGATTTGATAATATAATAATAATTTAGCACAAATGCTACTTGGATGACCCTCTACCAAGTGTAAATCGAACGGTCGCATGATGAATACTTAACACAGTCCGTTACATATAACAACATAATGATCAAATACCTATCATTCACGTGGTTGCGACATTTACACTGATAATTTAAACCGGTTCCTGCTCGACCTTCACCCATCTTTCCTTATATTCGATCGCTGAATCGAGCGCTGTCAATATTTTGGCAGACGTTCGGAGGAACATTTCAAGGTCAAACACCATGCGTGTTCTGTATCAGTAGACTGAGTGCGAATTGAATAATACCTTCTGATGCTTGCACAAGGTAACCGTTTAACCTTTTCGCTGCCAACGGCAATTAAAGGCTTTTTCAAACAATGCAGATTCATGTGAGACAGCTCATAATGAGCTGTCT
Organism: Serripes groenlandicus; assembly: GCA_031761405.1. Classification (NCBI taxonomy): domain Eukaryota; kingdom Metazoa; phylum Mollusca; class Bivalvia; order Cardiida; family Cardiidae; genus Serripes; species Serripes groenlandicus. Next base: position 162,264,370 of record JASEVX010000001.1, on the reverse strand, counting down.
CTGCTGAGATATGCATTGTTTGCCACTAAGGCATTAAATTTTACCAAATTTTCTGTTAGACGGAAAATGGAGTGGTCCAATGTTTGACATGGAAGAGTCGATTTTGTGAAATTTGGCAATGAAAGAGTTAATATGCGTTTCGTGATTCACCTTACGCGTACACGGTACCTAACTGTACCCTGAGTATACGTAGTAAATTAATAATTGTCGGTGTGTTCCTGTTGAACAAACAAAAGTAAACCGTCTATCTGGGTTCTAGCGCATTCAGTGTTCAACGAGTGCTCGAACAAACACCGTGATTTGATTGGTTGATTCGTCTAGCACATGCCTGAGTGCTCGGTATGTTAAGGCTCAGATGTAGTCATTTAAAAGAGAAGAAGATTGACGGATTGATTGTTTGGTGGTCCCCCGCTTTAATAAGTTTACAATTACATCACGGCGTTTCCTGGGTAAATTACCAGAACTACTGGTCAATTTATCCTGGCATCAGCCAGTCAGTCGTAATACTAACCCCGCTACCCTAAGCGCCAAGGAGGGCAGCCATTACTACCATTTTTAAAGTGTTTGTTATGACACAGCCGGGGATCGAAGTGGCGATATCTCCCACACTCGAGGCCGACGCTTCACCACTGAGGCGGTTAAAAGAGAAAGAAGAAACAAACTATATAGTTTCATACCATGTAAAATGATTGCTGGTTTTCATTAGGGATATCAGTATGTTTAATTGTTCGAACCCATTTTTCGTTTCGAAACCGTGAATCGAATTTCCAACTTGCATTCACTGTCATGTTTGGCTTTATTACATACACGATCTTCTTTATGCAACACCAATTCCGCTGGAATATTACCCAAATAACGTGAAAACGGGCAACAACATTCAGAGAGTTTTAAATATAAGTATGTTAATCACGATAACAATAGCTTTTTGTATCATGAAAAAGTGAAGTAACTTTTCCTTTCCGCATTGTTTTCCTCTGGTTCACACGCTTGCATTCGGACACAGGTCATATTCTACCTTCACTTAAGCTTGGTCACGGTTATGTACAAGTTTCAAAAGTGAAATAGCTGGTCTAACAGCAAAATTGAGATTAATGTCTGGACACTGATGTGGTTTCACTGGTCATGTGATGACATTTCAACGGGACTTTCACTGAAATAGGGGTCAGATGCTGGGCAGTAAATCACTGCAGAGGTGTTAAAACTGTGTACCGTTAAATTTTCTGGGAGATTTTGGGAGATTGAGGCATAATGTTGGAGACTGATAAAGCTATTCATACACTCAATTGTGATCATAACTGATATTGAGGCCTAATTAGACTGCGTACATGTATATGTGCAAGCCGATCTTAATATTGCTATATGGCTAACCCCCTAAATGTTGGTTTTCGTTAGACAAACACCAATCATATAACGGGTGGTGTTCTGCGAAAACCAATATTAACATTATTACACCTGTTGAAAACAATTTGCCTACGTACCCTTGCTAAGGATCCAAATGGATACATACTGCTTTAATCCTTTACCTCATATATACGCTTTCTGACGCCTCTGCTGCAGACGGCTTTTTGAAAACATAGTGACAAAAGAAGAAATTGCTCAAAACGAGCAATTTCTCCTTTTGACACAATGTTTTCCACTTTTAGTCATAGGTTATCCATTCAATTATAGATATTTTCTATTTTTTTACAAAATATGTTCAAAGCCGTCTGCTGCAGAATTGTCGTATGAGGGAAAGGGTTAATTAAAGAAGTTTATTGGAACCTTCTATGACTTCGCTAATGCGTTGTATAATCTTGATCTACACAAATCATACGTTCCCTACGGTTGACTTTCACAAAGCGTCGCTCATACATATCGGGCCCCTGTGACTGGGGGAAGCTCAATAAGAATGGCAGCGACAAGTTTGAACCTTACTTGAACCGTAAAAGCTGGCTAAACGGGTTTGCACGATTAGAGTTAAACTAAATATTGAGCTTCAGTAGGTGGGATGGTTTCATACTTTTTATATTTTTATCTCGATGTAAATATAAGATTTGGGGCCAATATAATTTCCCCCCGTCTGTCGCGATATGAATGTATCTGTTAAACCCAAAACTAACCACACAAACAAATCATATTCATTTACAGATTGATTAGATTAACTTGACAGCCGAAGGTTGCCAATTACCTAAACAATAGATAGTATGACTAACATCATCTCGTAAAGAGTACGAAGGTCATAGGTATATCCCAGTACAGTACAGAGCTGTCTTTGGGTTTATTCAGGACGTCTCCCAGTGTACTGTATCACCTCGTATTGACATCTACAGACTTGAGGAATGTCGGTCTTCGACTAACACGTTTTGCAACAGAAGGCATCGCTCTCAAAACAATCGTAGCTGTGTCATTTATAGTTATTTTTCTCAAACTCCTTTACAAAAATATTTAACTTATTCAACACTTTTAGAAAACAATTGTAATGCAGACCTCGTTTCTTGGCATTCCGACTTATGCATCGGTGACATGGTAAATCATTCTGACAGAACCGGTAAACTATGTCCCTGGAATCGTCATTATGGAACTGAAATACTGTTGAAAAAGGGGTTCATCACCATGCAAACGGAAACATGGTAGAAAATAAAAGTAAAGATGTTACATCAACTTGCCTGCTTTGCGAAAACATCTTACATACACATACATGCACAGTTGTTTATTTCCCATCATAAAGATTATGTGACATCCAGCTGTTGCTATTTCACGGTCGCTTAGCTTTCCCCAAACTTCTCATCAATGCAAACGGCAAATTGTTATTCAAAACACAGAATGAGTCGTGGCTGACGATTAGGGGTTCTTATTCCATCTCCGTTACGGAGTCACATACGGGGTTATTGCAATAACATGTGTAGAGCTACAACTCTAGGTACTTACCTGATGTTACATCCGGGTCTTTACTTCATGCAAGCCAACAATGAATACTCTGTTGAGATTGTGCGGTTGCACGGGCTAACTTGAGTATTCACTTAAGGCAGTTGCAGCTAGACCCAACTCGTCCGATGCGGCTCATATATATAACACATTTATATAATCTTATTATTCCGTTGTTATCGCAGACGCTCTTTATCACTTATCACTGTACGCAAACTCTCTTAAGTAACAAGGTTAAGGTGATTGCGTTCGTCTTCAAACTTAACCCTACCCGTCTATTGACGACATTAGAAACATTTATGGTAGAGTTTCTATTTTGAGAAATGTTATAGGGATGGAAGCAATTGTTCAAAACAACTTTTTTCCTTTATCAGCAGTTTCTTAAATCCAGTATGTTTTAAGCTATTATATAAAAATAAAATTGTTTTCAACACAGATGATTCTAATAATATCAACAACGGTAAACGGTTAAATAATGTGCAACCAAGCCCACTGTGCCCTCAAAAATACTATGTAATATTTTGTATTCGGATGAATAGGAAGCATGCATATACACAGATTTAAGATAATAAAAGAAGTAATAATGTTCAAGCGTTTCATGAACTAAAGAGTGCACGATTCTATGTAAGAGCAATGAACTACTGTTGGTGAGGATAAATACATCTCATAAAATGATGCCTATTGCGTCGACCGTCTGCTTGATATTAATTGCTTTGGAGTTGGTCGCGTTGTAAACGTCGGAATCTGAATGTATAACATCTGTACGAATGATAGTAAACTTTTGCTACCGAATTGAATCCGTTGCTTGAACAGCAAATACTGCTCATTTCGATCACTTTCTTCCCCTTTTCTCATCATGTTATATTTTAAACATATTCATTTAGTGAAACAATGTTCGGTTTCTGAATAAACATCGGGGTGTATTCAGATTGTCCTAACATACCAAGTCGTCAGCGAGTGCTTGGTCAAACGCTGTAATTTGATTGGTTGATTCTGCTAGCACCTATCCCGGTGCTCGGTGCGTTAGGACACTCTGAATACGTCCCTCAATACTCCCGCAGTATGAGTAAAAAGATCCTAACTTTTGACCCCGCTCTCTAGATAATTGAAACTTGGAACTTAAGATTACCGATTGCCGACTTTTTACTTCTGATCTGTAGTCTCCACAATGTATCTGCTTCAGAAGCATCAAATAATGTCTTCGTCAGGAAAACAGATATCATTAAGTTTTGCGAACGGAAAGCACACGCGTTTCAACGTAAAACCAGATATCGATCAAGATCATGTGAAATCGATCGTTTATTTAAATACTGCTGATTATTCTCAATGTCCAAATTCACTGAAATAATTTAAAATTAGGTCTGTATCTTATTTAACGGAGTTCATCTGATTTTGATGAAACTGATGTTAACGTAGTTAACTGATTTTGACGTTAAAATGTCGCCGTTTTTAAATGGACAATAGGTTTCACATTATTCCAAACAAAGACACTGTTCTTACAGTTAAACGCATGTCAGGCCACCTTCGGTGACTAATACTTTACTTACTTCACTATACAGGTTGTACGGTGCACCGGGACGCTAATAACGTTTCATTTCGATATAATTAAAACAGACAGCGGTTTTCTTTGTGCTCTAGTTCGTACTGTGAGTACTGAACAGATATAATTTCCTAATTTTATAGGTACGTCTTGCGAAAACTCCGGTTGGTATCACCTAACCACTTCCCACATACAGCAAATTTAACACAGACCACTTTCAAATCTTCCTCCATTATTTTTGCAAATGTATGGAAAATATGTCTAACGATGAAAGTGTATTCAATTAATAGAGACGAAAATATTGTGGCAAAATGGGAAATTTCTCATTATGAGCAATTTCTTCTTTTAGCAAAATGTTTTCAAAATCTTGCTGCTGCATATACGTCAAAACGCGTCTACATATAGCAATGTGCCCGCAATTACTAGACTAGTAAATGTGCCTTGCTCAACATCATCAACTCCACCATTTCCGCCGCAATTGGAGATCGAACCCATGATGCCAGGATCCAAATCCCCGATGATACCATAGAGGAGGACGGCGATGACGGTGCGGGAGATATTGTGCGCATACACATACACATGCTAACGGACCCTCCACTTTTCGCATATACAACAAGGCACCTTATCGCCTGACTAGGTTTTATACGTAAACCACGTTTAGAGAGCTGAGAGCACGATCCGTTTCTTTGTCTGACAGCCTTTATGAGTTGTGGTTAGCTTCTGGTGACTGTTCCATGTACCTGCCCTGCCGTTCATAACCTTGAACTACTTTACTCACGATAAGCAATTTCGAGCATCCTGTATCAGTCATACATGTACTACATTCAACTTAGCCCCATTTCCCACATATGAGCCGAATGACGAGAAAACTAAAACTGTCAACTCTGCGTAAAATATCGACCCGGATCAGCGTAAGCAAGCCGCGCAGGCTAACCCGGACAGCCACTGTTCGCCTCCTGTGTATTTTCTGTTTTAGGAATTAATACTCTATACCTCTATCTCCAAGAGATGGAAGGTTTTGGCTCGGATTAGCCTGCGTGGACTAAGCAGGCTGATCTGGGTTGATACATTACGCAGAGGCCATAGTGTTGGTTCTCATATATAACCTTACTGCAGCAGTCGACTTTGAAAATATCTAGTCAAAAATATGAAAAATCTTTCTAAATGAAATACTAGTAGTGAACAATGTTGCAAACATTTTGTCACAATGTTTTCAAAAGTCATCTGTTCCAGTGCCGGGCGTCAGAAAGAGTTAATTGCTTGATTTCGTGAACTTCGGCAGTTTTCGTGTCTATTTTGGTACTCAATTCGTGGACTCCTATCATGTTTTAGTCTCACGCATAGTTGTCTTTGACGGCGGTATAAATAATAGGGATTCAATTGCTTTACTCCAAATTATCCCTCCTTTAACTCAAGCAAGTCCTATGGAATGATAAAACTGATCATATCAGTATAACTGTTATGGGTACCCACGACATAGGGTTTGGAGATCAGATACGATTTAAGATAATAAACTAAATGTCCTTTTAACTAGAGTTCAGCTTTATATCTCACTTCATGTCAAAACAGCTATATATACAATGGCATCACTTTTCAACATTGATAACTGTTTAAAGAATTGTTTCTTATGCCGGTCTCAACAATACAGTTTTTCATTAAAATCACAGCGTTTACTGGTCAGTTTGCCCATACTAACAGTTAATAAATGTTATTTAGCACTTTCCCTCATACAACAAATCTGCAGCAGACGACTTTGAACATATTTTATCAAAAAATAGAAAATCGCTATAATTGAATGGATAACCTATGACTAAAAGTGGAAAACACTGTGGCAAAAGGAGAACTTGCTCGTTTTGAGCAATTTCTTCTTTAGTCAATATGTTTTCAAAAAGCCGTCTGCTGCAGAGGCGCCAGAAAGCGTCTATATGAGGGAAAGGGTTAAAGTGTACGAAACAGAAGAATGTAGAATAAAGTACGTGAAATAGGTATGAACTTTTTACACTGACATGCCTAATGGTCAGCGTGTCTTCTTAACCCTTTCCCAAATACGACAATTCTGCAGCAGACGACTTTGAACATATTTTGTCAAAAAACAGAAAATCTCTATAATTGAATGAAAAACCTATGACTAAAAGTGGATAACATTGTGGCAAAAGGAGAAATTGCTCGTTTTGAGCACTTTCTTCTTTTGTCACTATGTTTTCAAAAAGCCGTCTGCTGCAGAGGCGTCAGAAAGCGTCTATATGAGGGAAAGGGTTAAGATGAGATAAACGTAAATATGACCTTTAACAGTCAGAGTATGACATTTTGCTATATTCCCAAAACATTTTGATGTGAATGTATATTGCACTGTCTTTTCTATTATCATTTTCAATTTTGAACGAACCCGTATATTGGGGAATAAGTTAATTTATTTAACGCCTGTCAAAACTATTTTATCGCGGTGCAATATACACTACGAATAAACGATCATTGTTTTATTTTACCTAGTGTACACAATTACTCTAATATTTAGAATTTAATTTTCAATCTTTTTACATTGGGACCCTGGCGCGCATAATCTCCGATTTGCTTAAAATGTGACCGTTTATATTGTTCCATAAACCTTTCCCACTTACATACGCTTTCTGAAACCTATCGTGCAGACGACTTTTAAAAAAAATGTGGCAAAGGGAGCAATTGCTAATAATTAGCAATTGCTCCTTTTTCACACTGTTGTCAACTCTATTCACTAGCTATACATTCATTTAGAAAGATTGTCCATAATTTATGTATGACAAGGTTCTAATATTTGTTATTTCAGCAAATGTTCGTCTACATTGCATTTTCGCCACTCCTTTCCCCCATATAAAAGTTGGTTGTGTCTTTCCCCCAATATATCTGTCAAGAGCTTAAAGCTTAATTATACACCAGGATTTATGTAGAAAGCGTTGCTAATTAAGTTAAAAGCAGTAACTACTTTTTTCAAAAGGGTTTTTTCCTACACGAATTAAATAGAGAACATAATCTAGAACATAACGAATTACTGTACCACATAATGTATTCAAATAATTTTAAATTAGAACATAAGAACAGTTGTAACTAGATTAACGGCGTTACGTCGAACTGTCAAGACTGCAAAATCGTTCGAGGGTTTATTGTTTACTGCTTGTGACATGTAAACTGTTTCAGGGACGCCACGAATTGATTGACTGACTGATTGGTTGATTGATTGACTGACTGATTGATTGATTGATTGATTGATTCATAGGGTTTAACGCCTTTTTCAAACCCTTTTTCAGTAATATCACGGCGGCCAGATCACCTGTGTATGTGTTTCCTGGCATGCTTATACCAGTACTCCACACAACATTATTTCCAATCAACTTGCTACGTTTCCATATAGACTGTTCGCCTATTGGTGGAAGACGAATAACGCTTGTCACAACGACTTTTGTCAAACGTTGGAAATAATGTTGGCCGAGCTGGGATTCGAACTCACAACTCCTGGATAGCGCTTACGACTGAGCTACCGGGGCTCGGCGTCAATCGCATTAAACTCAGACCAACAATCTTCGATGCACGAGTATCGGTATATACGACCTGGTTTGAATGAGATTCAGGGAAACAGGGGCGTAGCTTTGCAATAATCAATGTGTAGGCCGTCTCGTGAGAAAATCAACATTGTGGACTCTGCGTAAAATATCGACCCGGATCAGCCTAAGCATAGACACTTTTCGCCTCCTGTGGATTTATGTTCTGTTTCAGGAATAACTACTCTATACATCTATCCCGCTAAGACGGAATGTGTCGACCGGATCAGTTTGCGCGGACAGCGCAGGCTGATCTTGTCGATACATTACGCAGATGTCTATCGCCGCAGCTGCATTTTCGGGGCATTTTGAGAAAATATGTGTAGGCACGTGCCTACTGTGCCTAGAGTGAGCTACGCCCCTGGGAATGTTAGAATATCACAACGAGGACTTTACTGCGAACCATTTTCTCGCAATAGTTGTTCATTTTCCCATTTCGATCAAATTGCGTATTAACATTTTCCCTGATATGGACAACATGTGACACACCTCTGCAACAGACGAATATCGAAGGAAAAATATCCATGTGAAAAATAACAAGAAATTGTTCGAACAGCTTTCCAGTTCCCACAATGGTTATAAATATATGATAAAAGTATCTTTTCATTTTTTCTAGATGTAACATTTTTTTCTGAGATGATTTAGAAACAGACGTCTATAAGGTAACGTATGGGGTAAAGGTCAATTTAACGCAATATTTGTTGCAATGTCACCATTGAGGTTTTTTTTAGCGAGATCTAATTGTGTACATTCAAAGTCGTCATAACTAGTATCGGCTTACACGTATTCAACGTTAAACGGTGCAACGAAGTTGAAACAAAGACAAGACATCTCAACAAAAGCGTCAGTGTTCATATGAGGTTCATATAGTGGGGATTTCGTGATTTAGCAGTTTACTTTATTGTGATTAGTATAACACATGTTGTTTATTCATTTGCATATCATTTGTAACATCATCTCCATACTGCACTAAACGCGTTAACGCACTATACTCTTCTTTCTAAAATGATATTTGAAGCACCTACATGACATATGACGTCTTTTGAACCTATTTTTTTTTCGGCGAGGGGAAATATGGTCATCAGAGTTAAGAAGTTTATCAACATATGTATGGGAATTGAAAAATGCTGCATCATTATTAAAATACATTATTTCTATTAAATCACATATTTACATATAACAATACATTACGGTTTTTCCCCAAAGCCCATTACACAAAGTAGTTTAATTCGCCATTGGCAGAACGAGCTATTATATAGAAATTCGTCAAGATGTACTATATAGCAGACAGACAGATGCACACTCTCGAAAATGTAATAATGTCAACTCTTTGTCAATTTTAATTTGTAAAGGTAAGATGCAAACGTATTTAAAATGTGCTTCTCCATTCTTACAAAATATTACATATCGATACAAGATATCTCTCTCTCTCTCTCTCTCTGTTTGTGTCTTTGTCTCTCTTTTACATGTCAAGTAGAGGCTGAATGGAAATTTAATGAGTATGCAGTTTTTGTTATTGTGATTACCAAAACACATGTTATTTTTCAATTCAATAGTGTAATAGGCTTTCTCCATACTGCACTAAAACATGCTTTAACCGCTCGAACAACACTCGGTTCATCGAATTAGAAACACATGGTTCATCGAATTAGAAACACTCGGCTAATCGAATTAGAAACACTCGGTTCATCGAATTAGAAACACTCGGTTAATCGAATTAGAAACACTCGGTTCATCGAACTAAAAAACACTGGGTTCATCGAATTAGAAACACTCGGTTCATCAAACTAGAAACACTCGGTTCATCGAACTAAAAAACACTGGGTTCATCGAATTAGAAACACTCGGTTCATCAAACTAGAAACACTCGGTTCATCGAATTAGAAACACTCAGTTCATCGAACTAGAAACAACACAATTCATTTAGTTTTTTAAAAAAGTTTCAATTAAAATCGATTTTTCGGAAGTCTTTGTCTAAAATACGAATACAAAGTTCTACTGAGAGCTCAAAATAGGTTCTGCAGTAATGACGGACTATGTATTGAACTTTACGGACGGATTCGCCTTGGTGGTGTAGTGGTAGAGCGTTTTCCTGGGGTGCGGGAGGTCGCGGGTTCGATTCCCGTCCGGGTCATACCAAAGACTTTAAAATTGGTTGTAATGACTGCCCTCCTTTGCGCTTAGGGTTGTGGGATTAGCATAACGACTGACTAGCTGGTGTCAGGATGAATGGACCATTTTCTAGTAATGGTTACTTAGCCAGGAAAAAGCTGTGGTAAATTGTTGAAAGTGACGTAAAACATCAAACACTCATCAGTCAATCAACCAGTCAATGAAATATTGAACTGCTGAACACTAGCACATCTGAGCCGTCCCGCAAGAAAACCAACATTGTGGACTCTGCGAGAAGTATCGACCCGGATCAGCCTAAACATGCCGCACAGGCTTACCAAGATAGACACCTTTCGCCTCCTGAAGAATGCATAAAGTGTGCCAGGCATATATGTATTTTACCATAATTTCGATCATTTCATACCCAAAACTACCAGCACATCCGCGCAGTATTATCAAATCGTCATAGCCTGCAATCTCACGATCCTTTGGCTTGATCGAGTTCTTCTAGACCGATTAAGATATCGTACGATTATCGAATGTTTTTTTTAAATATAGCAGTATAAGGGTTACGAATTGCGGAGAAAGTCATTAATAGAAATGTATAACATATCAAAGTATTTGCGGAGATCAACAAGTTAATATGTTGTTTGTATAATTCTTATAATGGCTAATTAAAACTGTGCAGTGGTATTATAAACAAAAACGTATTATTATTCGGTTACATGTTAATTAAGCCTATAATTAGGCTCAATACAAAATATAGTAAATACATTTGAAGCGGATGACTCTTGAATACACTGTATTACAGGTGGAATTGCTTAAAAAGGAGCAATTCCTCCTTTGTCATAATGTATTTAATTCTTTATCAAACCCAAACATTGTGGTATTATATTTTCCTCAAATATGTTTAAAGACAATAGTCCTAAACTACATGTATTCAAATATGTAAATGCTTAAACTCGTTCATGCATGCGAACTATGTAGATAACATGAAACGGACATGCAAACACTAGAACATTGTGAAATCAACTGTGTGATTAAGCAAGTGAATATGAGCCATTCCGTGAGAAAACCAACATAATGGCCTCTGCGTAATGTATCGACCCGGATTAGCCTGCGCAATCCGCGCAGACTAATCCGGGCCGACACATTCCGTCTCAGGGGGATAGAGGTATAGAGTACTATAGGAAAATATACATGAGAATACAACAGCTAAAACACAGAAGAGGGGTCTTTGTTTACCGATGTACAATCGTGTCCAAGGTCGTCACCTAACGCATTCCCAAACAGAAATAATCTCAGCGTAAGACTTTGGCAAACATATGAAAGAACTAATTCTATAAATGAAAGAATTGAACTTGATTATAGCTGAAATTGTTGAATTGAGCAGTCTCGCCTTTTTTCAACAATATTTTCGAAAGTCAGCTGCTGGAATTACGTCAAAATACGTCTGTAATTGGGATACGGTTATTAACTATTTCAGCGCCAAAGGCAATATTGAGCTTTTTGCAAACAATACAGATTCAGGTGAGTCAGCTCGTAACGAGCTGTCTCACCTGAAATCTGCATTGTTTGGCTGTGAGTTATAAAGATATTCCAAAAATCCTATAACATGAACATAGAGTCGTCCGAGTTTGAACATGGAAGAGTCTACTTTAAACAATTCGGCGCTGAAAGAACATAGTTTGGTTCTAGTGTTAATTACAAATGAACCGTCCCGCGATAAAACCAACATTGTGGACTCTGCGTAAAGTATCCACTAAGCATGCCGCACAGCCTGACCCGGATAGACTCCTTTCGCCTCCTGTAGATTTTCTGTTTCATGAATCATTAGTCTATACCTCTATCTCCCAGAGACGGAATTTGTCGGCCCGGATTAGCCTGCACGACGGCTCATATCTTCTTTTTATATGATGTACTTGCATTAGGTTCATGTCTGGGGTTGGGGGAAAAGGGGGAGGGGGTGGGGGTGGTGGGGGGGGGGGGGGGGGGGGGGGGGGGAGTTATCAGCATTCGAGGCATAACCCGACATGTATCCCTTTTCTGAAATAGATCTACAGTATCTGTCAAACACAGATGCTAATCAATAATGTTGAATGTCACCTAGTATGTGTGTGTTTATTATTGAGACATTGGAGACATTAAAACAACAACTACGTGTTTAAGATCCAATAAGGCCATATTGGAACTCGGTCAGTGTATCGATTAACTCTTGCACCTTCATCAACGAAGCATATCTTATGTTATAAGCGTGTTCTAAGATTGCTAAAAAATAATCCAGGAATTTCATATCATAAGTTAATTCTTGCTCAAGTGGTAAATTGCTAGGTATTACAGTTCATAACGTTCTTTCGTGGGGCGACCACATTGATAATGTAATAAAGAAATGTAATACATATCTCTATATGTTATCAAAAATCTAATTATTTCTCTCAAATGACAATCGTAAACGTTTTTATAATGCATACATACTTCCACACTTTAATTTTTGTTGTGTTATCTGGGGAAATTGCACAAATAATCTTGAAAACAAACTAGTGAAACTTCAGAAAAGGGCTACCAGGGTAATCCTAGATTGTGATTTTACCACCCCTTTATGTGGAAATGCCCCTGATTACCTAAAGAAATCATTTACTTTTACATCTGATATTCATGCAAGACTCTTACGTTCAACCACTTCATTCCAGTTGTATACACCAAAACCTAACTTGGAAATATATCGAAATACATTTATATTTTCCGGTTTCATCAGTTTGGAATTCCCTTCCTTCATATATTCAAAACTCAACGTCTATTCAGCATTTCAAATCCCAATATTTACGTTGGATAAACCAATCGTAATTCAATGATACTTGTAGTACAATTGTATTTCATGAAACTATGCACAATATTTAGATCTGTGGCTGTTCTACGATACAGTAATAGACATATAAATGTTAAGTTCATAATTATAATCGCATGTATATTATAGTATAGAGTAGTTCATATGTAACACACGTTTATTCATGTTTCGTTCCATTTTGTTTATGTGTGAGGCCCTCATGGAGATTGACTTTCATACATGTACTATGTCAAATGAGTGTCCTCTATAAATAACGCCTTTATTATTATTATTATTATTATTGTTCAACAAAATGATAACGCGTTTGCCATTTGTCCACATGTTGAAGCTTTCTAACGCCTCTGTAACATGCGACTTTTGAAAATTGGAAAAATTACACATGATGAGAAATCATTTCTTGTGCCATAATTTCTTTCAACTCTTTTCACTTATAAAGCTTTCCTTTATAGAGACGTTTCATACTGTTGCATATATACACCATGATAACGAGTTTCACAAAATTGATGCTTTCTTGCGGCTCTGCAGCAGACAACTTTAGAAATCAGGCGAAATTGCATATCTTTAGCACTTACAACTTTTGCTACACTGTTATCAATTCTTTTCAATAATTTAACTTTACCTTATAGAGAGTTTCCATACTTTTGCCTAGATATCTAGAACGTCATCTGCTGCTGATTTGTATGTGGTAAATGGTTAAGATTCATTCCCACAGTGAGGCCTATATAGTAATGTTCCCCAACAACTCTAATGCGCCAAATATCGAGCCATGGTAAATCAATTGGTAACGACGGGTCCAGGAGTTCGCTCTGAACGCCGTTTTCAACAGTATTTCAGTCCTATAACGGCGTTCCCTGTGTATCAGCACTTTTTGTAAGCATGTACTGCGTAGTAGTAGTTTTATATTTTATTTAACTCTTTCAGCGCCACAGGCAATATTGAGGTTTTTGCAAACAATGCAGATTCAGGTGAGTCAGCTAGTAACGAGCTGTCTCACCTGAAATCAGCATTGTTTGCCTTTTAGTTACCAAATTAGTCCAAAACGTTCATAAATTGAGAAATGAGAACACCCGATTTTGAGCATTGAAGAGTCTACTTTAAACAATTCGGCGCTGAAAGAGTTAAGTGACACGCAATACAAGTTATACATACAATATAATAATACAGCAGTATAACATTCACGTTTGTTAGTAACAATTGTACATATTGGGCGTATTACCGAGCCATACAAATGGCTTATGAGTCACTAGACATCAATCAATATAAGTACTAATAAGAAGTGTTAATAAATTATAATATAATATTATGAATATATATGAGGGAAAGAGTTAAGACTTAATACCTTTTCCAAATACAGACAATTATTTTTTAGAAATCAACTGACAGCATCATCCCAGAAACCCCGAGCGCATAGGAGGGAAGTAATTATTATCATTTTTAAAATAGTTTGTATAACCCGAACATGTATGTCTGCGCTGTGAATCTATGTTATCTTATCCATATATAAATACTCTGTGAGACATTTGTTAAATATTTCTGTGATTAATTTCCGGACTCTGCTCTAGTCAGAGAAACCTGCGCGGGTGTTCCGTGAGTAGTGCTAGCCAAACTCTGTTATCTAATTGGTTGATTAGGCCAGCACGTGTTCAAGTGCACAGTATGCTAGGAAAATATCAATACACCCCACACATGGGAATCGAACCCAGAACCTTGGGATCACGAGATCGGTGAGTTTCCTCTTTTCTTTCAGTTTCCCACTATTATTATTTAAACTGTGAAGGTATCTAGATAATGTACCAATTAGTTATGAACTGTACTGAAACCTGATTCATTTCCCGATATACACTAACTGCTGCAACTAAACTAGTTTCCCTTTGACATTACATCGGGATGACGTGGTGGGCCTTACAGCTGTTTCACATTACACGTTGTACTGCCACACTTAAACAGCCATATCATCGTTAGGATACGTATAATACATATCAATATTGGACCGCGTCAACTTTTAAGACGAAACAAAATATTTATGGTATTTGCATAGTGACGAAGACTTTAATCAAGCTATGAATGAGTCTGCATTATTACTCCATACACGGTGTCTGTCGTATAAACATTAGCAATATGTACGTGTGGTTGGGGATATTATTAAAATAATGTAGAAACAAATATTTTTATATGCATCACATTTTCTTTTCTGAGATTGCATTGATTGATGCAAACTTCTTACCGTTTTCCAACATACAGATGCTTTTTCTGACCCATATGCAGCAGAAGTCTTTTTAAAACATTGAGGCAGAATGAGAAATTGCTCATGAAGAGCAATTTCTTCTTTTGCAACAATGTTTTCAACCGTTTAATCAATGACTTTTCTTACATTTATAGAGAGTTTCCATCTTTTTTACAAAGTTTGTTCAATGGTGTCTGCTGTAGATTTGTTATATATTTTGGATAGGGTTAAATCGTCTGTGAGTTATTTGCGGTCATCAACGATCTAACCTATTCCGCGTGGATATATAGATTGATCTTGATCGTCAAATGCCTTATGGTTGATGTTCATGGATTGATAGAAATATATTTCTGCAAAGTAAGGACTAGACATACCAGATGACAAACGAATATAAGTGCAGCCTATTGAACTTTCCAGAACAGTCTGTAACTTAGCTCAACCTTTACAGCGAATTCCTGGAAACGGCGATCTGTCTAACTCTGCTGGAGATTTGTAATTATAACCCTGGTGTGACCCTTAATAGCCCAGCCCTTAACCCTTTCCCTCATATAGACGCTTTCTGACGCCTCTGCGGCAGACGGCTTTTTGAAAACATAGTGACAAAAGAAGAAATTGCTCAAAACGAGCAATTTCTCCTTTTTAACAATGTTTTCCACTTTTAGTCATAGGTTATCCATTCAATTATAGAGATTTTCCATTATTTGACGAAATATGTTCAAAGTCGTCTGCTACAGAATTGTCGTATAAGAGAAAGGGTTAAATCTGCTTCAGATTTTGTTGTTTGTTGAAAAATATTGTCGTATGAGGGGAAAGGTTAACTTCTTCATGGTTTGTTACCGATATAACTCTTTTAGTTGACGACGATAAGGGCACGTATTCTTATTCTTGGGTGGGGTTTGACCCACTACACTAACGCTTAAGTCAAATAAGCCTACCCACATTTGATACACCGATTTTAAAGTTACATGCGTTTTGATCTAAATTATCATAATGATTGTCAACAAAATGTCAATTAATTACGAACGCTTTTACACGGACCCAACGTTATACTAAGGTTTGGAATATACACCTGATTCAGCTGTTTCAATCCAAACGTGTGATATTGTGGTTAATTGAGCAGAAGTTACTTTGAAGGCCTTTTCCTCAGTTATGTGTTATAAGCGGTTACCTTGTGGTTTTTATCAACACCGGAACGATGTATTGATAAAGAAAATGTTATTTAATGTAGAATATAGTCCTTTGCGACCGAAATACTATACATTGTACTAAACGTACTCATTGTAACATGTTTTCCCCCCACTCTGCGTCTGTCTGTGGGTAGTAACATGCTGTGCTTCATTCAGAAGTGTCCAAATCCAAAGATCACTAGAAAAGAATTAGACGCTGTCAATAAACATTTAATTTCCCTGTTAACACAATGTGTACAGAAGACGTTTGTTTTCAAAGACGCGCCAACATTAAATTTATCAGGCTACGGGTTTTAACCCTTTCCCTCATACAACAATTCTGCAGCAGACGACTTTGAACGTATTTTGTCAAAAAAATAAAAAATCTCCATAATTGAATGGATAACCTATGACGAAAAGTGGAAAACATTGTGTCAAAAATCCGTCTGCTGCAGAGGCGTCAGAAGCGTCTATATGAGGGAAAGGGTTAAACTCAAATTTGACTCGAGCTATGCCCTTCGTGACCGAAAGATAAGACCATGCACTCGTGACTATTGGTTTCTGAATGTGTGCGACGACCCCCCCGCCCCCATACACACTTGCCTCGGTATCGGGGAACAGTATTATAACCGCAGACATGATAGTTTCGATTACTGTACGGTACTGAGCTCTTTGACAGTATTACCGTACCACTGGCTCGTAAGCTATAGAGTTCCTTGTAAACAATGTGACGCTCCACGGAGAATAGCCAGCCAATACGTCAAAAGCATGTGTTGCCAATGTGATACAGCACCAATTATCATTGAGTTGTCACGAAGCTTTTATACAAAGGGCGCTGGTATTCAATTCTGATGGTCATGTAATGGTTTGAACATTGAACAAACACTGTATTTGTATGCTAGTGATTGTTATACAATTGTTGCGATTGCTTTGTGTCCACGACGTCATGAAATTAAATGGGTTTGACAAAAATAAATAGGATGTTGATAGGGCGCAAGAACGATCACTGTGCTTGTAAAATAAGCTACCTTTCCCTTGATGTATCGTTAATTACATTGCAAGCTGTCGCGGTATAATTATAAATTATTGAGACCATTCGTTCGCAAACACGGCTGTTTTAATTCCTCTTTTTTCCAAACTAACAGAGTTTAACCCTTTCCCACCTGATAGCCGCATGTGGACGCATCTGCGGCAGACGACTTTTGAAAACATCGTGACAAAAGAAGAAGTTGCCTTTTTGACACAATGTTTTCAAATATGTTCAGTAATTATACTTCATTTCTATTGATTGTTTGTATCTGTATTCTTGCATCCATGATTTGCAAATGAAGAGTTTATCGTTCATTGACTTCATTCAATCCAACTCGTTGTGAGATTTACTTTAACCACTGTCCTGTGTTCCATAGTCACCAAACCCAAAACCTGTTTTGCGAAACCTATATATAGGTTTCGTCGATAATCCGTGCATTAGTCGGTAAACCAAACCTGTTTGACGGAGTACATGCATAATACAGGTAGGTTTCGTTCCGCTCCAAAGACAAAACACGTGTTTACGTTGTGTTTACTATGGAACACAGGCTGTTTTGACTTTAATTAAGTCAACGACTTCTTGTGGCATGAGTATCTCACTCTCTCCTACAGTGGTGTAGTTCTCACGATGTAACATACGATGTATGCACAGAGCTCTAGATAATGCGATTTGTTCATGTTCCAAAACCTTTATTTTACATTCAAACCCTATGTTGTGGGTACTCAAAAGAATCGTCTCAGTGAGACGATTCTTTTGAGTACCCACAACATTGGATTTGGTTGAGTAATAAGAGAGATATTGTGGAGAAAGACCAGTTCACTCCTCCTTATCTTGTCCTCTGTATACTACTACTGATAATGAACCACCGCAGACCTTGTGCACCGAGATGCCATCGAGGACTTGATTCGTACAGGTAAGCCCGTGTCACACAGTACGGTAGACGAGTAAGTAATAAAAATGTTGTTATCGGTTCGGTGCCAGTGGAACAGTATATCGAATTTCACCACGGTGACTGTCCGCCTGGTGTTTTGCTTCCCAGGGTACTTCCCCTCTTGTAAAAAGCAGTGTCTGGGTTAATTGAATTGTTGTTGATGTTGAACGGCTATTCGCTGAGTTCAAAGTCGGTTTAATAGCGTATTGAATTACATTAGGGGGTGACAATGGATCTATAGTTTTGAAACTGTCGCATGTTGATGGGTGTTTGGTAGCTTACAGCGCTATAGCAGAGAAGATTTATTTCGGGATCTTATATCAAGTTTCATCGTTTAACTCTTTCAGCGCCAATGGTATTATTGTGGTTTTTGCAAACAATACAGATACAGGGTGAGTCAGCTCGCAACGAGCGTCTCACCTGAAATAGGCATTGTTTGCCTTTTAGATATCAAACTATTCCAAAACTCTTATTATATGAGAAAAAGGCATGTCCGATTGTGTACATGGAAGAGTGTACTTTAATTTAAGCAATAAGGCGCTGAAAGAGTTAATGATTAACGGTGACAAAGGTTGTTTTTGAGTCGTCTCACGAGAAAACCAATATAATGTCATCTGCGTAATGTATCGACCAGATCAGCCTGCGCTGTTCGCGCAGACTGATCCGGGCCGACACATTCCGTCTTCCGAGGGATAGAGGTATAGAGAAATGATTCATGAAACAGAAAAAACACAGGAGGTGAAAAGTGTCTGTCCGGGTAAGCCTGCGCGGCATGTTTAGGCTGAACCAGGGTCGACGCTTTACGCAGAGTCCATAATGTTGGTATTCTCGCGAGACGGCTCATTTGTTCCAATCAATTGAGCTAATAAGATACACATAGTTGGTCTAGGTTTTATCATTTTATTATAATTTGTTCGGGGTTGGGGTGTGGGTGGAACTTTTATGATGAATACTTCACAAATGTTTGCTCTAATTGTTATTGCTTTTGCTTTTTCAATTTAATAAAAAACAACAACTTACTACTGCAACGATAAAGCTACATACAATTCATATAACTTGAATGTATTGCACATGCATCAACCTTTTAAATACATGGTTTCAGTAAAGTCTTACCGCAGCCTGGCCGGCACCAATACATGACTAATGTCACTCCAATACCTGATTCATGAGGCAGACTTCAATATTACAATTTCAATGTTAGTCATAGTGACATGTTTTTTGTATTTCTATCGGCGGGCACGTATTGGTAAACGTTGAACCAATGTAACCGAGATAAAAGGGGAAAATACTTGCAAATATTTTCTTAACAATTCATGTAAATACACATTGCACCTATTTCAACGAGTTACCCACTCATCTTTATTGCATATTTCATTCATACCTTTTTACATAAACCCACACGTGTAGTTACAGATGCTTGCAGTAAACGTTCTACTCGTTTTAAGATTATTTGATTAACCGAGTAATGAATATACTTAATGATATACAAATGTACATGACAGTATCGAGGGATTGGCGTGAAACGGTTGTGACTAAAATTGGTAATTGTTTACCAAGGTTAATCACCTCGCATTAAGTCTTTATAAGCGTTAAATCATTTTTCTTGGTAAACAATGGAAATGTAGGTGCCATTGCTCGTTCTAAATTGCCCCTAAACCATGGTTTTCAAAATAGGTTTTAAGTTACCACTGTTTCACGCCAAGCCCTCGGTATATTCGTAAAAATATGTGCGGAGTTTGTCCCTAAACCATGGTTTTCAAAATAGGTTTTAAGTTACCACTGTTTCACGCCAAGCCCTCGGTATATTCGTAAAAATATGTGCGGAGTTTGTCTTGATTTTACCGTTTTCATCATATAACTATCGCCTCGGTGGGGTACTAACAGAGCGTACGCCTCGGCGCGGGAGGTTCGATCCCCGATTGGGTTATACCACAGTCTTTAAAATTGGTAATACTGGCTGCACTCCTTGGCGCCCAGGGTTGCGTGATTAGCATTTCGATTGACTGACTAGAGTCAGGATAAATGACGCCGTGATATAACTGAAATATTGTTGACAGCGGCGGTAAAAGACCAAATCAATCATCATATCTCTTATCTGAAGCAGACTTCTTAGATATGAAATCATGATTATTATATAATTGAACTATCATGTTCATGTTGCCAACATGTTTTCAAATCTATCACAAACAAAACAAAATACTTTCATTCATAGAGATATCTCGTGCGTGATTTGTCTATGTATATTTTGGTTAACCCTTTCCCTCATACGCCAATTCTGCAGCAGACGACTTTGAACATATTTTGTAAAAAAATGGAAAATCTCTAAAAATTTAATGGATAACCTATGACTAAAAGTGGAAAACATTGTGGCAAAAGAAGAAATTGCTCGTTTTGAGCAATTTCTTCTTTTGTCACAATGTTTCCAAAAAGCCGTCTGCTGCAGGAGCGTCAGAAAGCGTCTATAAGAGGGAAAGGGTTAATGTGAGATGAGAGAGAGATGAGAGAGAGAGAGAGAGAGAGAGAGAGAGAGAGAGAGAG
The DNA here is from genome assembly GCA_031761405.1 of Serripes groenlandicus. NCBI lineage: Eukaryota > Metazoa > Mollusca > Bivalvia > Cardiida > Cardiidae > Serripes > Serripes groenlandicus. Next base: position 162,243,508 of record JASEVX010000001.1, on the reverse strand, counting down.
AGAGAGAGAGAGAGAGAGAGAGAGAGGAGAGAGAGAGGAGAGAGAGAGAGAGAGAGAGAGAGAGAGAGAGAGGGAGGGGAGGAAAAGAGAGAGAGAGAGAGAGAGAGAGAGAGAGAGAGAGAGAGAGAGAGAGGAGAGAGAGAGACACAGAAAGAAAAAGAGATAGAGAGAGAGAAATAGAGAAAGAGAGAGAGAAATAGAGAGAGAGAGAGAGAGAGAGAGGAGAGAGAGAGACACACACACACACACACACACACACACACACACACACACACACACACACACACACACACACACACACACACACACACACACACACACACACACACACACACACACACAGACAGAGACAGAGACAGGAGACAGAGACAGAGACAGAGACAGATAGTGAGACAGAGAGAGAGTTAAGAGAGATAGGCATACACCGTGAATGCGAAAGTGACAAATAGAACTTTCAGTACACATCAGTACCCAATTGAGTCATAGGATACATTTATGAATGAAAACCCCGGTCTTTATTTTAACCGGGATACTCATGATACGGCTATGAATGTAACGTAAAACCGCAACTATTTTAATAGTAAAATACCAAATCCTCAAAATATGTTTGATTTGGGTTGATCAAGGTCACGAGGTGTCCGATTAACTACAATTCGACGCACTCCTTAATGTAAAGTACCGACCCATCCGTAATCAAATCTAGGTAAGTCTTATGGTTTCAAATGATTTAACATTTCCCACGTG
>JASEVX010000001.1:162001262-162242564 GCA_031761405.1 Serripes groenlandicus | reverse complement strand
GAGCTATTGCCCTTCGTGACCGAAAGATAAGACCATACACTCGTGACTATTGGTTTCTGAATGTGTGCGACGACCCCCGCCCCCCATACACACTTGCCTCGGTATCGGGGAACATTATTATAACCGCAGACCTGTTTAGCGTATATTTTATCCAGCTGACAATAGTTTCGATTACTGTACGGTACTGAGCTCTTTGACAGTATTACCGTACCACTGGCTTGTAAGCTATAGAGTTTCTTGTAAACAATGTGACGCTCCACGGAGAATAGCCAGCCAATACGTCAAAAGCATGTGTTGCCAATGTGATACAGCACCAATTATCATTGAGTTGTCACGAAGCTTTTATACAAAGGGCGCTGGTATTCAATTATGATGGTCATGTAATGGTTTGAAACATTGAACAAACACTGTATTTGTATGCTAGTGATTGTTATACAATTGTTGCTATTGCTTTGTGTCCACGACGTCATGAAATTAAATGGGTTTTGACAAAAATAAATAGGATGTTGATAGGGCGAAGTAGAACGATCACTGTGCTTGTAAAATAAGCTACCTTTCTCTTGATGTATCTTTAATTACATTGCAAGCTGTCGCGGTATAATTATAAATTATTGAGACCATTCGTTCGCAAACACGGCTGTTTTAATTCCTCTTTTTTCCAAACTAACAGAGTTAACCCTTTCCCACCTATAGCCGCATGTGGACGCATCTGCGGCAGACGACTTTTGAAAACATCGTGACAAAAGAAGAAGTTGCCTTTTTGACACAATGTTTTCAAATATTGTTCAGTAATTATACCTTCATTTCTATTGATTGTTTGTATCTGTATTCTTGCATCCATGATTTGCAAATGAAGAGTTATCGTTCATTGACTTCATTCAATCCAACTCGTTGTGAGATTTACTTTAACCACTGTCCTGTGTTCCATAGTCACCAAACCCAAAACCTGTTTTTGCGAAACCTATATAGGTTTTCGTCGATAATCCGTGCATTAGTCGGTAAACCAAACCTGTTTGACGGGAGTACATGCATAATACAGGTAGGTTTCGTTCCGCTCCAAAGACAAAAACGTGTTTACGTTGTGTTTACTATGGAACACAGGGCTGTTTTTGACTTTAATTAAGTCAACGACTTTCTTGTGGCATGAGTATCTCACTCTCTCCTACAGTGGTGTATTTCTCACTATGTAACATACGATGTATGCACAGAGCTCTAGATAATGCGATTTTGTTCATGTTCCAAAACCTTTATTTTACATTCAAACCCTATGTTGTGGGTACTCAAAAGAATCGTCTCAGTGAGACGATTCTTTTGAGTACCCACAACAATTGGATTTGGTTGAGTAATAAGAGAGATATTGTGAGAGAAAGACCAGTTCACTCCTCCTTATCTAGTCCTCTGTATACTACTACTACTGATAATGAACCACCGCAGACCTTGTGCACCGAGATGCCATCGAGGGACTTGATTCGTACAGGTAAGCCCGTGTCACACAGTACGGTAGACGAGTAAGTAATAAAAATGTTGTTATCGGTTCGGTGCCAGTGGAACAGTATATCGAATTTCACCACGGTGACTGTCCGCCTGGTGTTTTGCTTCCCAGGGTACTTCCCCCACTTGTAAAAAAGCAGTGTCTGGGTTTAATTGAATTGTTGTTGATGTTGAACGGCTATTCGCTGAGTTCAAAGTCGGTTAATAGCGTATTGAATTACATCAGGGGGGGTGACAATGGATCTATAGTTTTGAAACTGTCGCATGTTGATGGGTGTTTGGTAGCTTACAGCGCTATAGCAGAGAAGATTTATTTCGGGGATCTTATATCAAGTTTCATTGTTAGGTAGTCGTTTAACTCTTCTCAGCGCCAATGGTATTATTGTGGTTTTTTGCAAACAATACAGATACAGGGTGAATGTTCAGCTCGCAACGATCCGTCTAACCTGAAATCGGCATTGTTTGCCTTTTAGATATCAAACTATTCCAAAACTCTTATTATATGAGAAAAAAGACTTGTCCGATTCAGTACATGGAATTTAATTTAAGCAATAAGGCTCTGAAAGAGTTAATGATTAACGGTGACAAAGGTTGTTTTTGAGTCATCTCGCGAGAAAACCAATATAATGTCATCTGCGTAATGTATCGACCAGATCAGCCTGCGCTGTTCGCAAGACTGATCCGGGCCGACACAGATCGTCTCCGAGGGATAGAGGTATAGAGAAAATGATTCATGAAACAGAAAAAAACACAGGAGGTGAAAAGTGTCTGTCCGGGTAAGCCTGCGCGGCATGTTTAGGCTGACCAGGGTCGACGCTTTACGCAGAGTCCATAATGTTGGTTTTCTCGCGAGACGGACTCATTTGTTCCAATCAATTGAGCTAATAAGATCTAGGTCTAGGTTTTTATCATTTTATTATATTTTGTTCGGGGTTGGGGTGTGGGGGAACTTTTATGATGAATACTTTCACAAATGTTTGCTCTAATTGTTATTGCTTTTGCTTTTTCAATTTAATAAAAAACAACAACTTTACTACTGCAGACGATAAAGCTACATACAATTCATATAACTTGAATGTATTGGCACATGCATCAACCTTTTAAATACATGGTTTCAGTAAAGTCTTACCGCAGCCTGGCCGGCACCAATACATGACTAATGTCACTCCAATACCTGATTCATGAGGCAGACTTCAATATTACAATTTCAATGTTAGTCATAGTGACAGGCGGCACGTATTGGTAAACGTTGAAACCAATGTAACCGAGATAAAAGGGGAAAATACTTGCAAATATTTTCTTAACAATTCATGTAAATACACATTGCACCTATTTCAACGAATTACCCACTCATCTTTATTGCATATTTCAATTCATACCTTTTTACATAAACCCCACACGTGTAGTTACAGATGCTTGCAGTAAACGTTCTACTCGTTTTAAGATTATTTTGATTAACCGAGTAATAGAATATACTTAATGATATACAAATGTACATGACAGTATCGAGGGATTGGCGTGAAACGGTTGTGACTAAAATTGGTAATTGTTTACCAAGGTTAATCACCTCGCGTTAAAGTCTTTATAAGCGTTTAAATCATTTTTCTTGGTAAACAATGGAAATGTAGGTGCCATTGCTCGTTCTGAGCAATGGCACCTTAATTTGCATTGTTTACAAAAGGCTCGAAATTGCCCCTAAACCATGGTTTTCAAAATAGGTTTTAAAGTTACAACTGTTTCACGCCAAGCCCTCGGTATATTCGTAAAAATATGTGCGGAGTTTGTCTTGATTTTACCGTTTTCATCATATAACTATCGCCTCGGTGGGGGTACTAACAGAGCGTACGCCTCGGCGCGGGAGGTTCGATCCCCGATTGGGTTATACCACAGTCTTTAAAATTGGTAATACTGGCTGCACTCCTTGGCGCCCAGGGTTGCGTGATTAGCATTTCGATTGACTGACTAGAGTCAGGATAAATGACGCCGTGATATAACTGAAATATTGTTGACAGCGGCGTAAAAGACCAAATCAATCATCATATCTCTTATCTGAAGCAGACTTCTTAGATATGGAAATCATGATTATTATATAATTGAACTATCATGTTCATGTTGCCAACATGTTTTCAAATCTATCACAAACAAACAAAAATACTTTCGTTCATAGAGATATCTCGTGCGTGATTTGTCTATGTATATTTTGGTTAACCCTTTCCCTCATACGCCAATTCTGCAGCAGACGACTTTGAACATATTTTGTCAAAAAATGGAAAATCTCTAAAATTGAATGGATAACCTATGACTAAAAGTGGAAAACATTGTGGCAAAAGAAGAAATTGCTCGTTTTGAGCAATTTCTCTTTTGTCACAATGTTTCCAAAAAGCCGTCTGCTGCAGGAGCGTCAGAAAGCGTCTATAAGAGGGAAAGGGTTAATGTGAGAGAGAGAGAGAGAGAGGAGAGAGAGAGAGAGAGATGAGAGAGAGAGAGAGATGAGAGAAGAGAGAGAGAGAGAGAGAGAGAGAGAGAGATAGAGAGAGAGAGAAGAGAGAGAGAGAGAGAGAGAGATGAGAGAGAGAGAGAGAGAGAGAGAGAGAGAGAGAGAGAGAGAGAGAGAGAGAGGGAGGAAAAGAGAGAGAGAGAGAGAAAGAGAAAGAGAGAGAGAGAGAGAGAGATATATATATAGAGAGAGAGAAATAGAGAGAGAGAGACAGATAGTGAGACAGAGAGAGAGTTAAGAGAGATAGGCATACACCGTCAATGCGAAAGTGACAAATAGAACTTTCAGTACACATCAGTACCCAATTGAGTCATAGGATACATTTATGAATGAAAACCCCGGTCTTTATTTTAACCGGGATACTCATGATACGGCTATGAATGTAACGTAAAACCGCAACTATTTTAATAGTAAAATACCCAAATCCTCAAAATATGTTTGATTTGGGTTGATCAAGGTCACGAGGTGTCCCGATTAACTACAATTCGACGCACTCCTTAATGTAAAGTACCAACCCACGCTTATGGTTGTTCAAATGATTTAACATTTCCCACGTGCAGCGGCCTTCTTTCAGAAGTGCTATACATTTTTGTAATTCCCTTTGAAAAGCTAAAAATGCAGCCCCTCAGGTTTAACCCTTTCCCACCTGCAGACGCAATAGCAGATGACTTTTGAAAACATTGTGGCCAAAGGTGAAATTGCTCATGATGAGCAATTTCGCCTTTGGCCACAATGTTTTTGAACTTTATTTAACAATTAAGCTATCTTTTATGGAGAGTTTTCAGGTTTTTGTCACTATGTTTTCAAAGTCGTCTGCTTCAGATTTATTGTATGTGTAAAAGGGTCAACCCAATGTTTAACGAAATCAGCATGTTGCCATTGCTAAAATCGGCATTCCATACGTTCCAAGATCGCTCTAATACTTTAACCGTTTCCCTCTTACAACACAACTGAAGCAGACGACTTTTAAAAGAAATGAAGTTATAAATATGGACGCTCCCTTTTATTGAAAGAACACTTATTGAATACTATGTGATAACACTGTGACGAAATGTAAAATTCTCTTTGTGGGCATTTCCTTCTTTTTGTAAAAATGTTTTCAAAAGTCGTCTGCTGCTGCAGAGGCGTCAGACATGGGTTTGTATGTGGGGTAGGGTTAAACGGCAGTCTATTTGCATATCCGAAACGTAAGTCACATCCGGTACATATCACGTTTTAAAGTGATTTCCACGCTCTCTGAAAAGAGTTTGTTTGAACCAAAGACTAGCTTTTCTTCGGTTAATCTTATTTTAGGTGGGTGGGTGGGGGAAAAACACGGCATCGTTTAGTCTCGGAAATGGACAACGTCTTCTCGAATGGAGGTTGCAAAACGTTGCAAAGGTGGGGGATTTCGTACGGAGATCGGTAGATCATATATCGGAACGTTTAAAACACCAACATCTAGTTTCCTGTGTAATATACCGAATCAATTCTAGTACAGATTGGGGGAAATTCACCCTATGTTTAACCCTTTTCCCTCATATATACGCTTTCTGAAGCCTCTGCAGCAGACGGCTTTTTGAAAACATAGTGACAAAAGAAGAAATTGCACAAAACGTGCAATTTCTCTTTTTGACACAATGTTTTCCACTTTTAGGCATAGGCTATCCATTCAATTATGGAGATTTTCCAGGTTTTGACAAAATACGTTCAAAGTCGTCTGCTGCAGAATTGTCGTATGAGGGAAAGGGTTAACACACGGACATCTTTTATATTGTCGCACTGATTTTAAAAGTTTTTTGAAAAAGGTGCGTGAAAATGTGTCTACATGGGGTAAGGGTTTCATTGATAATTCGGATAAAAATCAAATTCTCCAAATCTGACAAGGAAGTAAGCGAATATATTTGTATTTTCCTACGAGGAAGGCTATTTAGAGTAGGGTTAGAAATGGTAATATTCATTCATAGAACCACCTCATATTTCTTTTTTGTCTATTTCAATCTACCTTTTATTCAAAATAGTATCAATCTAATTGGGCGATCACATTGGGCCGAATGCCATTCCGTTTGTATTCCCTTTACGAAAGAGGTGTGATTTTTAAACTGTCCGAATGTCCCTCCGAATGTGTTTTCCACCAATGTATCACCGAATGCTTTCCGTTTGCTGAATGTTTTCAGTATGGTTTCAGAATGCTTTCAGAATAGACCCAATACTTCCCGCGTGTTGACTTCGAAATGTTTTCTTTCCGAACGCTTTCCGTATGCTTTCCGAATGCTTTCAGAACACGGCGAATCGACCTAGAATGGACCGAACTCTTTCTGCGTGCATTCTGAAAGCGTTCGGAAAGGGTTCGTCATGTTCTATGTCCATTCGGGGTGTTCGGAAAGAATACGGAACATATTGTGCATTCTGGAAGTAAACGAGCAGTTCGGAAAATGTCCTGAAAGAATACTGGAAGGGTTCTGGCTATTCGGTATACGTTCGGCGGTATAAATGAAAATGAAAAAATCCGAAAAAAGATACTGAAAACGTTCGGAAAGCATTTGTCATGTGCTAGGTCCATTCGGGATGTTCGGAAAGCATACGGAACCCAGCACCTCCAAATTTTCATTCCGAATGCACCAAGAACTAGACGCATGTTTCCTGAACGTTTTCCGTACATGCCGTATGCTCCTAGAATGCTTCCCGAATACTTCCCGAATACACATGGACACACACATTCGGATGATTCGGATGGTCGATGAAAATTATTTTGAACATGCACATCACACACCCGGTGCAACACATTTCTGGAGCTACCGAATGCCGTTCCGTATGCATCCGTACGGAACCGAACAGACAGTATGCTCGTAGAACACACCGAATGCTTCATGAATATGATCCGTTCGATCCACGAACACCCAAATTCGTATTCGGAAAGCAAACGGAATGGCATTCGGTCCAATGTGATCGCCCCATAACGTTTCTACAGCAGATGCGTCACTATTGGATTACAGCACGGAAGCTTTAACCCTATCGCTGCCAAATGCAGTTAAATACTTTTTATAAACAATGCAGATTCGGCTGAAATATGCATTGTTTCCTACTGATACTTTAAAGTTTTACCATATTTCCTGTTGGAGTAAACATAGAGTGGCCCTATTTTCTACATGGAAGAGTCGAAGTTGTGAAATTCGGCAGTGAAAGGGTTAATGATTTGGTAAGAGAAATTAATACACCATGGACATAGTTTATATTGTCGACTTCCTATTGCTCATTGAGACTAACTATTTGTCGATGACTTGACCCCTTGGTACAGAAAAGAAAAGAAAAAGCTTTCATCACTCCGAAACAATGTTAGTATAATATAGTATGTAAGATATGTTACTGAATCACCGCGAATCAACCGTTATTGAACTTTCTACGGTCTGGTGAAATAATCCTCTCCAATAAGTAACCAGAGCTCTAGATTAGAAGCGTTTGTCTTGCTCTAAAATCTTTATTTGACCTCCAAAACCTATGTTGTGGGTACTCAAAAGAATCGTCCCCGTGAGACGATTCTTTTGAGTACCCACGACATAGGTTTAAATAAATGCTAAGAGAGATTTTACATAAGAAAGACCTATTTACTCCTCCTTATCTAGTCCTCTGATGTAGCTCATTAGTATTATGCATTAACCGATTTTAGACACTATAGAGGCTACGCTATGAACAACTCTCTACTTATGAAAGTTTTCTTATGAAATCTAGTTCAAAACGTTGTGGCAATAAGCAATGTCTTCAGCTGTCACAATGTTTTCCAACGTATTCTGTTTCGGATGCCTCTTATTGCGTCTGCATTTTGTAAAGATGTATTCTTTACAGTGCAACTCTTGATACGAGACCCCGTGGAGCGAAACCTCTTAAAATAGCAATACTTTCCCTTTTTTCTATATCAAAGCAAACGGAAACTATTGAAAAACGAAAGGTTATGATCGAGGGAAGGAGTGGTAGACACTGGGATTCATATTCATTTTTCTACAATGTTTTCAAACGTGGCCTGTTCTCAGATGCGTTAGAATTCGTTTTTATCAGGAGATCTCACTGTAAACCAGTACATTGTTAAAGGTACTATTAGATTGATTGATTGTTTGGTCTTTTACGCCACTTTCAACAATCTTTCAGTTACATCACGGCGTTTTCTGGGTTAGTTACCAATACTACTGGTTCATTTATCCTGACACCAGCCAGTCAGTCGTAAGGCCCACCCCGCAACCCTCGAACGCCAAGGAGAGCAGCCATTACTAGCATTTTAAAGTATTTGGTATGAGCTTGACAGGGATCGAACCCGCTACCTCATGCTCTCGAGGTGGATGCTTGAAGGTACTATTGTAACAGAACCACCCAGTTTTAAAGGAAAAGATACTCATAGCATCACCTGCACTGTCTGATTACAGCATTCCCGTCCGATACCATACTTCACATAACTAAAGTAATAAGAGTCTACACTGTTTGAATGTGAGTACATACATGTCAAATCCCCACAATCCCCCACAGAGAGCAGGACATATCTACGCTGGGAGATAAAGACACATAACAGATAGGAATTGTATGAGAAGGATTATATTACTATTTCCAGCTCCCTAGCAGCTTGTAGCCATTATATTGCACTTGTTTCAATGTCAACGCACGGGGAAGTCCACTTATGAATCACAGTTTGCAAACTATTATTACATTTGTTCCCCTACATAGCCTTTCGAGAATTGTATTATGAAAGTTTTTAACCCACTTACAGACGCTTTCTGACGTACAGTATCTACTGCACACGTCTTTTGGAAACATTGCAGATAACGGAGAAATTGCTCACGAATGACATTCTTTCCGCAATGTATTCAACTCCATTCAATAATTGTTCTTTTATAAATAGAGAATGTTGACAGTTTTACCTGGACGTTTTTAACGTCGTCTGCTGCACGCTTTTTTTTTTTTGCAGGTGGGAAAGGGTTAAAGGATGGAAATGTTCGATATTTATCCATGTATTAACCCTTTTCCCACATTCAACAAATCTGCGGCAGTCGATTTTAACAACGTCTAGGCAAAAGCACAGATAATCCCTTTAAATGATAGAACAATAATTGAATAGAGTTGAAAACATGGTGACAAAAGGAGAAATTGCTCGTTTTGAGCAATTTCTTCTTTTGTCGCCATGTTTTCAAAAAGCCATCTGCTGCAGAGGCGTCAGAAAGCGTTTATATGTGGGAAAGGGTTAACGAAAAAATAGACAGTTTGTTCCCGTTTATGTTGTATATGTTTATTATTTAAACAGCATAGATCACTACGTTGAGATGGAAAGGAACGATATAGGAGTAAACATATTAAAGCCAATAAACGAATATTCGTATAATCTCTGAATATCAAAACAAACTATGAAACTTACAAAAAATACATCAAAAAGGTATACCAAAACCGAAAGCACTTTTCGAGTAGATAACTATTGCCTTCTGTTCAACATTTGCACACATGCTAGAAATCTGCAGCAGACAACGTTGAAAACTTCTTTGCATAACTCTAGAAATCTGCAGCAGACAACGTTGAAAACTTCTTTGCATAACTCTAGAAATCTGCAACAGACAACGTTGAAAACTTCTTTGCATAACTCTAGATATCTGCAGCAGACAACGTCGAAAACTTCTTTGCACAACTCTAGAAATCTGCAGCAGACAACGTTGAAAACTTCTTTGCACAACTCTAGAAATCTGCAGCAGACAACGTTGAAAATTTCATTGCATAACTCTAGAAATCTGCAGCAGACAACGCTGAAAACTTCTTTGCACAACTCTAGAAATCTGCAACAGACAACGTTGAAAACTTCTTTGCACAACTCTAGAAATATGCAGCAGACAACGTTGAAAACTTCTTTGCACAACTCTAGAAATCTGCAGCAGGCAACGTTGAAAACTTCTTTGCACAACTCTAGAAATCTGTAGCAGACAACGTTGAAAACTTGTAATGGATAGTATAATTAATTAATTATTGAAAATAATTGAAAACATTGTTGTAAAAATTGAAATTGCTCATCTGCCTTTGCCACATTTTCTTTTCAAATCTCGTATGCTGCAGATACATGTAGGTCAGAATGCGTCTGTAAGTGGGTTAATTAAGGTCAACGCACACTTGGACGAATCTCCATACTATAGACATTGGTTAAACCTGTATTTGTATTTTCCTACGGGGAAGGCTAATTCGGGTAGGGTTAGAAATGGTAATATTCATTCTTAGAAACACCTCATATTTCCTATTTATCTGTTTCAATCTACCGTCTATTCAAAATTGTATAGATCTAATTGGGCGATCACATTGGGCCGAATGCCGTTCCGTTTGTGTTCCGTATACGAAAGAGGTGTGATTTTTTAAACTGTCCGAATGTCTGTTCGAATGTGCTTTCCCCAATGTATCACCGAATGCTTTCCGTTTGCTTTCCGAATGTGTTCAGTATGGTTTCAGAATGCTTTTAGAATAGACCGAATACTTCCCGCATGTTGACTTCGAAATGTTTTCTTTCCGAACGCTTTCCGTATGCTTTCCGAATGCTTTCAGAACACGGCAAATCGACCTAGAATGGACCGAACTCTTTCCGCGTGCATTCTGAAAGCGTTCGGAAAGGGTTCGTCATGTTCTATGTCCATTCGGGGTGTTCGGAAAGCATACGAAACATATTGTGCATTCTGGAAGTAAACGAGCAGTTCGGAAAATGTCCTGAAAGAATACTGGAAGGGTTCTGGCTATTCGTTATACGTTCGGCGGCATAAATGAAAGAAAAATCCGAAAAGGATACTGAAAACGTTCGGAAAGCATTCGTCATGTTCTAGGTCCATTCGGGATGTTCGGAAAGCATACCGAACCCAGCACCTCCAAATTTTCATTTCGAATGCACCAAGAACTAGACGCATGTTTCCCGAACGTTTTCCGTACATGCCGTATGCTCCTAGAATGCTTCCCGAATTCTTCCCGAATACACATGGACGCCACATTCGGATGATTCGGATGGTCGATGAAAATTATTTTGAACATGCACAACACATTTTTGTAGCTAACGAATTACGTTCCGTATGCATCCGTACGGAGCCGAACAATCAGTATGCTCCTAGAACACACCGAATGCTTCCCGAATATGATCTGTTCGCTCCCCGAACACTCAAATTCCTATTCGGAAAGCAAACTTTATGGCATTCGGCCCAATGTGATCGCCCCATAACATTTCTACAACAGATGCGTCACTATTGGATTACAGCACGGAAGCTTTAACCCTATCGCTGCCAAATGCAGTTAAATACTTTTTATAAACAATGCAGATTCAGCTGAAATATGCATTGTTTCCTACTGATACTTTAAAGTTTTACCATATTTCCTGTTGGAGTAAACATAGAGTGGCCCTATTTTCTACATGGAAGAGTCGAAGTTGTGAAATTCGGCAGTGAAAGGGTTAATGATTTGATAAGAGAAATTAATAAACGATGGACATAGTTTATATTGTCGACTTCCTATTGCTCATCGAAACTAATTATTTGTCGATGAGTTGACCCCTTGGTACAGAAAAGAAAAGAAAAAGCTTTCATCATTCCGAAACAATGTTACTATAATATAGTATGTAAGATATGTTACTGAATCACCGCGAATCAACAGTTATTGAACTTCCTACGATCTGGTGAAATAATCCTCTCCAATAAGTACCCAGAGCTCTAGATAAGAAGCGTTTGCCTTGCTCTAAACTCTTTATTTGACCTCCAAAACCTATGTTGTGGGTACTCAAAAGAATCGTCTCCGTGAGACGATTCTTTTGAGTACCCACGACATAGGTTTAAATAAATGCTAAGAGAGATTTTACATAAGAAAGACCTATTTACTCCTCCTTATCTAGTCCTCTGATGTAGCTCATTAGTATTATGCATTAACCCGATTTTAGACACTATAGAGGCTACGCTATGAACAACTCTCTACTAATGAAAGTTTTCTTATGAAATCTAGTTCAAAACGTTGTGGCAATAAGCAATGTCTTCAGCTGTCACAATGTTTTCCAACGTATTCTGTTTCGGATGCCTCTTATTGCGTCTATTTTGTAAAGATGTATTCTTTACAGTGCAACTCTCGATACGAGACCCCGTGGAGCGAAACCTCTTAAAATAGCAATACTTTCCCTTTTCTATATCAAAGCAAACGGAAACTATTGACAAACGAAAGGTTATTATCGAGGAAATGAGTGGTAGACACTGGGATTCATATTCATTTTTCTACAATGTTTTCAAACGTGGCCTGTTCTCAGATGCGTTAGAATTCGTTTTTATCAGGAGAAAGTTGCAATCGCTTAAAAGCAACAACTCTTTAAAACGGCCATTATTCTTTGTCCCCGTCAGATGCTCATTTTCGGAGGTCTCACTGTAAACCAGTACATTGTTACAGGTACTATTAGATTGATTGATTGTTTGGTGTTTTACGCCACTTTCAACAATCTTTCAGTTACATCACGGCGTTTTCTGGGTAAGTTACCAATACTACTGGTTCATTTATCCTGACACCAGCCAGTCAGTCGTAATGCTTACCCCGCAACCCTCGAACGCCAAGGAGAGCAGCCATTACTAGCATTTTAAAGTATTTGGTATGAGCTTGACAGGGATCGAACCCGCTACCTCATGCTCTCGAGGTGGATGCTTGAAGGTACTATTGTAACAGAACCACCCAGTTTTAAAGGAAAAGATACTCATATCATCACCTGCACTGTCTGATTACAGCATTCCCGTCCGATACCATGCTTCACATAACTAAAATAATAAGAGTATACACTATTTGAATGTGAGTACATACATGTCAAATCCCCACAATCCCCCACAGAGAGCAGGACATATCTACGCTGGGAGATAAAGACACATAACAGATAGAAATTTCATGAGAAGGATTATATTACTATTTCCAGCTCCCTAGCAGCTTGTAGCCATTGTATTGCGATTGTGTCATTGTCAATACACGGGGAAGTACGCGAGTGATCAGAGTTTGCAAACTATTATTACATGTGTTCCCCTATATAACCTTTCGAGGATGTATTATGAAAGTGTTACCCCACGTACAGGCACCTTCTGACGTACAGTATATACTGCTCACGTCTTTTGTAAACATTGTAGCAAACGGTGAATTTGTTCAAGAATGGCACTCTTTCCTTTTGCCACAATGTATTCGTTTTGAGCAATTTCTTCTTTTGTTGCCATGTTTTTAAAAAGCCACCTGCTGCAGAGGCGTCAGAAAGCGTTTATATGTGGGAAAGGGTTAACGAAAAAATAGACAGTTTGTTCCCGTTTATGTTGTATATGTTTATTATTTAAACAGCATAGATCACTACGTTGAGATGGAAAGGAACAATATAGGAGTAAACATATTAAAGCCAATAAACGAATATTCGTATAATCTCTGAATATCAAAACAAACTATGAAACTTACAAAAAATACATCAAAAAGGTATACCAAAACCGAAAGCACTTTTCGAGTAGATAACTATTGCCTTCTGTTCAACATTTGCACACATGCTAGAAATCTGCAGCAGACAACGTTGAAAACTTCTTTGCATAACTCTAGAAATCTGCAGCAGACAACGTTGAAAACTTCTTTGCATAACTCTAGAAATCTGCAACAGACAACGTTGAAAACTTCTTTGCATAACTCTAGATATCTGCAGCAGACAACGGCGAAAACTTCTTTGCACAACTCTAGAAATCTGCAGCAGACAACGTTGAAAACCTCTTTGCATAACCCTAAAAAACATAACATATCTGCATAACATCAAAAATGTATACCAAAATCGAAAGCACTTTTCGAGAAGATAACTCACAACTCTAGAAATCTGCAGCAGGCAACGTTGGAAACTTCTTTGCACAACTCTAGAAATCTGTAGCAGACAACGTTGAAAACTTGTAATGGATAGTATAATTATTGAAAATAATTGAAAACATTGTTGTAAAAATTGAAATTGCTCATCTGCCTTTGCCACATTTTCTTTTCAAATCTCGTATGCTGCAGATACATGTAGGTCAGAATGCGTCTGTAAGTGGGTTAATTAAGGTCAACGCACACTTGGACGAATCTCCATACTATAGACATTGGTTAAACCTGTATTTGTATTTTCCTACGGGGAAGGCTAATTCGGGTAGGGTTAGAAATGGTAATATTCATTCTTAGAAACACCTCATATTTCTTATTTATCTGTTTCAATCTACCGTCTATTCAAAATTGTATAGATCTAATTGGGCGATCACATTGGGCCGAATGCCGTTCCGTTTGTGTTCCGTATACGAAAGAGGTGTGATTTTTTAAACTGTCCGAATGTCTGTTCGAATGTGCTTTCCCCAATGTATCACCGAATGCTTTCCGTTTGCTTTCCGAATGTGTTCAGTATGGTTTCAGAATGCTTTTAGAATAGACCGAATACTTCCCGCATGTTGACTTCGAAATGTTTTCTTTCCGAACGCTTTCCGTATGCTTTCCGAATACTTTCAGAACACGGCGAATCGACCTAGAATGGATCGAATTCTTTCTGCGTGCATTCTGAAAGCGTTCGGAAAGGGTTCGTCATGTTCTATGTCCATTCGGGGTGTTCGGAAAGCATACGGAACATATTGTGCATTCTGGAAGTAAACGAGCAGTTCGGAAAATGTCCTGAAAGAATACTGGAAGGGTTCTGGCTATTCGGTATACGTTCGGCGGTATAAATGAAAGAAAAATCCGAAAAGGATACTGAAAACGTTCGGAAAGCATTCGTCATGTTCTAGGTCCATTCGGGATGTTCGGAAAGCATACGGAACCCATCACCTCCAAATTTTCATTTCGAATGCACCAAGAACTAGACGCATGTTTCCCGAACGTTTTCCGTACATGCCGTATGCTCCTAGAATGCTTCCCGAATTCTTCCCGAATACACATGGACGCCACATTCGGATGATTCGGATGGTCGATGAAAATTATTTTGAACATGCACAACACATTTTTGTAGCTAACGAATTACGTTCCGTATGCATCCGTACAATCAGTATGCTCCTAGAACACACCGAATGCTTCCCGAATATGATCTGTTCGCTCCCCGAACACTCAAATTCCTATTCGGAAAGCAAACGTTATGGCATTCGGCCCAATGTGATCGCCCCATAACATTTCTACAACAGATGCGTCACTATTGGATTACAGCACGGAAGCTTTAACCCTATCGCTGCCAAATGCAGTTAAATACTTTTTATAAACAATGCAGATTCAGCTGAAATATGCATTGTTTCCTACTGATACTTTAAAGTTTTACCATATTTCCTGTTGGAGTAAACATAGAGTGGCCCTATTTTCTACATGGAAGAGTCGAAGTTGTGAAATTCAGCAGTGAAAGGGTTAATGATTTGATAAGAGAAATTAATACACCATGGACATAGTTTATATTGTCGACTTCCTATTGCTCATTGAGACTAATTATTTGTCGATGACTTGACCCCTTGGTACAGAAAAGAAAAGAAAAAGCTTTCATCACTCCGAAACAATGTTAGTATAATATAGTATGTAAGATATGTTACTGAATCACCGCGAATCAACAGTTATTGAACTTCCTACGATCTGGTGAAATAACCCTCTCCAATAAGTAACCAGAGCTCTAGATAAGAAGCGTTTGTCTTGCTCTAAAATCTTTATTTGATCTCATAAACTTATGTTGTGGGTACTCAAAAGAATCTCAGTGCTGACAGAGATTTTACATAAGAAAGACCTATTTACTCCCCCTTATCTAGTACTCTGATGTAACTCATAAGTATTATGCATTAACCGATGTTAGAAACTATAGAGGCTACGCTACGAACAACTCTCTACTAATGAAAGTTTTCTTATGAAATCTAGTTCAAAACGTTGTGGCAATAAGCAATGTCTTCAGCTGTCACAATGTTTTCCAAAGTATTCTGTTTCGGATGCCTCTTATTGCGTCTGCATTTTGTAAAGATGTATTCTTTACAGTGCAACTCTCGATACGAGACCCCGTGGAGCGAAACCTCTTAAAATAGCAATACTTTCCCTTTTCTATATCAAAGCAAACGGAAACTATTGACAAACGAAAGGTTATTATTTAGGGAAGGAGTGGTAGACACTGTGGGATTCATATTCATTTTTCTACAATGTTTTCAAACGTGGCCTGTTCTCAGATGCGTTAGAATTCGTTTTTATCAGGAGAAAGTTTCAACAACTCTCTAGACCAGCCGTTATTCTTTGCCCCCGTCAGATGTTCATCTTCGGAGGTCTCACTGTAAACCAGTACATTGTTAAAGGTACTATTAGATTGATTGATTGTTTGGTGTTTTACGCCACTTTCAACAATCTTTCAGTTACATCACGGCGTTTTCTGGGTAAGTTACCAATACTACTGGTTCATTTATCCTGACACCAGCCAGTCAGTCGTAATGCTTACCCCGCAACCCTGAACGCCAAAGAGAGCAGCCATTACTATCATTTTAAAGTATTTCATATGAACTGGCCAGGGATCTAACTCAATACCTCATGCTCTCGAGGTGGATGCTTGAAGGTACTATTGTAACAGAACCACCCAGTTTTAAAGGAAAAGATACTCATAGCATCACCTGCACTGTCTGATTACAGCATTCCCGTCCGATACCATGCTTCACATAACTAAAATAATAAGAGTATACACTGTTTGAATGTGAGTACATGCATGTCAAATCCCCACAATCCCCCACAGAGAGCAGGACATATCTACGCTGGGAGATAAAGACACATAACAGATAGAAATTTCATGAGAAGGATTATATTACTATTTCCAGCTCCCTAGCAGCTTGTAGCCATGGTATTGCACTTGTGTCATTGTCAACGCACGGGGAAGTACGCGAGTGATCAGAGTTTGCAAACTATTATTACATTTGTTCCCCTATATAACCTTTCGAGGATGTATTATGAAAGTGTTACCCCACGTACAGGCACCTTCTGACGTACAGTATATACTGCTCACGTCTTTTGGAAACATTGTAGCAAACGGTGAATTTGTTCAAGAATGGCACTCTTTCCTTTTGCCACAATGTATTCGTTTTGAGCAATTTCTTCTTTTGTCGCCATGTTTTCAAAAAGCCATCTGCTGCAGAGGCGTCAGAAAGCGTTTATATGTGGGAAAGGGTTAACGAAAAAATAGACAGTTTGTTCCCGTTTATGTTGTATATGTTTATTATTTAAACAGCATAGATCACTACGTTGAGATGGAAAGGAACGATATAGGAGTAAACATATTAAAGCCAATAAACGAATATTCGTATAATCTCTGAATATCAAAACAAACTATGAAACTTACAAAAAATACATCAAAAAGGTATACCAAAACCGAAAGCACTTTTCGAGTAGATAACTATTGCCTTCTGTTCAACATTTGCACACATGCTAGAAATCTGCAGCAGACAACGTTGAAAACTTCTTTGCATAACTCTAGATATCTGCAGCAGACAACGTCGAAAACTTCTTTGCACAACTCTAGAAATCTGCAGCAGACAACGTTGAAAACTTCTTTGCACAACTCTAGAAATCTGCAGCAGACAACGTTGAAAACTTCATTGCATAACTCTAGAAATCTGCAGCAGACAACGCTGAAAACTTCTTTGCACAACTCTAGAAATCTGCAACAGACAACGTTGACAACTTCTTTGCACAACTTTAGAAATATGCAGCAGACAACGTTGGAAACTTCTTTGCACAACTCTAGAAATCTGCAGAAGGCAACGTTGAAAACTTCTTTGCACAACTCTAGAAATCTGTAGCAGACAACGTTGAAAACTTGTAATGGATAGTATAATTATTGAAAATAATTGAAAACATTGTTGTAACAATTGAAATTGCTCATCTGCCTTTGCCACATTTTCTTTTCAAATCTCGTATGCTGCAGATACATGTAGGTCAGAATGCGTCTGTAAGTGGGTTAATTAAGGTCAACGCACACTTGGACGAATCTCCATACTATAGACATTGGTTAAACCTGTATTTGTATTTTCCTACGGGGAAGGCTAATTCGGGTAGGGTTAGAAATGGTAATATTCATTCTTAGAAACACCTCATATTTCTTATTTATCTGTTTCAATCTACCGTCTATTCAAAATTGTATAGATCTAATTGGGCGATCACATTGGGCCGAATGCCGTTCCGTTTGTGTTCCGTATACGAAAGAGGTGTGATTTTTTAAACTGTCCGAATGTCTGTTCGAATGTGCTTTCCCCAATGTATCACCGAATGCTTTCCGTTTGCTTTCCGAATGTGTTCAGTATGGTTTCATAATGCTTTTAGAATAGACCGAATACTTCCCGCATGTTGACTTCGAAATGTTTTCTTTCCGAACGCTTTCCGTATGCTTTCCGAATACTTTCAGAACACGGCGAATCGACCTAGAATGGATCGAATTCTTTCTGCGTGCATTCTGAAAGCGTTCGGAAAGGGTTCGTCATGTTCTGTGTCCAATCGGGGTGTTCGGAAAGCATACGGAACATATTGTGCATTTTGGAAGTAAACGAGCAGTTCGGAAAATGTCCTGAAAGAATACTGGAAGGGTTCTGGCTATACGTTATACGTTCGGCGGCATAAATGAAAAAAAAATCCGAAAAGGATACTGAAAACGTTCGGAAAGCATTCGTCATGTTCTAGGTCCATTCGGGATGTTCGGAAAGCATACGGAACCCAGCACCTTCAAATTTTCATTCCGAATGCACCAAGAACTAGACGCATGTTTCCCGAACGTTTTCCGTACATGCCGTATGCTCCTAGAATGCTTCCCGAATTCTTCCCGAATACACATGGACGCCACATTCGGATGATTCGAACGTGACTTTTCTTTTCTGTACCACATTGCGGCAAAAGGAAAGAATGCCATTCGTGAGCAATTTCTCCTTTATCTGCAATGTCTCCAAAAGACGTGAGCAATAGATAATGTACGTCAGAAAGTGCCTGTACGTGGGTGGTGTCAATAAACGGGAAAGTACGCGAGTGATCACAGTTTGCAAACTATTATTACATTTGTTCCCCTATATAACCTTTCGAGAATTGTATTATGAAAGTTTTACCCCACGTACAGGCACCTTCTGACGTACATTATCTACTGCACACGTTTTTTGGAGACATTGCAGATAACGGAGAAATTGCTCACGAATGGCATTCTTTCCTTTTGCCACAATGTATTCAACTCCATTCAATAATTGTTCTTTTATAAATAGAGAATTTTGACAGTTTTACCTGGACGTTTTTAACGTCGTCTGCTGCACGTTTATTTTTTGCAGGTGGGGAAGGGTTAAAGGATGGAAATGTTTGATATTTATCCATGTATTAACCCTTTTCCCACATTCAACAAATCTGCGGCAGTCGATTTTAACAACGTCTACGCAAAAGCACAGAAAATCCCTTTAAATGATAGAACAATAATTGAATAGAGTTGAAAACATGGTGACAAAAGGAGAAATTGCTCGTTTTGAGCAATTTCTTCTTTTGTCGCCATGTTTTCAAAAAGCCATCTGCTGCAGAGGAGTCAGAAAGCGTTTATATGTGGGAAAGGGTTAACGAAAAAATAGACAGTTTGTTCCAGTTTATGTTGTATATGTTTATTATTTAAACAGCATAGATCACTACGTTGAGATGG
The DNA here is from genome assembly GCA_031761405.1 of Serripes groenlandicus. Lineage (NCBI taxonomy): Eukaryota > Metazoa > Mollusca > Bivalvia > Cardiida > Cardiidae > Serripes > Serripes groenlandicus. The sequence goes on along the minus strand of JASEVX010000001.1, from coordinate 162,222,960 downwards.
AAAGGAACGATATAGGAGTAAACATATTAAAGCCAATACACGAATATTCGTATAATCTCTGAATATAAAAACAAACTATAAAACTTACAAAAATTACTTCAAAAGGGTATACCAAAACCGAAAGCACTTTTCGAGTAGATAACTATTGCCTTCTGTTTAACATTTATCCACATGCTAGAAATCTGCAGCAGACAACGTTGAAAACATCCTTTGCATAACTCTGGCAATCCTCTGTAATGGATAGTATAATTATTGAAAAATAGTTGAAAACATTGTTGCAAAAGGAGAAATTGCTCAATTTCTGGTTTTGCCACATTTTCTTCTCAAACCTCGTATGCTGCAGATACAAAATATCCATGCTATTGGTTAAACCTCGCTCAGATGCGAAAGGGTAAAGCATATGTGTCAACTTCGCTAAAACAAATCACTTGAATGGTATGTAAGCAAATACCGAATGTATCGCATATCTATTGTATTTATTACATTGTACTTAATCTAAATTGATACAAGATACCCTAAATACCGTACCAAGAGATACCTGGGTCTGCCTTTATCGGTGTTATCTCCGTTAATCGCGGTCCATGGTTTTATGTATCGGTGGTTCTAAGAATATCGATATGACCTTTCGCAGGGATTTTAATTGCATAAATATAGTCAAACATGAAACGGTATCACCACAATACAAGATGTAATCTTTAATTGCATAAAACAAACGCAACGCATAGAACAAAAAGTACAAAAATACAAACGAAGACATGAATCCGTAACTCTTTCGCTACCAAAGGCAATTAAAGAGCAATGCAGATCCATGCGAGACAGCTCGTGCATTATTTGCCACTTAAACATTAAATGTTACCAAATTTCCTGCTCGACGAAAAATGGAGTGGTCCAATTTCCAACATGGAAAAAAAGTCGACTTTGATAAATTCGGCAGTGAAATAGTTAACAGCAAATGCAAGTACTGCTTTTTGTCGACAATTGTTAATATTCCTAGGTAAGCATATTTTTGATGCTTTCTTCGAATTTTCTTTCGAATGCATTTACTTCAGTGAACAAGAACTGCTCAGATCCAATCATTTTAAAGATAGAAGGAACCAATATATCGGAACTCAATGAAAAGTGCATGTGTATTTGCATACCAAATATTAAAACGAATGCAGCAGACGAATGGGCGCCTCTGTAGCAGACGGCTTTTTGAAAACATAATGACAAAAGAAGAAATTGCTCAAAACGAGCAATTTCTCCTTTTGCCACAATGTTTTCCACTTTTAGTCTTATTATCCATTCAATTATAGATATTTTCTATTTTTTGACAAAATATGTTCAAAGGCGTCTGCTGCAGAATTGTCGTATGAGGGAAATGGTTAAGGGTATTTAGCTGCAGTCCAGCTTACTCTCCCGCCATCTCTTGGTAGGAGACATATAAACCACTAGAGTCAAGACCCCCCACCCCGCCCCCCCCCCCCCCCCCACCCCCCCACACACACACACTAACACTCACCCGCAGATAAAGGACACTTTCCCAGTTGTAAGTGCGTGTAATACAGTATGTATAATCACCCCTAGTTGATTTTGAATGACTGTAAAACCTAATCAATGATCTTAAGTATTTAACGCATTATACGGTTTAAGTATATAAGACCCTTTGTCCCATTAACGTCTTACCGGGCTTCAAGGGCTTCTAACCCCAGATTGAAGTAGTAATTCTAATTATTAACGGAAAGTATCTTAATCCGAAAGAAATCAGGTTTCTAAAGGCAATGCTTCCCATACAGACACGCGCTTATAAGTTTAAATAAAACTAACTTAAGCTTACAACCAAGTACTGTAAACGTTGGTATTGAATTAGATTTGGAGTTGGGGGTTTAAACCTGGCAATAGCTCATTCGGGACTTTTACATATTTCGTATTTCTCATACAAGGAGACATTCCCGCTTGGAATGTAAAGAACGCGCGGTCCAATTCAATATGTTTTCGAATATCCTTGTTTGGTGATAAATCGGTTATTATTCATAGATATCTCATTCAGTTTCGACAGGTGTACATAACCCTTTCCCTCATATATACGCTTTCTGACGCCTCTGCAGCAGACGGGTTTTTTGAAAACATAGTCACAAAAGAAGAAATTGCCCAAAACGAGCAATTTCTCCTTTTGACACAATGTTTTCCACTTTTGGTCGTAGGTCCATTCAATTATAGAGATTTTCCATATTTTGACAAAATATGTTCAAAGTCGTCTGCTGCAGAATTGTCGTATGAGGGAAAGGGTTAATTCAACCCTTACCACACACAACACCTCTGAAGCAGACGACATTAATTAAATACATCCAGACAAAACATACGGAAACTCTCTGTACATGAAAGGGTAACTTTCGAATATATTTGAAAACATTCTGGTAAAATTTTGTTGAATGTTTTTAAAAGTCGTCGGCTGCAGAGGGGTATGTCGGAGGAGGTAAACTTCGACGAGTCGAATTTCACTTTTTTACCATGGATTTAAGTGTTTTTGCTTAATAATTTCCCTTCCTTGAAATGAAATTCGTTCAACTAGTTTCGTTTCTACTTCCAATAAAGCAAAGAGTGATAAACCTACTTGTGGCTTACTTATCGAAACTTTGGACCGAAATCGATGAACAAGAGGGTTATCGTCCTCGCAGACTTCCTGTGTAATTGTTTTGACTGTTATCATAGGTTTGCATGGTGATCGTTGATTATATACTACATTTTTGTTTGTTTGATTGGGGTTTTACGCAGTTTCAACATTATTTCAGTTACATCACGGCGACAATTCATATAATCATGATCCCTGGGTAAACAATTAAGTACTCGGCTAGGAAGTTTGCCTTGCAAAACTCCACTCCACCATGACCGTCGTGCCGCGAGTGGGGATCGAACCCCGGAACGCCCGGTTTATTATTATACAATAAAACAATATAGTTAACTATGTAAAAAAAACATTTTCATATGCTGTAGAACAGCTATCATGCCATAGAGGAAGAATATTTTGGCTATGCATTACGATAACGGACCAAAGTTGCATTTACGTATAGTGCTGATTCAGATCGACATTCCCGTTGGCGCAGTCAGATCTGGATCTACAGTATTAACTGATAATTCAAAGACCCTGGTGTATAGTGTTATATATTTAGAGCAAATAGTATGGCTGCAAATTGGTCGGTTTTTGTACATTTCTACAAAACAAAACGCAGAGTACGGGTCTTTTGTATGTTGTACTAGCACGCATTTACATTCGTTTTAATATAATCAGTGACTCCTCGGCTGTGGGTATCTTCGACCACGATATTCAACACAATGATCAAGAAGAGATAGCCGTACTTTGCACAAAGTTGTATGTTTTGTAACATTGAAATACAAAAGTGGTATCTAGAATATGAAGGAAATGAGAAAAAAACCTTTATGGAACAAGGAGCAATTGCTCATTTCGAGCAATGTCTTTTATATTCCACCATTATTTTTCCAAACGTCGTGCAATAGTGGTATATAATCAACAGACGCAGGTGTTAACACAAGTTGAACTCGAAACCGTTTCTCGTGTTTCTACCCTGGAGTGTTTGGCTTTATTCCACCACTTTAAGTGAAAGGACTCCCGTCGAAGGTATACCTCTGAGTAAGATCCGTTATTGCTATCGGGTTTTATATATTTTCGAGGGTCGTGGTGGGTGTGGCTGTCGGGGGGGGGGGGGGGGGGGATTCTTACCGGAACTGTTCCATTTTCAGTAGGTGTAACATATTACCCTAGGCATTGCTATTGTTTTAGCTATCTAAATAATAGGTTGTGCCTGTTAAATACATTCTTTAGCCATTTCCTACTTACTAACTCATTTTGACACATCTGGAGCAGTTGACTTTTTAAAATAGTGTGGGAAAAGGAGAAATTGCTCATGATGAGTGATGTCTTCCTTTGCCACACTATTGTTATCTCTTATCAATCATTAAATTTAATAAATTGTCCATAGTGTATTCAAAGTCGTCTGCTACACAATTGTTGTAAGAGGAAAAGGGTTTACATATATACAACACATCCGCAGCAGACGACTTTGAATACATCTAGGCAAACATAAGTAGAAGTAAAAATGTGTAAAACTGTTGACAAATGTGCTGTAATAGTGTTAACCCTTTCCCTCATATAGACGCTTTCTGACGCCTCTGCAGCAGACGGCTTTTTGAAAACATAGTGACAAAAGAAGAAATTGCACAAAACGTGCAATTTCTCCTTTTGCCACAATGTTTTCCACTTTTTGTCATAGGTTATCCATTCAATTATGGAGATTTTCTATGTTTTGACAAAATACGTTCAAAGTCGTCTGCTGCAGAATTGTCGTATGAGGGAAGGGGTTAACAAAAGTCTGCTGCAAATGCATCGAAATGCAAGTGGGAAACCCAAACCCGGATTTTGGGAATGTCAGGAATGTACACAACTTACTAGAATGTATTTAAATACGCCTGTCGATGGGCGTTTCAATTTTTTTTTTTTTTTTTTTTTTTTTTTTTTTTACTTTAACCTCGATGGTGTTGATGGTCATTAGACTACATCTTTTCAAGTTGTATTCGTTTCTGTTCGCCAAGTCAAGTCAAAAGTTTTTATTGACGAAAAACATTACAAAATGTTTTTTTATAGTCCTTACAGGCGGACAACAACATATATATTATATAACATGAAGGTCATGTGATATATATAACATACAACAGTGAAAAATACAAAATAACACAACAAAATAGTTGTGTATATAAAAGTGCTAATATGTACAATAATATACATGTGTGGTATTGATATTTACAACGAGACATAAACACTATATGATTGGGTAAGACCCGGAATACGGGGTATATTCCCATATATTATCTATCCGGAACTTCTCCGGTATGAGTGGGATGAAGGGCGTGCACATTATCCCGGACATTGTCAAACGACTTGTATTGCCGTAATCTGATATGCCTATAAAATGTTCGATCTTTAAAATAATTGGATTACTTCGAAGTAGTCTCAAAAGGAGTAAGTATGTAGTTTCACTTGGTTATTTGCGCTATGTTCAATCCTCAGTTATTATAAGGACTCAGACAGAGGACTATAAACGTGTAACAATCGTATGATATATTGTTTCCATTGTTTATAAACAAACACAAATGAACCATCCCGCTAGAAAAACCAACACTTTGGATTCTACGTAAAGTATCGATCCGGATCAGCCTAAGCATACCACACAGGCTAACCCGGATAGACACTTTTCACCTCCTGTAGATTTTCTGTTTCAGTAAATCATTACTCTATACCTCTATCCCCCTGAGACGGAATGCGCGGACGGCGCAGGCTGATCTGGATCGATACATTATGCAGATGCCATAATGATGCTTTTCTCGCGGAACGGTTCAAATGTCCTTGTAGCATGAGCGAATGTTTGTTTTGAAATGAAGAGGTTATACAGTACCGTTGTACCGACAGATCGTGGTACAGGTATAGAGATAACGAAGAGTAAACATATATTTACCATACAATATCTATGTTATGACATAATAAAAACCCTATGTTGTACTGAGATGATTATTTTGAGTACCCTTTACATAGGGTTTGGTAGTAAAATAACGATAGTACAATCTGAACAACTGTACTCAGTTATAAGGTCATTTCAAGGAGAGGAATCTGGAGCTCTGTACTCAGTGGTATTGGTATTTATCCGGAATTTCTTTCAAGGACATGAAAAATTCCATTCCCTAATCGATTATCTAAGATTGGCTATAGCGTTAAACTTATCCTTGTTTTATTATGTATAATGGATTAGTCTGTATACTGTAGAGATATATACAATGGCATAGTGTTTTAACGTATATTCTTCATTACTGCGATGTCTTCCAGTTTAATTGACATATTGACATCATTTTCCCCAGACGCTATGTTTAATGTCTTTCTGTCTCTGTCTGGGGTTCGAACTCACAACACCTGGATTGACAGCCCGAGATACCGGCACTCGGGGCTCGTCTAAAGCTCGTATAAAGATAAAACTAGTAGATGAAAGTTTTCATTTTAATTTGTGTTTTTCATTTAATTTAAAACATACCTGACAGTCTTTCTTATGCAAGTAGCATCAGTGTGGACTCTGCGAAAAGTATCGACCCGCATCAGCCTAAGCATGGTTCGCAGGCGCAGAGTCCATAATGTTGGTTTTCTCGTGAAACGGCTCATATTTATTCACTGAATTATGTAAACTTGATAACTTAGATGTATTTGTTACGATATTTAATTTCATACATTAATAAGGTGAAGATCTGTCGGAATATTGAAAGCAATGTTTGGCATATTAAATGTAACATTTAATACATCGTACTAACGGTTTAAGTACACAGAATACGACTACAAAGTACAACAAACATGTTTGTTTCTTCGACGAAATTCATAGCGACCTCATTTCTTGTTGTTAAGTTCATCAGCAGACGATGTATCGACTGATTATAACTTTCTACGCCTAATACCTCAATGCATAATTAGAAAAATATGTTGCAAAAACATCTATATTACAAGTGTACGTTATAGTTCTTTGACATGTTATTTACCCAAGTACATTCTAAAAAAGTCCGAACTGAATAACCCGAATTCTTTTCCTCTTTCAGGTCGAGTTTACAAGAACAGTCTCATTGTGAAGGAATTCTAAAGGGCAGTCTGTCTGGAGAAGGATCACAACGATCGGCTCAGCCAATCAGAAACGAGTTGAAAGTAGTACTGAGTACAGCGTACAAATACACGAGTCACGCTGTAGATTGGACATAACAACGTTAAACTCGGTACGGTTAACATCGTCAGATATATCTTGGATTTAGTTATATTGGTTTATTATTAATTTTAAATTAAACGGAATGATGAAAATGTTCAGCAGAAATACATCTGTGGAATCTGAAATTGAATCGTAAGTATTTAAATTTATTTGTGATATTTTAGAATTACGATTGAATAGCAAACTATGGCATTTTTCGTTAGTTCATCCGTGTTAGCTTTAGTTAAATCGCTTTTGTTTATGCGATCGCCCTTTAGAAAGTATTATTTCTGCAAATCATCTCGATTGCAAAATAATCGAGTACAAACTCTGTTTCAAAATCGAATTTGTTTATTTCACTTGCAAGGATTATATTATGAATATATGTGTTTGCGTAACTTTGTAAGAATTTCTTTTTTACAATAACTAGGTTGTGTGTAATCTTCACTCTATTGTATTGTGTAAACCATGCCATGCATAAGCAGTATGTATTCATTACGAGAAGAAAACATTGAAGAAAAGATAGCCATTGCTCGGTAACTTTTCTTCTATGTAATCTAAATATCGAATGAAATAGTAAAATCACGAGACATATGCATTGAAGAAGTATTTGGGATTGACTCATCCCTTGCAATATTGTTAAGAGTGATATAGGCTTAGTGTATCTGTACCGTGTGACTTACCTTTGTTATTACTTTCTGCTTCGTAGGTCTGGGGATGAGTACAGCCCGATGGAGGTTATAGACGAAATGCTGACACACGCTGTGAACGAGGATCGGCTCGTCCTGGGTGTCTTTGAATGTGCCCATGTACTTGAAACGTAAGTTCACGCCTTTGTTTTGGTGTTTTGATCTTTTAACTTTTGTAACTTATTAAGATAGCGCAATATTTCTTTAATTAACATTTCCCTTTGTCTGCTGGAATCTATTTTAGGACTTCGCTTTTGTTACTTTTCTGATATCTATCTGATGCATTAAAATGAAAACGTTTATTTTTTAATTTTTATATAAATGGTTCGTTGACTTTGTGTGACTAATTCCTTTCTTATTGAAACTGTACTTGTTCAATTTATTTATGCATTTTGAAGATTTACCAATTATTATCGAAACTTTCATTTCTTATATTTACAGATGTCCAGATGTTGTAGAACTTTGCGTTCTACCAAACGCCAAGAGCGACAACATAAGCGTCCATATTCAACACAAACTGATCGAAGCATACTGCTGGGAAAACGAGATAAAAGTCATCAAACTTGACCCTGCCCACTTCAAGACCAACATCAAGGTGTCACGAAACAAGACCTTGGACCAGGGCGATCTGGAATGTGCCTTAGTAACATCAACGGCAAACTTTGTCATCGCAGATGATTTCAATGACAGTATGCATGAAGAACAGTTTGGTTGAGATCGTCTCACACAATCACCCTCATTTAAATGGTATGTATTTAAAAATATTTAAATAAGTTCAAGATTAAATACAAACAGCAGCACGTGTTTTTAACGTTTCATCGATAAAGGCTTCAAAAGGTTATTCTTCAAAAATGACAATAACAATAAATCGGATATTTAACCTTTTAATTTTTTTTTTTTTAAAAGTGTAATGAGTTGCTGTTCACATATCTAACTATTTCATATTTTGTCGTATTGACTTCAAGCATTATTTCATATTAGATTAACAGTATATTATTATATTAATGAATGGAACTCCATTATATGAACGAACATCATATGGTTTGCATTGTGGTAGAGTCGGTTAAATGAACTTGTAGTTAACAGATATGTTTCTTTTCTCTTTCCAGGGCTCCAAAACCCGTTTTACAAAAAATCACAACAGTAGCATACTACGATTCCTCATCTAGGTAACAATCGGCTACAGATAAGGACGACTGTTCAACGACCGAGCAGTGAAACCCGACTTTATTGATTCAATCACAACGGCCGCCGGAGAAAGTATCAAGGTCATTGACCTTATTTCTACTGAAAAACGCAGGCTGGCGAAGTTGATTGACCTTTATCAATAATAAGATGGATAATGCAGTATACAAGTATAGAAGTTTGGAGACGTATGGACTCGCTTGGCATTCCTAAGTGTAACGAGTCTGAAGGGGGATAGTGATGGTGACGGACACTAGATATTAACTTTTATGATAACGAGTGCGTGTTACTTATTTGGACTCATCTGGTAGTAGACAAGGGATACATTACGTTCAATTTCATTAACTGTGAGGCGAAACGGACTTATTTTCATTATCATCAAAAAAACCTCGGACACGACTTATTCATTCACAAGAATGGACTAAAACCTACATTTGAAACGGACTTAAACAGAACAGAACATAAACATGCTCATTGGACTTACCTACTTTGTTTTTATGTCATACTGCAACCAAACATTAGTTGATAAGACAACACAAAGGACTTAACATGTATTTCATATTGTATGTATGTTTGTAAATGTGTGAAGGTCGTTGAAGAACTATAAACAGGAAACTATGAACGACATATGCATTGTAAATATATGTCTCACTGAGACGATATTTTTGAGTACCCACAACATAGGGTTTGAATGTCTAATTAAGATTTTAGAACATGAAAAATGCCCCTTATCTAGAGCTCTGCTACTAATAATTCAGCATGCCATATGTTAGATTGTTTCCTTCAGCAGTTTAATGAAAACTAGGCCTTTGGTATTCAATTCAAACATCTTCTCGATGGTATTATACACATGTACAGTCACAACTAATTAAGGCAGTATCATATGCATGCATAACGAAGGCAACTTAAAGATGTGAGAAAGAGAGGAGCGAAGACATGTGTTTTAAGAAAGGTTGTTGAGTTGGATGTGTAGTCTAATTTCAATGTATTATATGTTCGAACCAAAATACCAAATCGAATGCACGGTTAGTGCTTACATGAACTTATATAATTTAAAGTACGGTAAAGATAGCAAACCTTTGACAATGCACATTTTGTTTTTTTGTGAAACTAGATGGCCAATACATGTTGCCGTCTTATTAAAAGGGAATGTATAATGATTGTAAATTTTTTACTAAATTGTAATGAAGAAGTTTCCTTTCACTAATATTCAAGTCAACATTTTAGACTCTCATTGAAATGATCTGGACTAGTCTTGCAGGGCTCTAGATAAGAAGAGTATTTCTCATCACTAAATCCTTAATTGCCCCTCTCAAACCCTATGTTGTGGGTACTCAAAATAATCGTCAAGACGAGACAATTTCTTTTGAGTACCAGAACATAGGGTTTGGTTGAGTCACAAGATGAACATAAGTTGGAAAGACAAGATTATCTCTCCTTATCTTGTCCTCTGGTCTTGAAGAAAAGGCCCATGAACAATAGTAAGTTTATGACTGTCAACAACATAGTTTACTTCGATGCATGGTTTAAATCGATTGGTTCAAGGAAATAAGTAAATAATGCAATACAAATCTCAACAGGATTTTAACGATCAATGCTCTATTTGTAAACATTGTTTTTGTAGAAAACAAACATGATAACTACAAAGATGACTAAGATGACTCTGTCACAATGGTCACGTACCATTCATGCCATTACCGGTTACAAACTCTTCTAATATTGTTGTTGTAAATAAGATGTTTTTGTGTTTTTTTATAGATAGATTTTTGAAAATAAATATTATGATAACTTATTTATGGACTTCTTGTACTATTCTATCTCCTTTTTATATCTACGAAATGAGTACCCTGATGGTGATTGGGGGTATATTTAAGCGAGGTATTGACTATGTTTGTACCATTTAAATTGTCTATTCAGCTAGCGAGGACGAGAATAACGGATGTAAACCATTGATGACGTCAGTCCATTCATAAACCCGGATGCTGTCTACACGATTTTATCCACATTATACAAAACTGTTTGTCCATCACATGTTCTAATGTCATCCAATAAATAGCTGATTTCAACGAAAGCGTAACAGGTTTCGGTCACGACACCTGGAATGCGAATGTTCGGGAATTTACGACTAGCGATGATCCAACCTTTTCGCAACCTGATTATGATCATATCCGTTCGTGATACAGTTGTGAAAGCATCATCGATGTATGTTTTGGAGTTTACTTCGCTTTCAACAGCTAAGGTCATATCGCGGCAGGCAGGACAGGCGATATTGGTCCCACTCCTTGTCTTTACATCTAGATAACACATATACAAGGTATGAAACCAATACCACTCGACCTGCTGGAGGTTGATAGTTGCATTGACTCTAATCGTTCAGATCTATAAACCTAGCTCCCACGGTTCAGACATGGGCCAGACTGTGGCTGCCATTCTTATTGAGCTTCCCACCAGCTACAGTCTGACCCATCACCCAAACGTCTTAAAAACGCATATGAGCATACACACCGGTCATGCAAGTATGCAATGTAGTCTGAATTGCAATAAATGGAATAAACTACTTCCATGTGTTGTGGCTGCAACTGTTAGCAAGCTGTAGATATACATGTTTTAATAACATCTTTGTAGAACAACTCCGCGGTGTAATAGTTAAGAGCGTCCGTCTGGTGAATGGTGTATCCGGGTCCGATCCCAGTCTGGTAACAGCAAACACAACCAAACAATGCAGTAGTGTATTTTCTCATTGTCTGAAGGAATGTTGGTCGGGCTGGGATTCGAACTCACAACCCCTGGATTGACAGCCCGCTTCGCTACCGACTGAGGTACCGGGGCTCGGCACTATGTAAAGGAACCTCATACCAATATTATCCATTTTGAATAGGATCGCAATAACACCTACGCTTACCATAATTATATATAAGTGTTACTTTCATTGGGCAAGATTCACATGAATACCGCTGAATTGTAGTCTGACGTTGATTGTTGTATTGTCGAATTTCAATAGTTGTCTTTGCTTAGGCAGATTTCACTCTGTATCTGTTTTTTTGCATCGCCCACTTGAAATAGGGCTCAAGACACATGTTTAATCCTTTGACTGATCAAACCTGTTTTGTGAAGCCTGTGTCGCCAGTATAGAACCAGGCAATCCGGCGCATCCGTAATATCTGACCCGGGCCATTAATGTTGACTGCTAAACATTTGTAACATTCCTATAATTAGCTTTGAAAGGGTTAATCATAATCTTGCATAACTTATAACAAATCCTGCCCTGTACAATTAAGAGCATTTTATTCGAACTGTATCGACCAATATTGAAAGTTGTCTGCTGTAGATGAGTCAAAATGCGTCTTTATGACGGTGGGAAACGGTTGAACTGTTTCTGTTCTTACCTGATAAAGGTTTTCGTCCCAAGGTGTTTTCTAGCACGATCTATTGCACTTTATAACGGCTTATCTTAAAAAACAGACATAAGTATATCTTGTTTACAGATGCACAATTATACGCCTGTTTCGAAATAGGATACGTTTATATGTTTAACCTAGAACATTCTCTTACAGGTAAACTGTAACCCTTAGCTTACTGTAATTCTTCAACTGGTACTATCGCCGCTTGCGTTTGATAGGTCGTGTCCGGGCAGCCCGGTTTGCGGCTAAGAACCGCAGCTCGACCAAAATTATTTCGGACGTTTGACATTCATCATTTACCAATAGGCTACGAGTCATGTGGAAATACTGCCAATTGTTTGGAATGACTGGTGTGCTAAGCAATGAAACATATTGGTAATGGTATGTGAACTTGCCGCCGTGAGATGAACGCATACTTGTTTAAAACCCATCAATCTCTCAATCAATCAATTAATGAAATTGTTGACATGTTATGGACCAATCTTTCCTACATATCAATAAATGAGCAACAACTAGAATAGATTGATTAATAAGCGTTTAACGCCGCTTACAACCATCTCCATGAATGGGAATTTAATTATTAAATAGAGTTGAAAACATTGTGGCGAATGAAGAAATTGCTCAGTATGAGCAATTTCTTCTTTTGCCACACTGTTTTCAAAAGCCATGTCAGAATGCGTTTGTTTGTATAAAGGGTTATATCTACTTCCTCATACAATCCTTCGTAGCTAAAACCGAGAAAATCTACATTTTTACTTCCTTTACTTGGTATAGATTATTCAGTTCTAATAAAATCCACATTGAAAAGAAAACAAGTATATTTTTTTTTATTTTGTAACACGTTTTAATAGATATACATGTATGTGTGGGATTAAACTATCGTAATGTCAGCTGCTATAATAAATGCATGTAGTCAGCGATAAAAAATACCGAAACAAACAACAAACTTAGGGCCTTTTGTGACAGATGAAGATCAAGCTCAGCCTTGTGATAGATGAAGATCAAGCTTAGCCTTGTGACAGATGAAGATCAAGATCTCAGCCTTGTGACAGATGAAGATCGAACTCAGCCTTGTGACAGATGAAGATCAAGCTTAGCCTTGTGACAGATGAAGATCAAGATCTCAGCCTTGTGACAGATGAAGATCGAACTCAGCCTTGTGACAGATGAAGATCGAACTCATCCTTGTGACAGATGAAGATCAAGCTTAGCCTTGTGACATATGAAGATCAAGATCTCAGCCTTGTGACAGATGAAGATCGAACTCAGCCTTGTGACAGATGAAGATCGAACTCATCCTTGTGACAGATGAAGATCAAGCTCAGCCTTTCATAGGTCGTAATCTAGTCGTTTATGGTGTTGATTGATTGATAGTTTGGTGTTTAACGCCGCTTTCAACAATTTGTCATTTATATCATGGTATTTCCTGAATAAGTTTCCAGTGTTACTGGTCCATTTATCTTGACACCAGCCAGTCAGTCGTAATGCTAAACCCGCAATCCTGAATGCCAAGGAGGAGAGCCATTTCTACCATCTTAAAGTATTTGGTATGACCCGGCCGGGGATCGAACACGCGTCCTCCCGCACCCGAGGCGGACGCTCTACCACTACACTACACCAGCTAGTCGGTCGTTGAGGATGTGTTGAAGCTTCTAGAAAAAAGTACATGGGCTATTACAACTATAGTAATATGTATTCTGATCCGAATCGTCAATTCCTTTGAACATCCCTGAAGGTTGGAATTCGTTTGACGTGTCTGCTAATTTGACGTGTCTGCTAATTTGACGTGTCTGCTATAACGACCAACATTTAACGTGTCTGCTATAACGGCCTACATTTGACGTGTCTGATATAACAACCAACAATTGACGTGTCTGCTATAACAACCAACAATTGACGTGTCTGCTATAACGACCAACAGTTGACGTGTCTGCTATAACGACCAACAATTGACGTGTCTGCTATAACGACCAACATTTGACGTGTCTGCTATAACGACCAACAATTGACGTGTCTGCTATAACAACCAACAATTGACGTGTCTGCTATAACGACAAACAATTGACGAGTCTGCTATAACGACCAACATTTGACGTGTCTGCTATAACGACCAACAATTGACGTGTCTGCTATAACGACCAACAATTGACGTGTCTGCTATAACGACCAACAGTTGACGTGTCTGCTATAACGACCAACATTTGACGTGTCTGCTATAACGACCAACAATTGACGTGTCTGCTATAACGACCAACATTTGACGTGTCTGCTATAACGGCCAACATTTGACGTGTCTTCTATAACGGTCACCATTTGATGTGTCTGCTATAACAACCAACAATTGACGTGTCTGCTATAACGACCAACATTTAACGTGTCTGCTATAACGGCCATCATTTGACGTGTCTGCTATAACGACCAACATTTGCAGGAAACAGTCTTCTTATCACATCGATTAACTCTTTCTCACATACAACACATCTGCAGCAGACGACTTTGAAAACACCTAGGCAAAAACATGGAAAATCCTCTTAAATTAAGGTATAATTACTGAAAAATAGTTGAAAACAGTGTGGCAAAAGGAGAAAGTGCTCGTTTTGAGCAATTTCTTCTTTTGTCACATTGTTTTCAAAAGTCGTCTACTGCAAAGGCGTCAGAAAGCGTCTATATATGGGGAAATGGTTACAAAAGAGGAGATTCAATCAAGGATACTTCGCAGTTGTAGGTTGTTATCTACACCATTATATTGTTCAACTCCTTTTAAACATCCACAGTTATGTATTGTTCCCAAAGTTACCTGGAATCTAAAATTAGCCCCTTTCTCACCAACAACAAATCTGCAGCAGACGACTTTGATAACATGTTAGCACATGTGTGGAAACTTTATATAAAATTCCTACTTTTTTCACATTGTTTTAAATAGTAGTCTGGGAAAGAGGCGTCAATTGACGTCAATTGACGTCTGTAGTTGGGAAAAGGGTTTCTCGATTTCAGGGCTTTTTGCATGACTGCTTTATTATCATTTAACATTTTCCCCATTCGCAGATGTATTCTGATGCGTCTGTAGCAGACGACATTTTAGGTCATAAAGAAGAACTGTTCTCATTGTAAGCAGGTGTTTTTCCCTTTTGCCTCAATGATTTCAACTCTATTCAAGAAGTAAACTGTTTTTGTTTTTTTTACTTGTGTGCCCTTTCCCTCATATAGACGCTTTCTGACGCCTCTGCAGCAGACGGCTTTTTGAAAACATTGTGACAAAAGAAGAAATTGCTCAATACGAGCAATTTCTCCTTTTGCCACAATGTTTTCCACTTTTAGTCATAGGTTATCCATTCAATTATAGAGATTTCCTATGTTTTGAAACAATATGTTCAAAGTCGTCTGCTGCAGAATTGTCGTATGAGGAAAAGAGTTAAAATCGTCCTCTGCAGATTTGATGTATGT
Source organism: Serripes groenlandicus (assembly GCA_031761405.1). Classification (NCBI taxonomy): domain Eukaryota; kingdom Metazoa; phylum Mollusca; class Bivalvia; order Cardiida; family Cardiidae; genus Serripes; species Serripes groenlandicus. The sequence goes on along the minus strand of JASEVX010000001.1, from coordinate 162,207,477 downwards.
AAGAAAGGGTTACTATTAAGGCTATATGTTTAATTTTCTATCAGAAGACGCATGTATACTAGATATATATAACACAAAGGCAGGTGATTGTTAAATTGTGACACTGTGCACGTGAAATAAATCCGTATCGTTTTACAATGAACAAGGAAGCACTTGACGTGATTGTTTCTCAATACTCGATCACACTGTTCACGGAAAAACAATTGTATCAACCGAGATAATATTAAAATAACTAAATATTATTATATAAAGCCGTCAATGTTAAAATTTCTCGAGTTGCTCAAAAGTAAAAACAAAGTAACATTATGTAACGTAGCTAAGTTTGTTAAGGATGCCTTAAAAGAAAGATATGAAATTACCTTCGTTTAATTGTCACCTTAGAACAATATTTGCTTTTTTCGTATTTTCTTTATAATTACGTCAAGTGATTTGTTTGTCCCATTAACTTGTAATTAACACCCTGTTTTTTATTATGTTTTATATATTATTTTCCGTTCGTTTCATGTTTTCATAGTATTATGTGAGGTATTGTTATTTTTGTATTGTATGTGTACCTGTCAAAAGAAATAAACAATGTTCTGTTCTGTTCTGAAAATCAACCATTTGTGATTTGATTGGTTTGCAATGTAAGCTATTACATTCAACGATACTGTGTCAATATCCCTTTCCGTGCTATAGAACAGAACCGAACATAAATTAGTCACATTAAAACATACAAATATATATACAATAAAATATTTACTTACTTACTTACTTATACATACAACAAATATGGCATGCTGTTTAATACATACATATACATAAACATCTATTATACATTAGGGTTTAAACGTCAGAATGCATCTGGATAGTTTTACACATAGTATCAAGTACTGGTTTTATAATATTAAACGTGAGAATACTTCTGGATAGTTTTACTTTATTCCTGGAACATTATATATTACCAAGTACTGGTTTTATAATATTAAACGTCAGAATACTTCTGGATAGTTTTACTTATAGCTGGAACATGTAGTACCCAGTACTGGTTTTATAATATTAACCCTTTCCCTCATACGACAATTATGCAGGAGAAAACATTGTGGCAAAAGGAGAAATTGCTCGTTTTGAGCAATTTCTTCTTTTGTCGCTATGTTTTCAAAAAGCCGTCTGCTGCAGAGGCGTCAGAAATCGTCTATATGAGGGAAAGGGTTAAACGTGAGAATACTTCTGGATAGTTTTCTTATTCCTGGAGCATATACAATACAATACATTGTATTACAATCAGGCACATTTGCCTATAGTAAGTTACAAACAAGTATTTACAATTTTCAAAACGTAATCCCTTTACAAGAAGCAAAGATACAATAAATTATAAGTATTAAACAACTTTTCCGACAATAAAAACAAATACAATAGTGCATACCACACAAATACAATAGTGCATACCAATATCAAACTATGTAACTGTATACAGTCTGATATCGGTCTACACCACACATCCATATCCCACAATTTACATTGATAGCGTACTCGTGCACATATATACAATCATATAGTAGTACCAATAACTGCTTGTACAATATTGATAATGATACAGACGGATTTTGAAGCATTTGCATTTACAGCAATTTCTCATTATGTCGCATTGTTTTTAAAAGTCGTCTACTCTAGATGCGTCAAAATGCATCTGCATTCGTCTAAAGGTTAACAGTCATCATTGTCCATGTCATATGAACAGTGTTTCAATATTACATGTCATTTACATCTCACGTGATTGGCGGACATTATTTCAGTTTCATGTTGAAAAACCCCAGTTGATAAGTATCAAGTATCATACCACGTGGTGTTGGTTCTCCGCTCATAACGCTCAGAAAAGTGTCATGGTTTCCTGCATCGGCGTATTAAAGACTAATGAAGTGTTTTCTCGAAAATGAAACATTTCAAGATTTCCCGTTATGGCCAACAGTCAACTCTATTATCAACTGAATCGAATTAAGTGTTCAGGGAATCTGTTATATACTCAAACCATGTCTTGCATTGTATTGGCGAAGTCCCTTTAACACTTTCCCTCATATAGACGCTTTCTGACGCCTCTGCAGCAGACGGCCTTTTGAAAACATAGTGACAAAAGAAGAAATTGCTCGAAACGAGCAATTTCTTCTTTTGCCACAATGTTTTCCACTTTTAGTCATAGGTTATCCATTAAATTATAGAGATTTTCTAGTTTTTGACAAAATTTGTTCGAAGTCGTCTGCTGCAGAATTGTTGTATGAGGGAAAGGGTTAATTAAGTGTCACATTTCATAACATGCTTTATTTCAATCCTTTCCCAGAAACAGACGCTTTCTGACACATATACAGCAGATAATTGTAAACATTATGGCAAAAGGGGAAATTGCTCATTATGAGCAATTTCTCCTTTTGCCAGAATGTTTTCAACTTGATTCAATAATCATACTTCCATTTATAGAGTTTCTATATATTTGACAAAACGAAATAAATAATTTGTTTGTTTAATTGGGGTTTTACGTCGCTTTCAACATTATTTCAGTTATATCATAAAAGGGCACTCCACCATGACCGTAGTGTCGCGACTGGGGATCGAACCCGGGACACCCGGTTTTAAATCCCCGACGCTAACCACCCGACCACAGCGGATTCCACGAACTGAATAAAAGTCGTCTGCTGAAGATTTGTTGTATATGTGTGTACACAGGGTTAATACTCAACTAGATTGATCCGATTCTGAACCTTGCTCAACGATGTCAATCATTATCAAGTACCTCTAGTTTCATTAACCCTTTCAGCGCCGAATTGTTTAAAGTAGACTCTTCCATGTTCAAACTCGGACGAAACTATTTTCATGTAATAGGATTTTTGGAATATCTTTATAACTTACAGCCAAACAATGCAGATTGCAGGTGAGACAGCTCGTTACGAGCTGCCTCACCTGAAATCTGTATTGTTTGCAAAAAGCTCAATACACATTGCCTTTGGCGCTGAAAGAGTTAACGCGAAATTGTGTTTTAGCTTTTCCCTCATACGACAATTCTGCAGCAGACGACTTTGAACATATTTTATCAAAAGATAGACACTCTCTAAATTTGAATTGATAACCTATCACTAAAAGTGGAAAACATTGTGGAAAAAGGAGAAATTGCTCGTTTTGAGCAATTTCTTCTTTTGTCACTAAGTTTTCAAAAAGCCGTCTGCTGCAGATGCGTCAAAAAGCGTCTTGACCCTTTCCAAATTGCAGATGCATTTTTAGCACAGGTGCAGTAGACGATCTTTGAGAGCATTGTGACACAAGGAGATGTTGCTCATCATGAGCAGCATGATATTCTCTTTTAGCCACAATGTTTTCAACTTTATTCAATTAGTATACCTGTACTTGTAAATAGCTTCTATAGTTTTGTCTGTAAATTGTCAACGTCGTCTGCTGCAGATTTACTGCATGTGGGGAAGGCTGAATTGATATCACTTATCTCGCCATATCATAAAGCGGTTCAAAAGTTTCTGGTAAAAATCTTTTCGTCATGATTTTGATTAAATAGAACTGTGTACAAAGATGTAAATCCGAAAAGCCGAGCCCCGGTAGCTCAGTCGGTCCAGGTATTGTTAGCTCGAATCCCAGCTCGGCCAATATTCTTTCCGATGTTTGACAAAAGTCAATGCGAAAAGACTCATTCATCTTTCACCAATGCGCAATGTATACGTGGAAAATCAGAAAGTTGCTTGGAAATGTTGTTGTGTGATATAACCGAAGACTTGTTGAAAAATGCTTTAAGCCCCAATCAATCAATCAATCAAGCAGGGTCCGATTAACGCAATCGATTTATATGAAGCCTCAAATGATGTGTTTTCCTGTATTTTTTAAAAAACCGAAACATATCTAAAACGACTACAATTGAGGGCGGTATTATCCATGGTGAGCAACACTATCTACCCTACCCGAACTGAATATATTCGTTTATGACTAAACAAATGTCCGCGTATTCATTTAACCCACATCCTGCTGAATTACAACAGAACACCTTGCTTCTTTCTTGCATCTGTATGTATAATATAAAAGAAATGAAACATTTATCTCAATATGTTATCAAAGCTCTGAAACGGAGATATTTTGCAATAGCTAAATAATTAATCTACCATTCGATTCATTGTTGTAATATATTCCTGATTGTATGTTGTAATTTGGGCCGGAGGCCAATATCATTGTAATTACTGAATAAACTAAACATCGAGCACATGTATAGGCTGATATTGGATTATGTCACACATCACAGAATAAAGCAAATTGTGTCGAATGCCTCGTACAGCAGGAGAAGGATTACATGTCGCAGAGTGTTCGTTTTGTTTATTAGATTTTCTCCACCGTTTTCAACATTATTTCAGTACTATCATGGTGACAGTACAATTATTCATGATCCCTGAGTAAACAAACCCTTACTAGGCTAGGAAATGGTATATTGCCTAAGTGCACTCCACAGTAACCGTTGCGCCTGTCGCAGAATCGGCAATAAAAGGATAAATACTTCCCGTCTTATATTGACTGTTTATTTAAAATTCACGCATCTACTTCAGCTCTCCGACCATAGAACTTTGATCAAGGTTAAATAACACAATGCAGGGACTGCATTAAGTATATAAGTATATGGGTTTTTTATTCATTTTTTCAAGTGATTTGAAATAAACGAAACCTATGGCAATGTCACCAAAAGGTTCATATTCATTAAGAAATTAAGTTATACCAGTATTAAAAGAGCACAGATAAATTGGCAAAACGTTAAATGTTACGTACCCTTTTTAAGAAGTTACTGTTAAATTAATATCAATTATATTTATAACTAATAGTTATAAGAAGTATTTAGATGAAGACGTTTAAATCTCGACCATTAAACACAACATATTTACAAATGGCAACTCTTTCTCGGCACATTTACTAGCCTAATACATGTTTGTTAACCCAGTGATCATGAATAAGTGAACTGTCGCCGAGATAATGTTGAAAAACGTAACAAAAATAAAATAAAACAAATAGCAACTCATTATTGAGCATGCGAAAATGTTGACTTATGAGAATAGTGCAGAACCGGATCAGTCTGGGTATCCACATACTCCGATCGAGGTCTACTCTCCACATATTGATTTCAACGCGTGTAGATAATACGTAATAGGTATACAGGCTAATCCGAACCTACACTGTTCAGAAACGTCAACTCATACTTTTGCCTAAAAACCTCAAACTTAACATTTATACGGTGGATATAATTAATATTGTTTGCATAACCCTATATTTTCAGTATGCATCAGTGTGGGGTTATGGAGGGCCATTGTCTCTGGTTTATTATTTTATTTGGCCGGAAATTGTTGAATTGTCAAATGTATTCATACATGTATGCTGATGGATTGTACATCATCTTTTCGCATAAATATATATATATGAGCCGTTCCACGAGAAAACCAACATTATTGACTCTGCGTAATGTATCGACCCGGATCAGCCTGCGCAGTCCGCGCAGGCTAATCCGGACCGACACATTCCGTCTAAGGGGGATAGAGGTATAGAGTAATTATTCCTGAAACAGAAAATCCACAGAAGGCGAAAAGTATCTGTCCGGGTTAGCCTGCGTGGCATGCTTATGCTGATCCGAGTCGATACTTTACGCAACGTCAATAATGTTGGTTTTCTCGTGGAACGGCTCATACATATATATATATATAATATAGATTTAACGAATACATGTACTTCGGGATATGCGTCGGTTTTGTCTACAATTGTGCAGTTAAATGTTTTTGATTGGACTAATCGCTGTTTGCTTCCTTGAGTCTTAACCCGCGACTCGAATCCTCGATATTATAGAACTTCAATATTTCCCCCCACCAACTCTCATCTACGATAACAAACCAATTTAAATCTGATTGGATTGTGTCAATTTAATCAACATTACGCGTACTTAGATGTTGGAATGCCATGACGTCAGTCTAAGTTGTGGCACTTCTGGTTTCAAATGTGAAATCATAGGAAAGGAAGTTACTTATAAGGAAGATGTTTACCAAGACTTTCTCTGATATAATACCTCGGTGGTGTAGTGGTAGAGCGTCCGCCTCGGGTCCGGGATGTCGTGGGTTCGATCCCCGGTCGGGTCATACCAAAGACTTTAAAACTGGTAGTAATGGCTGACCTCCTTGGCGCTCAGTGTTGTGGTTAGCATTACGACTGACTGGCTGGTGTCAGGATGAATGGCCTAGAAGTGCTTGTAACTTACCAAGGAAACGCCGTGTTATAACTGAAATATTGTTGAAAGCTGCGTAAAACACCAAACAATCTGATATAATACGAGAAATAGAGAAACGGTCAATAAAATCGGTTTGTCCTTTTTCTCGAAAATAAGCCACGTTTAAGGAAAACATTGCTTTGTTTTTTATTTTGAAAAAACCCAAACCCAATTAATAATTGTTTATGAGAAATTAAAATGAAACTAATCATCTTCTCCGCATCCTATATGTTACGATCGTTCACACGGCTTTCAACAACGTGATTTGGAAAAATGAATTTGCTTACAAAGACCAGTCTGCGCATATATGCAGTCCGATCTTGACTTACATATACCATCCTTTTTCTATTCATTTTATCAGCAGTAGTCAATCAATATGCAAGATACGCTACAAATCAATGCCGATTCAGTCATTTGTATTATCTCAACAGGAAAGGGTTAGTAATCCTAGAGTATACATCCTTGATAGTTTGTACGTTGGACCGATTCAACATGTTGAGACTGATCATGCACTTACAATCATTAAACAAGCTATTTTCCGGAAAGGCTTGAGGATGCAAGTATTACCAATTGAGGTTATATAACATATCGATAATCATCCAAACCTGTGTACAGAGTTTAACGTACAGAGCTCTAGATATTGCATTTCTAAATTGCTTATTTGACCCTCGAACCCTATGTTTTGGGTACTCAAAAGAATGTTTTGAGTACCCACAAAATAGAGGTTTGCTTTAAGATTAACCCTTTCCCTCATATAGACGTTTTCTGACACCTCCGCAGCAGACGGCTTTTTGAAAACATAGTGACAAAAGAAGAAATTGCTCAAAACGAGCAATTTCTCCTTTTGCCACAATGTTTTCCACTTTTAGTCATAGGTTATCCATTCAATAATAGAGATTTTCTATTTTTTTGATAAATTATGTTCAGAGTCGTCTGCTGCAGAATTGTTGTATGAGGGAAAGGGTTAAGAGAGAAATATTGGGAAAAAGAGCTGAATTCTGGACCTCTGCAAGGCAGCTACCTGCCCTTACATAATTGATTTGGGCCACGTACAAGGAATGCAAACACTAGCGTATTCGTTAAAAGTGTAGATTAAGATCTACTTGCATCCATACAACATTGATTCAAACGGAAAAAACCGCCCCCGTGGTGTAATGGCAGAGCGTCCGCGTCGGGAGCTGGAGGTCACGAAACACCCCGGCGGAGTGATACCAACAACTTCAAATATGGTATACATGGCTTTTTCCCTCCTTTGCGCTTAGGATTGTGGAGTTGGCATTACGACTGGCTTTCTGGTGTCAGGATAACTGAGCCAGTAGTACTTATACAAAATATTGAATAGCCGCGCAGGCTAACCCGGACAGACACTTTTCGCCTCTTGTTGATTTTCTGCTTCAGAAATCATTACTCTATCTATCCCCCCTTAGACGGAATGTGTCGGCCGGATCAGTCTGCGCGGACAGCGCAGGCTGATCTGGTCGATACATTACGCAGATATATTGATATGAGCCGTTCCACGAGAAAACCAACATTGTTGAATCTGCGTAAAATATCGACCCGGATCAGCCTGAGCATGCCGCGCAGCCTAACACGGACAGACACGTTTCGCCTCCTGTGGATGTTCTGTTTCAGGAATCATTACTCTATTTATCTTTTCACCTGAGACGGAATGTGTCGGCACGGATTAGCATGCACGGACTGCGAAGGCTGATCTGGGTCGATACATTACGCAGATGCCATAATGTTTTTTTTTTTTTCGTGGAATGATTTATTTATTTTCCAGGAACCCCTGACGTATAATTGCGTAGTGTCACTGGAAACGCAGATATATCAAATGAACTCGCAACGCACTCATAATGTTGTTTTATCTTGTGACCGACTTTATCATAATCCTGTTCATCTTTGCACAACATATTTGTACTAGGCTGTACTATAGCATGTGAACGTTATATTTACTAACATCTCGGTCACGAGCTCTTACAATATGTTACAACATGAATTCATGTGAATCTGACATTATACTCTGTGTAGGATGCTCTTTGTTCGTATTGGCAAAATATGGACAATCTCGAAATATTCAAACAGAATTACTGAACAAAATGAAATAATGTGACTATATGAAAATTTGCTTGTTATACTCTCGGGAAAAAGACCTGTCTGTGCATCAACAACAAAGAATCCAAATGGAAATTGCCTAACAGAACCTACACAGAATAATTTGCTAACAGTACCGAACATTACAGGGTCAGATCAGACTGGGTTCAACATTTTCAAAAACTGCACATGTACATGTAATTAGAAAACCTAAATTGAATAACCTTGTACTTTGTACCGAGCAACGCATCTAGGAAGGACTACCGTGAATGCATTTTTAAAAGTACTTTACATGTGATCATTGTCTAGTATATATGGGCCGAATTACGAGAAAACCAACATAGTGGTCTCTGCGTAAAGTATTGACCCGGATCAGCCTAAGCATCCTTCGCAGGCTAACCCGGATAGACACTTTTCGCCTCTTGTGGATTTTCTCTTTCAGGAATAATTACTCTATACGCCCTGAGACGGCCCGGATTAGCTTGCGCGAACTGCGCAGGTTGATCGGGGTCGATACATTACGCAGAGGCCATACTATTGGTTTTCACGTGGAACACGGCTCATATCTCATACAATATACGTGATAAATAGTTTCATAGAAAAAGGAACCAACGTGTTTAGATTGATACAGTGAAACTGATTTTAATATCCCTGTACCATTCGTTTGAGTACCCAAAAGATAGGGTTTGGAGGTCAAATATGGTGCTCATCGGTTGTGTATATGAAGAGCGTGCGGGAGGTCGCCGGTTCAAACCCGGACGAGTCATACCAAAGATCTTAACAATGGTAGTAATAGCTCCCCTTCTTTGCGGGGTTCGCTTTACAACGGAGCGGCTGGTGTCAGGATAAATGGACCAGTATTTCTAGTTACTTACCCAGGAAACGTCCTGATATATCTGAAAAGTTGTCGAATATAGATTTAAGAAATTGCAAAATGCCCCTTATCTACAGTCTTGGTGTCCATAATGAAAAGTGAATGTTAAGATCAGACGGCAATCATATACACACGTGATATTAACATCCTCCTGATGTATAAGTCATAAGCCGAAATTGTAAAAGGAGTACACGGGATCTGGTATTGTGTTTAAACAATGTATCACGACAATAACTCAATTGCTATTGAGATATCAACATTGCACCAGGTAGCGTAATCCGGTATCTTGCTCAACCTTTTCCCACATATGAAACAACTACAGCGTTCGATTTTGAAAACACCTAAGCAAAATGAAGTAAATCTCTATAAATGGTAGTACATGTATAACTATTGAATAAGACTTAAAAACAACAAAAAGGTGAAATTGTACATGACGAGCACTTCATCCCTTTGTCCATTTTGTATTTAACACAATTAGTCAGCAGCTGCTTCTTAACCCTTTTCCCTCATACGACAATTCTGCAGCAGTCGACTTTGAACATATTTTGCAGAAAATAGAAACTCTCTATAACTGAATGGATAACCTATGACTTAAAGTTGAAAACATTGTGGCAAAAGGAGAAATTGCTCGTCTCGTTTTTTTGTCACTATGTTTTCAAAAATCTGTCTGCTGCAGAGGCGTCAGAAAGCCTCTATATAAGGAAAAGGGTTTAAGTGTATGTAGGTAGGAAAAGATTAAGCCAAATATGTTTGATAGGGTGCAACTGGACTTTGTGTGTACCACAGTGTGTTGCCTTTCGTACCATCCCGAGACTGAAGGGACCGACCCAGATGTGTCCTCGTTATCGGTGGAGGCATGTGCTATGAGCAGTGACCTTTATGTCGTCTTGGGATTGCTACGTCTTGAATTATTGTAATCATATCTACAGTATATATAATCAATGCTCTATACGACTTAATAATAAGTCTATTCGACCAGTAAGTCTAGATTAACTTAAATGGCCGTGCGAATCGACCTGGCGTTGCGCTTTAAGCGAAATATTTCCTGGATCCTTTAAGAGCGTCCCGGGTTCGATCCCATGTCGCGCAGGTCATAGTGGAGTGCCCATGGGCAAGGCGCTTTTCATAGCCTAGTACCGGTTTGTTTACCCAAGGGTTATGAATAAGTGAACTGTCGCCGTGATATAAGTGAAATAATAATGAGAAAATCAGACATAACCAAATTAGAAGGCTTTAACGACTCCTGGCAAAGAGTGTCTATTCAGACACGATTGCATGAATGCACGGGCAGATGTGTGAATTACACTTTTTTCATTCACACGCAACTCTCGATATTTATGGAGCACGGATCGTATACTCTGACCGCATGGTTACACGAAATCCGACCATCAGACAATTCAGTCTTCACTGTTCGCAAATCCAAAGTGGGCATATTGGACTCGAGTTATTGTGAGTTAACCTTTATTTTGACCAGTTTGTCGCAATAGTTATATGAGCCGTCACGCGAGAAAACCAACGCTATGGCCTCTGCGTAATGTATCGACCCAGTTCAGCCTGCGCACTCCGCAAAGACTAATCCGGGCCGACACATTCCTTCTCAGGGGGATAAAGGTATAGGGTAATTATTCCTGAAGCAGAAAATCCACAGGAGGCGTAAAGTGGCTATCCGGGTAAGCCTGCGCGGCATGCCTAGGCTGATCCGGGTCGATACTTTGCGCAGAGTCCACAATGTTGGTTTTCTCGCAGACGGCTCATATTGATAAGTAAGAAGCGAACAATGTTACTGTCACTCACTGACTCAACGTCACGCCCCGCCTGACAGTCACTCACCCCGGCTTTTTATTAAGACTTTGAGTAAAAGGCTAAATTGTGAAAGTACGATTCAGAGTATTTAAACAAAGTGCTAAACACAGGATCGTCACAGCTTCGTCACAATTTCTTCTCCCTTTAAAATTGTTTTGGCCACGTCTCAAAGAAAACCCTTATGAAGACTAAGATTAGACTGAACGAAGTTGGAGGCTGATCTTGGTCTAGACTGTTGGTTTTCTCGCGAGACGACTCAAATCTGCATTGTTTGCCACTGGAGTGGTCCAATTTTCAACATGGAATAGTCGACTTTGTGAAATTCGGCAGTAAACTCCAGATTACCCCTAGGTTTGCTTTCCTTTAACATCTATCTGCCGTATCTGGGTTAGGTCAGGTTAGTAAAGATATCGTTCAGCTACTTGTGCTCTAAGGTAAGGGTTAACGAAGGTTTTACAAAAAATACCTCGTCGGACATTTAGGGGTCTTTTTGCATATCCCTAAAAGTATCACTTAAGAAAGGCTAGGAAAGGTTAGGAAATATATCGTTCTAGGACCCGTGCTGTAATCTGTAATATAGGTTTTCTAAAAAAGGCCTCGCCGAGCCATTAAGGGTATTTATAAGTCACAGTAATAGAATCACTTATTCCTTTCTCACATACAACAAATCTGAAGTAGACGACTTTAAATTAATCTAGGGTTAAATATTGAAATTCACTATAAAGTTAATTGTATGTTTTGAATAATTTGAAGATATTGTTGCCGATGGAGTAATTGTTCACCATGAGCAATATCTCCATTTACCACAATGTTTTCAAAAATCGTCTGCTGCATCTACGGAGTCAAATTATGTATTCATGTTGGAAAAAGTATAAAGGAATATGGTTTTAATACCAAATAAGACTACACTGTTATTTTGTTGTCAGACGATCCATCGGGGTCTATCAGTCATATGACGGCGGCCAGTTCACCTACTCATGTATAACCTGGATTTCTTACACCAGTACTACATACAACATAACCCATTGGTGGAAGACGAATGACGCTTGTCATAGTGAAAGAACGTTGGCCGAGCTTGAGTTCGAAATCACAACCCCTGGATTGAAAGCCCACGTCGCTACCGACTGAGCTACTGGGGTAAACCATAACATAAATTAATCACGCGCAAATAAATACGCTGATTGTAAAACAAGTCAAGGTAATACTTAAGGACAACTCTTTTCAAACTTTGATACCGTTTTGGTCCTTGTCATCTACCAGGTTAAAGATGAAGAAAAATACATGACAAGAAGGATGGAGATGATAACGAGTTTTTGAAATCACTTTCTTAAAGAAGGCATTAACTCTTTCAGCGCCGAATTGTTTGAAGTAGACTCTTCCATGTTCAAAGTCGGGTGACTCTATTTCATATGTTATAAAAGTTTTGGAATGTTTGGATAACTACAAGGCAAACAATGCTGATTTCAGGTGAGACAGCTCGTTACGAGCTGACTCAACTGAATCAGTATTGTTTGCAAAAAGCTCAATATTGCCTTTGGCGCTGAAAGAGTTAAGAAACTCTCGACGCACATCATGAAAGTTGATTGGAAAACATACATGTGCAGCAGAGGTCCAGAAAAGGGGGTCGTACAGCTCTTTTCCCAACAATGTATTTCTTATAAACCAACCAACCCAACCCTATGCTGTGGGTACTCAAAAGAATCGTATCAATAGGCCGATTTCTTTAGTACCAACAATATAGAATTAGATATTCGAGAAGAATATTCAAATCGACCCTTATCCAGAGCTCTGAATTCTGCAAGCATATAGTCTCATTAAACTTCACATTACTACGCTTTTAGTTGGGTCCCGAGCATCTTCGCTAGCCAAGGCTACTTCGTACATTAGCATTCCCATAAGTATGGTAGCGTAATGGAAAAAATTACCCTTGGCTTGCGAAATTGGGTCCTGAGAAGTACAGCTTCTATCAATTTCTCAACACTATTTGAGCCAGTGAATTCGAAAAGGTACAAGTTGGCAAGGTAGTTCATTTTGGTAGTTCATTGAAAGTGTAGGTTCATATATATGTTATTTATATCGTTGATAGTGCTCAACAATTTTATATATTCCTAATTACCAATTACTCACATACTATAACCTTCAGATCATCTAAATAAGATGATTTGGAAGTAATATATGTAGGTGATTGACAGTATGGACAGTATGCATTTGGAATAAGATATATCTTTCAACAATTGTTAAATTCACACTCTCCTAAACTGCTTTAAGTTAAAGGTTACATTTTCTTTATTTGATATAAGATATTTTAAAGCTCTACCAAAATCAGGAAACTTCAAAGTTATTTCGGATTATTATTTGTCGTTCACGTATACATTGTGTTAATGTAAATGTATGTAAATGGTGAGATACATGTATTTGTAAAATTCAATTAAAATCTATCATATCAACTTTACCATCTACTCAGTCTTATCAAAATATAAACAAGAAGACTTTGTCTTTGTGGTTACAAATTAATTCCTTGATAACAAATAACAAATTTTAGCATTATTATCATGGATTCATGTAAATTAAAGAATAATAATTGAATAGAGTTTTAAACATTGTGACAAAAGGAAAAAAATACTTATAATGAGCAATTTCTCAAATTGTCTAAAGGTTTGCAGGATTAAACAGTGAAACAAACATTCGTCGTCAATGCCATTCCTTTGAACGTGATGTTGATCATAAAGTAGAAAACGTTCGACCAATGCATTGATCTGGTTCTCCCCTGCCTATTTAACAATGAACGATTTAGACTTATTGAATCTTCCTTCCCTGTCATGATATACTCAAAGATCGACAACACGTGTTTATCCCTCTACACACGTGACTTTTAACGCCATTTTAGAACAGGGTCCAATTCCACTTTGCTCTAAGTAATACTTAAATACTTAAAAAGCATATTTCATCATTTTTGTTTCCCTAATATTTTGTAAAATATGGAACGGCGGAATGTATTTAAGACCAACCGTTGAATACTTGTTAAGAAATAAAATATGTTAGCATTTGTCCTGCACATCTGCAGGACTTTGAAAAGATCTAGGCAAACATATGGAAAATCCATGAAAATAAAAGAATAATTGACTAGAGTTTAAAACATTGTGACAAGAGGAGTAATTACTTATTAGGAACAATTTCTCGAATTGTCGCAAATTTGTTCAAAAGATGTATGTACATGTATGAGGGTAAGATTTATACAATATTTACACACAATACATTGCTGCGAGCAGGACAAACAGTGAGACAAACATTCATCCTCAATGCCAGTCAAAAAACGTGATGTTGATCATAAAGTAGAATACGTTTGGACCAACGCATTGATCTGGTTCTCACCTGCCGATCTAACAATGACCGATTTAGACTTATTGAATCTTCCTTCCCTATCATGATATACTCAAAGGTCGACAACATGTGATTATCCTTCTACACAAGTGACTTTTAACAACATTTAAGAACAGAGTCCAATTCCATAAACCTTACTTAGTGCTAAGGAATACTTAAATACTTAAAAGCATTTTACATCATTTTTGTTTCCCTAATATTTTGTATAATATGGAACGGTGGAATGTATTTAAGTGAAGGACTGAGTTGACATAAATGAAAGAATAATAATTGAATAGAGTTTAATAAATTGTGACAAAAGAAAAGCATTGCTTATAATGAGCAATTTCTCAAATCGTCGCAAGGTTTTTGCAAAAGGCGTTTGTATGTATGTAAGAGGTTTACAATATGTACGCACAGTACATTTCTGCGACGCCAGTCATTCAAACGTGATGTTGATCGTAAAGTAGAAATTGTTTGGACCAATGTATTGATCTGGTTCTCCCCTGCCGATCTAACAATGACCGATTTAGACTTATTGAATCTTTCTTTCTTTCCTGTCATGATATACTTGAAGGTCGACAACATGTGTGTATCCTTCTACACACGTGACTTTTAACAACATTTAAGAACAGAGTCCAATACCACAAACCTAACTTAGCGCAAAAGAATACTTAAAAACATATTTCATCATTTTTGTTTTCCTAGTAGTTTGTAAAAAATGGAACGGTGGAATGTTTTTAAGTGAAGGACTGAGTTGACATAAATAGTCACCATGCAGACCAACACTACCTGTTAAGAAATAACATATTTTAGCGTTTTTATCAGGGATTCGTGTACTTGAAAGAATGATAATTGAATAGAGTTTAAAACATGCTTATAATGAGCAATTTCTCAAATTGTTGTAAAGTTTTTTCGAAATGCATCAGTAAGACTTAAATGCTGAAAAGCATATTTCATCAATTTTGATTCCCTAATAAAAACGCTAGAATATTTTATTTCTTAACAAGTAGTGTTGGTCTACAAGGTAACTATTTATGTCAACTCAGGCATTTACTAAATTACATTCCACCGTCCCATATTTTATAAGATATTAGGAAAACACAAGTGATGAAATACAGCATTTAAGTATTTAATTATTACTTAGCCCTAAACAAAGTAAGGTTGGTATAATTTGGTGGACCCAGTACACACAAGGATTGGCCTGCACTTTCTAAACACATACAAAGAACGTGATATTTCAAAGATTAATACAAATACAACGAATTTTGTATATGTTTTATTACAGACCCGGTAAGTGATTCTTAATAGGTCGTTCACCATAATTATAGTCTTCTATATTTGAGCCGTCCCGCGAGAAAACCTTCATTATAGCCTCTGCGTAATGTATCGACCTAGATCAGCCTGCGCAGTCCGCGAAGACTGATCCGGGCCGACACATTCCGTCCCAGGGGAATAGAGGTATAGAGTAATGATTCCCGAAACAGAGAAATCCACAGGACGCGAACAGTGTATATCCGGGTAAGACTGCGCGGCATGCTTAGGCTGATCCGGGTCGATACTTTACGCAGAGTCCACACTGTTGGTTTTCTCGCGGGACGGCTCATTTAACAAGGAACGTTTGACCGTGCTTTGTGTGGTTTTAATTTAGTATACATCGATTGAAGAGCAAGTACATACAAATTAAGTTACTCAATCTAAACGTCTTACAAATACAACAAGACGAATGTTTGACGCAAAGCGTCAAAGAGAAGCCGCAATTTTTCATTGTACAGTACAGCTCACGCGGAAAACGCGTTTTCCGCGATCCCACGATGGACAAATATTTTTCATCGCGGATAATCACCGCAATTCAACCTATATGATCACCGCAATACCGCCTACGGGCTAATTATATCACCGCGATTGACATGTCGTCGATTCGAGCTTCTTATCTATTCTTATCTATTTTGAAATCACCGCGATTCCACCGCAATATTTACCTGTAAAAATGTTATACTTTTATTAAAAAGTATTTTTTTTTCCGATTATGTACATGTACACGTTTATTGACGAATTGCGATTATTTTATGACACAACTTGCTAAAATTCATTCCATTTCAGCAAATTATTCGAAAAACAGTGGAAGATTGTGTTTGTTTACAATAAGGTCAAGTTTCGTAATAGAAAATGGCAGACATCGGATATACGTTTATCGTACATATGATTATCTCACATTTTTTAATAAGAGAGAAATATTGTTAAATTACAATACATGTACATTGTATATATATCTTTGAATTCTGTATATACAGTACATGTACTTGAATCTCTTAATAAATATATTTGCGACTTTTGAAAACATATATTGAAAAGGTATTTACAATATCTACAAATAAAAGTGTAAATATTGATAAAAGTTCAAAAATTGTATGTTACATTTTGGAGAATAAAGTCGTTAGTCCTTTCCCACGTATAGACGTTTACCCTTTCCCATATCAAAAGACGATTTTACACGCCACTGTAGTGGACGACTTTTGAAAACATTGTGGCAAAGATGAAATATATTCACGACTTTTGTAAACATATACTGTATTGAAAAGATATTTACACTATATACAAATAAAAGTTTAAAACAGTTGTTTGTTGCGTTTTGGAGACTATAGTCATTAGCCCTTTCCCACATTCAAACATGGTAAGTACTAAGTACAGTACAGATAATGATGTTCATATGCATCCATGTATTCTGATCTGACTGAAACCTTTGGTGACAAATTATCGAGCAGCGCAGGACCAGATCAACAGTGCGGATGCGCAGGTTGATCTTGGTCTACATTGATCATATCCACCTACATGCTTTACTGTGTACTCCGTGTTATCAGAATCTACACACTAAGTAAGTTTCATGTGTGAAAATTGTTGATATTGATGGACTGACTCATATAAAATATAAAAAAAAGCGCACGACGATCAGCAAAATAGAACACCGAAAGTAACCTCAAGCATAATCAGGTTCGAATATTAAAGTGTTATGAAGATCAGTTGTTAACCCTTTCCCACATATAGACGTATCTTGACGCATCTGCAGCAGACGACTTTTGAAAACATTGCTTTCATTTTTTTTTTCAGTAATTATAACTACAACAATAACGATTTTCCATAGTTTTGAGTAGACATTTTTAAAGTCGTCTGCTGCAGATACTTTTGTATGAGGGAAAAGGATAAGTTGTGTGAGAAACGTTAAATTACCTTATCTGTATCCTTAATGAATCCTCTGCTTCTCACTTGAAAATGTTCATCAATATCGTAACGTACCAGAAAGAAAGAGTGCTGCTTAGATAACTGTCTTAAAGACAATGTTCTTTGACACGAAAAAAGCACTTACAATTCACAAAATATCCCTTTTAAATGTGAACACTGAATTTCAATTGACATACGCAAGTTGAAGACAAGAGTAAATCGTCATCAAATCAGATTATATAGCGTAATGAATTTAAGTGTCCGCCCCCGAAAATAATTGCTTAATTTGTATGAAAACATGTATAGATGAGAGAAACACATTTTAATTTGTTTGCGTCACCTTAATTCACAAGTATTTTTATGAGTAAAACATGCCAATTAATGAGACTTTGTAATCTCTTTCAATTCAGATAATTAGTTTTTGGTTGTTTAATTAAATCCGGGACTAACAGGGGCGCTTCACACTTCTTTGTTTGCAAAGTTTGTTTTTGTTATTCAGCCGACTTTGAAACAGGTTTTAAAGAAATAATTTATAGGCGATTAAGAATGAACAATGCATTGGTAATTGTGGTGATTGACAATGGAATTACGGCATTTATTAGCGATATTTAAAGTAAGCTACACATCTTTCAGGCAGAATTAACAGTTTTATTATCACGTAGTTGTATCGTTTACAGAATACATCAAGTTTAGGGGAATTGTATTGATGAATTTTAATGAATTAAGTTGTTACGCATATATGCTGCTTTATAGTTAGTACTGATTTATAATCATTATCCTCTTCAACAACATTTATTAGTACTGTAATGAAATAAAAATTAAAAAATAAAAAAAAACTCCCAGCAAAACGGCGAGAAAAAGCTTATCTATTCAAAAGAATATCACCGCGATTCCGCGGTGGTTCCACCGCAACTCCACGATGATCGGTCTTATCAACCCCCTGGGGTTATCTTGTTGCGTCCGCGATGGACATAAAAATAAATTGCGGTGATGGGTGGAATTCCACCCACCTTCGCGGACCAAAATATTTGTCCGCGTTGAGATTTGTCCGCGGTGGCTCGCGGACGATGCGTTATCCGCGTGAGCTGTACTGTACATGTAGAAATAAGAAAAAAGTACATTTAAATCCACAAACAACTGTAGACAGTAATATGCTGACATATTTATCCATTTGAAGACTGTTGTATACTTCAAAATACCTCCATTTAAGCAATACAAGGATATTTATCTTGTGATTCGTATGAATAAGATTGATAAACATTGAACTTATATGAATGAAAACTATTATTTAAATTAGGAACAACATCAAAATCAAATTTAAGCCAAGATAAATGTGTACACATTTCATTAATTGTTTGTAGATACCCTAATGTATAGGTATGAATATAAAATTTATAAACGTATAAACAAATTTTCATTTTAACGTACTAAGTCTGTGAATCTCACAGAAACACCCATTTCAATATACCAACTTGTTAAAGTAAATTTAAGTATGAACCCTTTTTGTATGTACTGAAACTAGAAACGTCCGTTTGTGTATAAGTATATTTACAATATTAGCGATTTTATATTGAGACTAGCTAACCTGGCACGACGTGAACTTCCTCTACCAAATTGGTTGTTGTATGTGGGATACGGTTAGCTGCTGAACATGTATTTAAATGTTTAACTCTGTTAACTATTTGTATTCCCTTTAAATTGTTTATTTAAATAGTCATACATGTGTATTATTAGACAAAGGTGTCAGACCAAATGGGAACTTAGTTAAATTGTGCGTATAATACTTCAAATTACCTCCCTTTAAGTATTACCAGGATGTTTTTCTTGTGATTCGTATGAATAGGTTTGATAAACCTTAACATTTCAACTAGACGGCAACATTTATTGTGAAACAGATATTTCTGTGGTTTATATATGTTCATGTCTGCACTTCTTCATCTAGAATTACTGCGTAATATATGATAACATGTAAGGAACCAGATTACATTTACTGCGTGCCTCTCTTGTTCATGGTTCCCGGTTTAACATACTATCGAACTAAAAAAGCGTCTGAGGCAGGTAACCAATTCAGTTTACTGTTTAGACTAGATACAATATGAATTTCGCTTAAATAAAAATGTACATATATTCAATTAATATACTGGCCTTTTGTTTTTAATTTGTAAAACTCACACATGTATATAGAGTGTAAAAGGGATGTTTTAAAAGTCATTACCTTAAATTAATGTACTTAGTAAGGACAAAGAGAAATCAAGATATGTGCTCACGCTGGCAGGTCTAAATATTCTCCTTGTTCGAAATGTCTAAGCATCCCTACAGGAAGCCGCCAATAATGGCTGGCTACCATGTAGTACGACTCATATTCCTTTAGCAACATCACTTATTTCAGCAAATACACAAATTGCTAAAGAATGCAGCAACAAAAGGGAAGAGCGGTAAAGCGAACCAGTCTTTATACGAAATATGCTTGATTTGACGATTCCATACTTTTCTAAAACGAATACTTCGTCAATGTGTATGTGAAAGCTTTTAAAACGAGAAAAGCGATGCAAGGTACTAATGTCGTCGGAAAAGACTGCGTATTGACCCACGTGCAGTAGATTTCTCATAATAAGCAATTTCTTCCTTTGCTGCAATGTATTCAACTATATTTGATCATAACGCTACCTATAAACATTTTCCATATATATGGCTACATGTTTCCAAAGTCATCTGTTGCAGATTTGTTGTTTGTTGGAAAGTGTTAATGTATACACAGCACTTAAAATATTGAAGTTGATCAGGTTGTAAACAACTGCGAAGCATATCAGATAATATTGAGCCAAGTAAGCAACATTTCTTTTTTTCTACGAAGATATGAATGTTCTTCAATACTGTAGAATCTCCAAGACCAACACGAATACCTCCAGCCGTTTATCATTTATTGATTTTAATTAAACAGTTATACAATCAATTAAAGTCATTGTAACATTGATATATTTGTTCAAATAAATTTTTAAAGTTTTTTTCATTTTGCCCAATTTCTGTTGCAGCCAGGAAGCCATTGTTTTCAGCCAGTCAATATGGATGCAACAGCTTTTGTAGGAATATTTCTATAGAAATGTATTGGAATCCGAAAAGCGGACCAGGGGAGAAGAATTTATAAAGTTGAGCATTTCCCCAATTTCGGATGAAACTGCAACCAAAGTTTTCCGCAAAATTCAAATCTTTAACAATTTTGAAAGAGGACAACCAAAGGAAAGTTCGTGTGAAGCTTGGTTGAAATTTATCAAGTGGTTTTTGAGGAGATATCGTCTCTTATGCCGCCGCAACCAAAGTTCTTCATATCATTTAGATATTGATCAATTTTGCAAGAAGACCGACAAAAGAAACAGTCCTGTGGAGTTTGGTTAAAATTGATTTAGTGGTTTAAGAGGAGATATCGTTTAATATCGTTAAGACCACCAAAAGAAACAGTCCTGTGGAGTTTGGTTGAAATTGATTCAGTGGTTTAAGAGGAGATATCGTTTGATATCGTTAAGACCACCAACAGAAACAGTCATGTGGAGTTAAGTTAAAATTGATTTAGTGGTTTAAGAGGAGATATCGTTTAATATCGTTAAGACCACCAAAAGAAACAGTCCCGTGGAGTTTGGTTGAAATAGATTCAGTGGTTTAAGAGGAGATATTGTTTGATATCGTTAAGACCACCAACAGAAATAGTCATGTGGAGGTTGGTTGAAATTGATTCAGTGGTTAAAGTGTAAATATCGTTTGAAGCTAAAAGTTGACGACAAACAGACAGACGAGAACAGGATAGATCATATTGATCCCTCAGTTCAGGTGTTTTAAAAATCAAAAAAGTATGTATTGATGTTGATGTTGATTTTGATCCTGTAAGAGTAAGTTTGGACCAAATTATTGAGTTTTTTCTCTTCTGCAGAGCTGATTATGACGTAGTTCGCGTAAAGGTTAACAACACATGTTGACCGTTCTACACACGTGACTTTTAACAACATTTTAGAACAATACGCATAAGGATTGGTCTGCACTTTCTAAACACATGTCAAACACATACTATTTAAAAGATTGATACATTATTGAAGATGAGATTCACTTCTTTTTCGAACCCTATCTATGACGATTTAGGAAACATTAACTTAAATGTATCCTGGATAAAACAACATGATTCTACACAAATTATACGAAATATTAAATACAAATATTCAAATTGAAGTCTACAATAAAGAAAAATTATTTCAGAGCGCATTCAAATCAAGAAGCGAACTCTTTTAAAAATCCTAATGATGACATAACTTTACATGTCAGTGTTGTAATGTATTTCATCACTGTCTGTTGTATTACGTAAACAATATGTTGTTTTATGGGCCGGTGGCCTAAATTACAAATAAAGCATACTGTAACATGTATCTTGTATTAAGTAATTGGATAAGCAAAATATGTATAACATGAAATAAAACATGATAACCTATAAGGAAACGTGTCTAAAAGCAAGCAAACCAAATAGACACTGCGTCATTTAAAGGGACTGAATCCCATATGAGAAAAAAGCGAAAAAAAAAGAAAATTGTTAAAAATTGCTATTACCTTGATGTTTTTGCATGTAAGGCATTGAGATTTGCTGACTGGTGTACTTAAATATATGCACACTATTAATATTGCGGAGATTTTTCGTTATTTTGCATTGTAAAATCTACTGGGTTAGTAACCCAGTAAATCTAAAAATATCGCTGTATATTTATCACGTGATCACTACAACCGAATTGACAATCTCCTTCGCAGAGTTGTCGTTCCTTACACTCACGCATACATGAATGTAATGAGTCGATAGTGTTAGAGAATGCCGAATTGAATAACGACGCAGGTATAATAATTATCCGAAATAGCATTCATTTTCACAAATATTGGTCTGTCCATGTGTTTAAGTACAACTAAAGGAGTACAAATGCTGGAGCGATGAAACGTCGACTGGGTATTCTGGGATTGACCATATTTAGATAAAAGAGCGCAATCTTTATCCAGAATTATCAATTATGTTAAAGACAAGCAGAGTGTTCGTGGAAAGCAATAAGACATAAACGTATCGCTAGTTTATTTAGATTTACAAATAAGAAAGTTTTTATAAGTTTTGTAGCCGTGTTATACTCGGATGGATGCATTTTCATGTGTATTCAAGATCACATGACTCTCTAGTTTAGTTTGTAATTACACGTCACGCAATTATACAGGGTACAAAACAGTTTGCCTGAGCAATTTCCCATTTTGTCGCAATCGGATATTTTACTTTCTTCAAAATACGTTTGTATAAAGGAACGGGTTAAACAATATTCACGCACAATAAATAACTGCGAGCAGGATCAAACATTGAAACCAACAATCATCGGCATTGCCAATCCATTGACGTTATTCTACATCATGTAAGAATACATTTTGACCAAAGCATTGATTTCGTCTTAAGGTGTAACAAACATGAAACATGGTAGCCAAGTTCAACTGTTTATACCCACGTGCTGGTTGTTCTTGGATGGAACTATTTTAGATCAAAGATCTCATGGCTTGTCACATATCTTTATGAAGAAATATCATTTTTTAAAAAACAAGCAAACGTGTTTGTGAAAAACAACCCAGACATTTACGTATCGCTAGTTTATTCAGATTTACAACAAAGAAAAATTGTCAGGAGGTTGATAGCCGCTTCCAGCAATTAAAAGAACCAGCTTTAACATTTCCCCATATAAAGCCTTTTTCTGACGCTTCTGCAGTAGACGAATTTTGAAAACATTGTGGCATGAGGAGAAATTGCTCATAATGAGCAATTGCTCCTTTTGTCAAAATGATTTCAACTCTTTTCAAATTATTATTCTATTGATATATGTAGAGTTTTCATATGTTTGCCTAGGTGTGGCCAACGTCCTCTGTTGCAGATGTGTTGTATGTGGAGAAGGGTTAAACGAGCAAAACAGCCAGTGATCGGTGTGTAAGAAAACTCTTAAAACAACTTTGATATATCGTAAGTGAACTCTTCTCCTTTTGTTTTTCTTCATCTGTATCTGTATATTTATTTTAAGGAGTACATACATGCTTGTGTTGATAACATATCCCCTGCAACGCTACGTAAAGTGTCGATCCGGATCAACCTAAGCATGCCACGCAGGCTTAGCCGGACAGACACTTTTCGCCTCCTGCGGATTTTCTGTTTCAGTAATCATTACTCTATACCTCTATTTGTGTTAGAAAGCACCTTGGTACGAAAAACTATTATCAGGTAAGAACAGAAAAAGTTCAACCGTTTCCCACCGTCAAAAGACGCATTTTGACTCATCTACAAATACAAGATTTACTCATTTTAGCATTTTTATTAAGGATTCTCGTATATGGTTTGTTTGGAGTATTCGTCATTTGTTCAGGAATAAAATATATCTAAGAACTTTGATGTTGAAAATTAAGGTCAGGATTGCGTTTTATCCTGTTAAAAGTCTTTGGCTGCTTGCGATATCCTTATCCTGTAATACCCAAGTTCAACTCTTTCCAACAGACATACACCACATCTGCAGAAAAACGATCTTGAAAATATACAGGCAATCATTTGGAAAAACCATGTAAATGAAAGAATGATAATTGACAAGAGTTTAAAACATTGTGACAAAAGGAGTAACTGCTTATAATGAACAATTTCTCAAATTGTCGCAAAGTTGTTCAAAATATGTATGTATGAGGGTTAGAATTATACATTATTTACACTCAATACATTGCTGCGAGCAGGAGCAAACATTGAGACAAACATTCATCCTCAATGCCAGTCCTTTAAACGTGATGTTGATCATAAAGTAGAAAACGTTTGGACCAATGCATTGCTCTGGTTCTCCCCTGTATATATACGAGTCACGCTGTCAGATTGGACATAACAACGTTAAACTCGGTACGGTTAACAAAGTCAGATATATCTTGGATTTAGTAATATTGGTTTATATAATTTTAAATAAAACGGAATGATGAAAATGTTCAGCAGAAATACATCTGTGGAATCTGAAATTGAATCGTAAGTATTTATATTTATTTATGATATTTTAGAATTACGATTGAATAGCAAAGTATGGCATTGTTCGTTGGTTCATCCGTGTTAGCTTCAATTAAATCGCTTTTGTTTATGCGATCGACCTTTAGAAATTATTATTTCTGCAAATCATCTCGATTGGAAAATGATCGAGTACAAACTCTGTTTTAAAATCGAATTTGTTTATTTCACTTACAACGATTATATTATGAATATAAGTGTTTTCGTAACTTTGTCTTTTCTTCAATGTTTTCTAAATATCGACTGCAATAATAAAATCACGAGACATGTGCATTGTAGAAGTGATAGATCCCTTTCAATACTGTTAATAGTGATATAGGCTCATTATATCTGTACCGGGTGACTTACCTGTGTTATTTCTTTCTGCTTCGTAGGTCTGGGGATGAGTACAGCCCGATGGAGGTTATAGACGAAATGCTGACACACGCTGTGAACGAGGATCGGCTCGTCCTGGGTGTCTTTGAATGTGCCCATGTACTTGAAACGTAAGTTCACAAATGTTTTGGTGTTATTTATACTTATTAAGATAAAGATTTTTTTCTTTTATCTAACATTTCCCGTTGTCTGCTGGAATCTATTTTAGGACTTCGCTTTTGTTATTTTTCTGATATCTATCTGATGTATTAACAATAAAAGGATTAATTTTCCTTTTTATATAGAGTCTAGATGTAAATGTTTATGTTTGCAAAATCAATGTTCGAGTTTTATATTTTCATCGTAATATAATGTTGACTTTGTGTAACTTATTCATTTCTAATCAAAACTGTACTTGTTCAATTTACTAATGCATTTTGGGGAATGACTAATTATTAATGAAACTTTTATTTCTTATATTTACAGATGTCCAGATGTTGTACAACTTTGCGTTCTACCAAACGCCAAGAACGACAACATCAGCGTCCATATTCAACACAAACTGATCGAAGCATACTGCTGGGAAAACGAGATAAAAGTCATCAAACTGGACCCTGCCCACTTCAAGACCAACATCAAGGTGTCACGAAACAAGACCTTGGACCAGAGCGATCTGGAATGTGCCTTAGTAACATCAACGGCAAACTTTGTCATCGTAGATGATTTCAATGACAGTATGCATGAAGAACATTTTGGATGAGATCGTCTCACAAAATCACCCTCATTTAAATGGTATGTATTTAAACATATTTAAATGTGTTAAAGATTAAATACAAACAGCAGCA
Organism: Serripes groenlandicus; assembly: GCA_031761405.1. NCBI lineage: Eukaryota > Metazoa > Mollusca > Bivalvia > Cardiida > Cardiidae > Serripes > Serripes groenlandicus. The sequence goes on along the minus strand of JASEVX010000001.1, from coordinate 162,181,594 downwards.
CGTGTTTGTAACGTTTCGGCGATCAAGGCTTCATCAGGTTATTATTCAAAAATGACAATAACAATAAATCGGATATTTAACCTTTTAACAATTTATTTTTAGAATAGTGTAATGAATTGCTGTTCACATATCTAACTATTTCATATTTTTTCATATTGACTTCAAGCATTATTTCTTATTAGATTATCAGTATATTATTATATTAATGAATGGAACACCATTATATGAACGAACATTATATGGTTTGCATTGTGGTAGAGTCGATTAAATGAACTTGTGGTTAACATATATGTTTCTTTTCTCTTTCCAGGGCTCCAAAACCCGTTTTACAAAAAGTCACAACGGTAGCATACTACGATTCCTCATCTAGGTAACACTCGGCTACAGATAAGGACGACTGATCAACGACCGAGCAGTGAAACCCGACTTTATTGATTCAATCACAGCGGCCGCCGGAAAAGTATCAAGGTCATTTACCTTATTTCTACTGATAAACGCAGGCTAGCGAAGTTGATTGACTTTTTCAATAAAACGATGGATAATACAGTTTAGAAGTTTGGAGACGTATGGACTCGCTTGGAATTCCAGGCGGCTTCTAACGAGTCTGAAGGGGGATAGTGATGGTGATGGACACTAGATATTAACTTATCTGATAACGAGTGCGTGTATCGGACTAACCTGGTGGTAGACAAGGAATACATTACGTTCATTTTTACTAAGTGTGAGGCGAAACGGACTTATTTTCATTATCATCAACAAATACTCGGACACGACTTATTCATTCACAAGAATTGACTACAACCTACATTTGAAACAAACTTAAACAGAACAGAACATAAACATGGACTTACGAACTTTGTTTTTGAGATGTTCTGCAACCAACTATTAGTTGATAAGACAACACAAAGGACTTAACATGTTTTTGATGTTGTATGTATGTTTATAAATGTGTGAAGGTCGTAGGATATAATGCAAGAACTATAAACATGAAACTATGAACGACATAGGCATTGTAGATATTTGTCTAATACATAATGGTACTACTAACAGAGGACTAGACAAGAGGGAGTAAACAGGTTTTTCTCCCACAATATAACTCAACAAAATCCTATGTTGTGAGTACTCAAAAGAATCGTCTGGGACGATTTTTTTGAGTACCCACAACATATGGATTGAATGTCAAATAAAGATTTTAGAACGTGAAAAATGCCCCTTATACTAGAGCTCTTTTACTAATAATTTAGCATGCAATATGTTACATTGTCTCCTTCAGCAGTCTAATGAAAACTTGACCTTTGATATCCAATTCAAACATTTTCTCTATGGTATTATACACCTGTACAGTCACAACTAATTAAGGTAGTATCATATGCATGCATAACGAAAGCAATTTAAAGATGTGAGAAAAAGAGGAGCGAAGACATGTGTTGTAAGAATTAATTAATTGCCACCCTCAAACCCTATGTTGTTGGTACTCAAAATAATCGTCAAGACGAGACGATTTCTTTTGAGTACCAGAACATAGGGTTTGGTCAGAGACATATAAACACATTTATATGTCTCTGGTTTGGTTGAGTCATAATATGAATATAAGTTGGAAAGACAAGCTTATCTCTCTTCATCTTGTCCTCTGGTCTTGAAGAAAAAAGTTCATGAACAATATTAAGTTTATGACTTAGAAAATTCATCTGTCAACAACATAGTTTACTTCGATGCATGGTTTAAATCGATTGGTTCAAGGAAATAAGTAAAAAATGCAATAGCCAATCTTGACAGGATTTTAACGATCAATGTTCTATTTGCAAACATATTTTTTGTAGAAAATAAGATGTTTTTGTCTTTATTATAGATAGAACTTTGAAAATAAATATTATGATAACTTATATATGGATTTCTTATACTATTCTATCTTCTTTTTATATCTACGAAATTAGTACCCTGAGGGTGTTTGGGGGTATATTTAAGCGAGGTATTGACTATGTTTGTACCATTTAAATTGCCGATTCAGCTAGCGAGGACGGTTAACGGATGTAAACCATTGATGACGTCAGTCGATACATAAACCCAGATGCTGTCTACACGATTTTATCCGCATTATACAAAACTGTTTGTCCATCAAAAGTTCTAATGTCATCCAATGAATGGCTGATTTCAACGAATGGGTAACAGGTTTCGGTCAAGACACTTGGAATGCGAATGTTCGGGAATTTACGACTAGCGATGATCCAAATCAGCTTGCTTCTTTTCGCACCTGACTATGATCTTCTCCGTTCGTGATACAGTTGTGAAAGCATCATCGATGTTTTGTTTTGGAGTTTACGTCGCTTTAAACATCTAAAGTCATATCGCGGCGGGCAGGAAAGGCGATATTGAATCCAATCATTCAGATCTATAAACCTGGCTCTCACGGTTGAGGCATAGGCCAGACTGTGGCTGTCATTCTTATTGAGCGTCCCCCAACCACCAAAACCTCTTAAAAACGCATTTGAGCATATACACCGGTCATGCCAGTATAAAATGTAGTCGGAATTGCAATACATGGAATAACTACTTCCATGTGTTGTGGCTGCAACTGTTAGCAAGCTGTAGATCTACATGTTTTAATATCATATTCTTAGAACAACTCCGCGGTGTAATAGTTAAGAGCGTCCGTCTGGTGAATGATGTATCCGGGTCTGATCCCAGTCTGGTAACAGCAGATACAACCAAACAATGCAGTAGTGTATTTTCTCATTGTCTGAAGGAATGTTGGTCGAGCTGGGATTAGAACTCACAACTCCTGGATTGACAGCCCGCTTCGCTACCGACTGAGCTACCGGGGCTCGGCACTATGTAAAGGAACCTCATACCAATATTATCCATTTTGAATAGGATCGCAATAACATCTACGCTTACCATAATTATATATAAGTGTTATTTTCATTGGGCAAGATTCACATGAATAGCGACGATACAGGGTAACAATCTTGTTCTTAGGCTGTCGTTCTTCTACTGACCCGTAACATTACCAGTAAGTAATCAAAGCGCCAATGGCACTGTAGTGGCGATCGTATGGAAAATCCTGCAAAGTAACAAGCAGTATATCGGTGTAGGGCTTGCGATTCTCAATAATAGTGCACTCTGGTGCGGGTAAATTTGAGAATGTATTAACCCTGCATCGTTTGACAGTAGAATAATGTTAGTTTTGCCAGAATGTTGTCTTGGTGATTTTTTAGTTACGTTCTGAAACTGGTCATGATGTGTTCAAAATTAGGCCATTTCAAATTTATGAAAAATCTAGTTGGTACTCGATAGACTATCATTTTAGCTCATTAGAATGGCTATTTGTAATCTAAATTGTTCGGGTAATCACATGTTCATCACCAGGTCGCTAGGCCATATTAAGATAAAATATTTTGTACACTTTAGAAATGACAAAATTATCAAGAAAGGAGAGAAAACAGTATCCATTAGTTTGGTGTTTGTTTCAATGATGTCCGATATTAAACAGGTCTGTTCAATTTAGTCCCTTCACATTGCATGATTGAGGGTTGTCAGAGACATATAGACACAGTGTATTTATATGTCTCTGAGGTTGTTAAACTGCTTCGAAAATATTGAGTGCAATAAGAAACACAAAACATGCACAAAAAGCACAATTTCACTATTTGCCAAACTGTTCAATTTATAAAAATATAGGCATATATTATAATGCTCGATCTCCAAACTAAATTAGGCTACACTTTCAGCATTGATTGCTAATTGACTCTAGAACGTGCAGACGTGTATACATAACGTGTGTACACACTGACATCGTGTCCTTTAAACCTTTGTAAACCAGTATTATCATCTAGACGCTTTCATATATTTAAACAACTACAAAATAAAGCGTTTATAATATTGAGATTTAAGAACACCAGTCTCGCGAGCTATTTATAGAACCTTTTGGAATTTTCAGATTTGAGTATCATCAGAGTTATTTGCAAGGCAGATAGAACGCGCAATGATATTTATTATCTGCCCAATCATGACGAAGATAATATTTACATATTTTAACTCTATGTAGATAATGTCTCGATACAACTCAAATATTAGTAACAATCCGGTACCAAAGTAGCACTGACATAATTATTATTAATCGCGTATCTGCATCAATGATAGAACTATAACGGATGTGAGTAAATTGGTTTGCAGTAAGGAAAATAAATATCAACGGGCTTTTCAAAACCGCCTATGTAAATATTTTTCGTTGTTGTTGTTTCTGTTAGCATTGTGGCGATTGTCAAACCAATCGCCACAAAAACCGCACTGAAATGTAGTCTGACGTTGATTGTATTGTCGAATTTCAAAAGTTGTCTTTGCTTTGGCAGATTTCGCTCGCTCTGTATCTGTTGTTGCATCGCCCACGTGAAATAGGGCTTATTGGAAGCCGCCAGTAGGCGGCTTCCTGTAGGGATGCTTTTAATTTTCGGTCAAAGAGAATATTTAGACCTACCAGCGTGACCACATATCTTCATTTCTCTTTGTCCTTTCTAAGTACATTAATTTAAGGTAATTACTTTTAAAACATCCCTTTTACACCCTATATACATGTGTGAGTTTTACAAATTAAAAACAAAAGACGAAGGCCAGTATATTAATTGAATGTATGTACATTTTTATTTAAGCGAAATTCATACTGTATCTACTTTAGACAGTAAAATAGAGAACCCTTCTATTGAATTTGTAAATGTAGTCTCGTCCCGTATTCACTAAACTTTTCAATTTAGATATTTGTCTAAATCTAAATCTTAATATTTAGTCCACGTTTTAGATTTAATCCGTATTCACCAACGCGTTTTAAACCGATCTCAATTTGGTCTAGTGTGTAAATGTCGTAAACGGCCACGCAGCAACTCTGGTTCCCGAATCAAGTTAAGAGCTAAAATAAAAGACAGTACCATTCATCTATAGTCTATTTATAGATTTTCATTTTTATCGCAATTTCACATACATTTTTCATTTGCTTTGCTTTTAATAATCTGACTTTCATGTTCAGTACATACTGGATTCAAAGTTAACTTTGAGTACATTTGTCATCGCAAAATGCAGACATGAAAAGATTTAAACCACAGAAATATCTGTTTCAAGATCAATTTCGTTTTATTTCGCTGTTGCAGTTCCACATTTCATGAATATCGCGGTAATCACGATATCGGTGTATTTTGCCTAGCCAACAACATGTTTTATCACGGATGCGATGTGAACATCCAGAATACTTAAATGAAATGAAATCTTCTGGTTCTTACAAACAAAGTGTGATCGGATTAACTGAACTGTATTTAACTTATCACTCCAAAGGTAGACATCATTTCAACTTTTATATCAACTGGTAAATTTACAGTTTGAGAAATAAATTCAAGTAAATTTTCATGCACTGGTTTAACGTTTTCAAAAAAAATGAAACTAGTTCCTATGTTAAGCCTTTCCCTTATACGTAGTACATTAAGTAAAAATTGGAACATCTTGCTAAATGAAGGTATAATTTATAGACATAAAGTAGAAAACATTGTAGCAAAAGGATAAATTCCTCGTGATCAATTTCTCTTTTTGTCACAATGTTTTCAAAAGTCGCTGCAGATATTGTCAGTCTTTCGGATTACGTGGACATAGAAATACGTTTACTTGATTTTCTGAATGCTAATCACGACACGAGTTCACATCAGTTTCGTCAACTCGAGAATGTGCGTTTGTAATCCGACAGCTTTGATTTTCAATTGCTCAATTTGCCACAATAATTTCAACTCTTTTCAATTATCTTACTATCATTTATAGAGATTGTCTATGTTTTGTACTTGATGATTTTAAAGTCTGTCAGGGTAAACATCATTGAAATCATTGTGGCAAAAGGAAAAATTGCTCATAATGAGCAATATCTGCATTTGCCACAATAATTTCAAAACTTTTCAATTATCATACGATCATTTATAGAGATTTTTTTTTACTTGATAATTTCAAAGTCGTCTACTGCAGATTTGTTTTATGTGGGAAACCCTTATCCATTATCATGACTTACCGATACAAACGAAAAACAGATTTTCTGTGTGTCAGCATTATTTGATAAAACATTATCATAACAGGGCGTGTGTTCAATACAAATAGTTGATTGTTTTTGGTACTAATTTAAATTTATCATAACCTCTTGTCCATTTATCTTTAGTATTATATGTCACTTTTTATGATCAGCTTAACTCTAAATTATCTCATTCACTTAAAACACAGAACCTGCCAGGTTAAATATCCTACATACAACTTATATCTTCAATAATCGATATCAGCATTACTGACTACAGATTAAATTGTTCTAATGTTTGTGGATTTAAATGATCTTTTTTCTTATTTCTTCATGTGAAACGAAATATTGCGGCTTCTCTTTGATGCTTTGCATCAAACATCCGTCTTGTTACTTCATGTGATACTTCTAACTCGTCAAACTGTTTTGAAACCTTTTAGGATTTAACTATATTTTTTTTTTCTCCGACCATGCTATCATAGAGTGTTAATTTATATTGTCAATACACATGTTTATTGTATTGTCGAATTGCATAGTTGTTTTTGCTTTGGCAGATTTCACTCTGTATCTGTTTTTGCATCGCCCACGTTAAATATGGCTTATTAATTCATGTGATACTGCTAACTCGTCAAACTGTTTTGAAACCGTTTAGGATTGAACTGTTTTTTGCTTGTTTTTTTCTCCGACCATGCTATCATAGAGTGTTGTTTTATATTGGCAAGACACATATTTGATCCTTTGACTGATCAAACCTGTTTTGTGAAGCCTGTGACGCCAACATAGAACCAGGCAATCCGGCGCATCCATGCTATTTGACCAGGGCCGTTAATGTTGACTGCTAAACATTTGTAACATTCCTATAATACGCTATTGGCTACGTACTCTTCCAAATGAAAATTTGGAATGAATGAATAAATGTATAGATTTTTTATGGCGCATCGACAGCTAAGGTCATTTAGCGGAGAATTTGGACAAATCCATCTTAAAAATTAGCATTGAACGGGTTAATCATAATCTTGCATAACTTATAACAAATCCTGCCCTGTACAACTAAGAGCATTTTATTCGAACTGTATCGATCAATATTGAAAGTAGATGCTGTAGATGAGTCAAAATGCGTCTTTATGACGGTGAGAAACGGTTGAGCTGTTTCTGTTCTTACCTGATAAAGGTTTTCGTCCCAAGGTGGTTTCTAGCACGATCTATTGCACTTTATAATGGTTTATCTTAAAAAACAGACATAAGTATATCTTGTTTACATATGCACAATTATACGCCTGTTTCGAAATAGGATACGTTTAACCTAACATTCTCTTACAGGAAAACAGTAACCCTTAGCTTACTGTTATTCTTCAACTGGTACTATCGCCGCTTGCGTGCCCGGGCAGCTCAGCGACGATGGATGTCAATCGTGGGGTTTTGGGTACGAACCCAGCTCGACCAACATTATTTCCGACGTTTGCCATTCTGCATCCACTAATAGGCTACTACTCTATGTGACAAAACAGCCACTTGTTTAGAAAGACTGGTGTACTAAGCAATGAAACATATTGGTATGTGAACTTGCCGCCGTGAGATGAGCATACTTCTTTAAAACGGCGTTTAAATCCAATCAATCACACAATCAATCAAATATTGAAATTATTGACATGTTATGGACCAAACTCTCCAACATTACATGAGTAACAACTAGAATATATTAATTGATAAGTGTTTAACGCCGCTTTCAACAATTTTCTTGTTATATCACGACGTTTCCTGGGTAAGTTACCAGTACAACTTGTCTATTTATCCTGACAACAGCCAGTCATTCGTAATGCTTACCCTGCAACTCTGCGCGCCAAGGCGGGCAGCCATTATAACCATTTTAAAAGTCTTTGGTCCGACCCGGTCGGTGATCGAACTCGCGACCTCCCGCAATCGAGGCGGACACTATATCGCTACACCACCAAGGCGGTCCAAATAGAATAACAATATGTAGACTAATCTTCGCAATTGTAAATTAAAGACGCGCTTACATGATATGAGCAGTCCCGCTATGAAAACAACATTATGGCCTCTGCGTAAAGTATCGATCCAGATCAGCCTGCGCAGTCAGGACATACTGATCCGGGCCGACACATTCCGTCCCAGGGGTATAGAGGTATAGAGTAATGATTCATGAAACAGAGAAATGCACAGGAGGGCGAAAAGTGTATATCCGGGTACGACTGCGCGGCATACTTAGGCAGATCCGGGTCGGTACTTTACGCAGAGTCCGCAATGTTGGTTTTTCTCGCGGGACGGCTCATTTAACAAGAAACGTTTGACCGTTTTTGTTGTAGTTTAAAATGATTATACATCGATTGAAGAGCAGGTACATACAACTTATGTTACTCAATCTAAACGTCTCACTCATACAATAATGGCTGGCTACCATGTAGTACGACTCATATTCCTTTAGCAACATCATTTATTTCAGCAAATACACAAATTGCTAAAGAATGCAGCAAACAAATGGAAGAGCGATAAAGCGAAATAGTCCTATGCTTGATTCGCCGATTCCATACTTTTCTAAAACGGATACTTTGTCAACTTTTAAAACGATCATTCACAAGAGAAAAGCGATGCAAGGTACCAATGTCGTAGCAGTAGATTTCTCATAATAAACAATTTCTTCTTTTGCTGCAATGTATTCAACTATATTTGATCATAACGCTACCTATAGACATTTTCCATATATATTTGGCTACATGTTTCCAAAGTCCTCAGGTGTAGGTGTGTTGTTTGTTGGAAAGTGTTAATGTATACACAGCACTTAAAATATTGAAGTTGATCAGGTTGTAAACAACTGCGAACCATATAAGATAATATTGAGCCAAGTAAGCAACATTTCTTTTTTTCTACGAAGATATGAATGTTCTTCAATACTGTATAATCTCCCAGACCAACACGAATACCTCCAGCCGTTCATCATTTATTGATTATAATTAAACAGTTATACAATCAATTCAAGTCATTGTAACATTGATATATTTTTTCAGATAAAATTTTAAAGTTTTTTCATTTAGCTCAATTTCTGATGCAGCCCAGACGCCGTGGTTTTCAGCCAGTCAATATGAATGCAACGGCTTTTGTAGGAACATTTCTATCACAATGTATTGGAATTCGAAAATCGGATCAGAGGAAAAGAATTTATAAAGTTTGGCATTTCTCCAATTTCGGATAAAACTGCAACCAAAGTTTATTGCAAAATTTATAAATCTTTAAACAATTTTAAAAGAGGACGATCAAAGGAAAGTTCATGTGAAGCTTGGTTGAAATGTGTCCAGTGATTTTGGAGGTGATGTCGTTTCTTATGCCGCCGCTACCAAACTTCTTTTTATAATTTAAATAGTGAACACTTTCAAAGAAGACCACCAAAAGAAACAGTCCTGTGGAGTTTGGTTAAAAAAATTGATTTAGTGGTTTAAGAGGATATATCGTTTGATATAGTTAAGACCACCAACAGAAACAGTCCTGTGGAGTCTGGATGAAATTGATTCAGTGGCCGGTTTAAGGGGAAATATCGTTTGAAGCTAATTGTAACGACAGACAGACAGACGAGATCAGGATAGATCATATTGATACCTCAGCACTTTCTAAACACATATCAAACACATACTATTTAAAAGATTGACACATTATTGAAGATGAGCTTCACTTCTTTTTCGAACCCTATCTATGACGATTTAGGAGACTTTAATGTATCTTGGATAAAACAACACGATTCTACACCAAGTATACAAAATATTAGATACAAAATATTCAAACTGAAGTCTACAATAAAGAAAAAAATTATTTCAGAGCGCATTCAAATCAAGAAGCGAAACTCTTTCGATCTCCTAATGATGACAGAACTTTACATGTCAGTGTTATAATGTATTTCATCTCTGTCTGTTGTATTTACATAAACAATATGTTGTTTTATGGGCCGGTGGCCTAAATTACGAATTAAGCATACTGTAACATGTATCTTGTATAATAATTGAAAAAGCAAACTGTAAAACATGAAATAAAACATGATAACCTATAAGGAAATGTTTCTAAATGCAAGCAAATCAAATAGACACTGCATCATTTAAAATCAGTGGGTGTATGTACGTGTATTGACGCAAGTATACTAATGATCCGGAAAAGCATTCATTTTCAAAAATATTGGTCTGTCCACGTGTTTAAGTATAACTAAAGGAATACCCATGCTGGAGCGATAAAACATCGACTAGGTATTCTGGGATTAACCATATTTGGATCAAAGAGCGCAATCTCTATCCAGAATTATCAATTATTTTAAAGACAAGCAGAGTATTCGTGGAAAGCAATAAGACATAAACGTATCGCTAGTTTATTCAGATTTACAAATAAGAAAGTTTTTATAAGTTTGGTAGCCGAGTTATACTCGGATGGATGCATTTCCATGTGTATTCAAGATCACATAACTCTCTAGCTTAGTTTGGAATAACACGTGACGCATTTATACAGGGTACAAACCAGTTTGCCCGAGCAATTACTCATTTTGTCGCAATCGTATTTTTTTTCTTCAAATTACGTATGTATGAAGGAACGGGTTAAACAATATTTACGCACAATACATTACTGCGAGCAGGTTCAAACATTGAAACCAACAATCATACTCAATGCACGGCCATTGACGTTGTTCTTGATCATGTAAGAATACATGTTGACCAAAGCATTGATTTCGTTCTCTCCCCCTGAGCTGACAATGCCCGATTTAGACCTATTGTACCTTCCTGATGCTGACATGCATAACGGCTGACTATTACACTACCGTATTTCACAAAGTCAACTCTTCTAATTTGCTTTAAAAGCATGCAAACCAAATAAACACTACATCATGTATAATCATTGGTTTATCTACATGTATTGATGCATGAATAAAGATGATCCGAAAAAGCATTCATGTTCACGAATATTGGTCTGTCCACGTGTTATAGTATTACAAAAGTAAAATCAATGCATTGCTAACGCGCTGAAACACTAGGTGTGGGAAAGGGTAAAAGGCAGTTCAATACGTGTAGGCGGACACGTTCTGTCTTAAGGTGTAACACACATGAAACATGGTAACCAACGTTCAACTGTTTATCACCACGTGCTAGGTGTACTGGGATGGAACTTATTTAGATTAAAGATCTCATGGATCGTCACATATATTTATGAAGAAATATCGATTTTTCAAAGACAAGCATAAGTATTTGTTCAGATTTACAACAAAGACAGTTATGTATCGCCAGTTTATTCAAATTTACAAGAAAGACTTTTATGTATCGCCAGTTTATTCAGATTTACAACAAAGACATTTAGTTATCGCTGGTTTATTCAGATTTACATCAATGAAAAAGTGTTAGGAGGTTTATATACGGAGAGTGTTCATATGTTTACTTAGGTTTTGTCAACGTCCTCTCTGTTGCAGATGTGTTGTAAGTAGAACAAGGGTTAAACAAGCACAACATCCAGTGCTCGGTGTGTAGGAAAAGTCTTAATACTCCTTTGATATTATGAAAGTGCACTCTTCTCATTTTGTTTTTATTTATCTGCATCTATATATTTGTTTGTACGAGTATATGACATGTTTATATATATAATCATTGCGTATATGTGTGGTTATTTATAAAGATAGATGTATACATATGTACTCATTTTGTCGCAATCGGTGGTTTTATTTTGAAAATACGAATATGAAGGAACGGGTTAAACAATATTCACGCACAATACATAGCTGCGATAAGTATCAAACGCCGAAACAAACAATCCTTCTCTAAGTGTTTGTGGAAACAAACTGAGGTATCGCTAGTTTATTCAGAAAGTGTTTAGGAGGTTGCTAGCCGTTTCTATCAATTAAAAAAACAGCTTTAACATTTCCCCATATACAGCCTTTTTCTGACGCTTCTGCAGCAGACGAAGTTTGAAAACATTGCGGCAAAATGAGAAAAAGGTCATAATGAGCTTTTGCTCTTCTTGTCACAATATGTTTAACTCTTACCAAATCATGAGACTTTTATATATATGTAGAGTATTCATATGTTTGCCTAGGTGTGGCCAATGTCCTCTGTTACAGATGTGTTGTATGTGAAGAAGGGTAAACGAGCCCAACATCCAGTGCTCGGTGTGTAAGAAAACTCTTAATACAACTTTGATATTACGTAAGTGAACTCTTCTCCTTTTGTTTTTCTTCATTTGCATCAGTATATTTATGTTAAGGAGTACATACATGCTTGTGTTGATAAAACATCCCCTGCAACGCTGCGTAAAGTGTCGATCCGGATCAACCTAAGCATGCTGCGCAGGCTAAGCCAGACAGACACTTTTCACCTCCTGTGGATTTTCTGTTTCAGTAATCATTACTCTATACCTATATCCCCCTGAGACGGACTTTGTCGGCCCGGATTAGCCCACGCGGACTGCGCAGGCTGTTATGGGTCGATACATTACGCAGAGTCCATACTGTTGGTTTTCTCATGGAACGGCCCATATTTGTTTGTAGGAGTATGCTTGTGTTGATATTAAACATATCCCCTGCCTCGTACGTGCAGATTTATAATTCGCTTACATAGGAAGACCTCCACGGAGTTAAAGCACTATGCTGGGGTATGGTAGGGCTCTCGTATTTCAAACTACTTATACAACCGAACCTATGACTCACAATGTTCTAATAATTGTAATGAATTATGTATAGTTTCATATAAATCGACAGTCAAGGAAAAAGTAGCTGGCTTCATGGAATATATCGATATGAGTATTCAATCATGAAAAACATGGTTATACTAGTGCAAATAATGCACACTTATGTCCTTATTAAATTACAAATGATAATTTCAAATTATGATTATCCCAATGTGTTCATATTGAACCAACATTTACTTATCCAGATGTGCACGACTTCGAACAAAGTTTACGACCAATGTAGACAAAGATCAGACTGTATTGCCGTACAGTCTAATCGTGGCATATATTAGTTTAGTTTAAGCTTATCTAGTTCACATCGAGTTCGTAACACAATGTCCTCTTATTTTAATCGCTCGATGTCTGCTTCCTGGTGATTAATTCAGTTCTCGTGCCGTTTGAGCAAAAAAGAACCAACGCTATGGGATTATAATTCCGGACCTTTGAAACTGTCTATATGGCTATTTACCTATTGTTCCAGTCATCTATTTCCTCGGTGAATATGCAAGAACTTGTCAAAAGAAGGTTGATAACAGTCGTAGGAATTCAGTGTGGAAAAAGGGTTAAGGTTACAGGGTTCATCTGCGTTGTTCGTTTTACTAGAATACGGCTCTACCTATATAGATGAGCCGTTCCACGAGAAAACCAACAGTAAGCGACGGCTCATATCATCTGCGTAATGTATCGACCAGATCAGCCTGCGCTGTCCGCGCAGACTGATCCGGCCGACACATTCCGTCTTAGGGGGAAAGATGTATAAAGTAGTGATTCCTGAAACAGAAAATCCACAGAAGGCGAAAAGTGTCTATCCGGGTTAGCCTGCGCGGCATGCTTAGGCTGATCTGGGTCGATACATTACGCAGAGTTCATAATGTTGGTTTTCTCGTGGAACGGCTCATAGATAACCGCCTCGGTGGTGTTTAGCGTCCGCCTCGATTGCTGATGGTCGGGGATCCGATCCCCGGCCGGATCGTACGAAATACTTTTAAAAATGATAGTCATGGCTGCCCTTCTTTGCGCCCAGGGTTGTGGGGTTAGTCTTACGACTGACTGGCAGTTGTAAGGATAAATGGACAAGTAGTACTAGTGAATTACCCAGGAAACGCCGTGATAAAGCTGAATCAATATTGAAAGCAGTGTTCAACACTAAACAATCAATCACAGCGTAAATATATTTGGTCCTATCCTTCTCTGCTCTATTCACAACAAAACTTGCAATTCACGTAAACTAAGATCAGCATACACATGAGTAGTCTAATCTCGGTCAAAATTATTCGGTAATGTATATATATGATTTCTAGAACAACGCCTAAAATGAACAGGAATATGCATAACATCAATACTTATTTAAACGATTGCACTGTTTAACCCTTTTCCCCCTGATGACGTATTTCGATGCATCTGAAGCAGAAGACTTTTGAAAACATAGTGGCAAAGAGAACAAATGTTTATATATTAGGAGCAATTGTAACTGGTCATCTATTGGTAGTTATCTTTGTTTGTCCTCAATTGTTTCACAGTCTTCTGCTGCAGATATGTTGTATGTGGGAACGGGATAAGCAAGATATAGATGTGAAGCTTATTGCATCCTGACACAAACTATAATCAATGTCATTATTTTTCATTTTCATTTCTATGGTGAGAGCTATGCCTTCATTTCTCGGTGTGTATCTACTATATAGCCAGATCTAAGTGTGGGGTGAAGAAAGTGAAATATTTTAGAACAGTAAGGTCAAACGTGTGACACTGTTATTCTTCAATGCCTTGTTCTATTTAAAATTATTGGTCCTTGATTAACTCTTTCCGCACCACAGGCAATATTGAGGTTTTTGCAAATAATGCAGATTCGGGCGAGTCAGCTCGTAACGAGCTTTCTCACCTGAAATCAGCATTGTTTGCCTTTTAGTTACCAAAATAGTCCAAAACTTTCATTAATTGAGAAATGAACATACCCGATTTTGAACATGGAAGAGTCTAGTTTAAACAATTCGGCGCTGAAAGAGTTAAAGATCAGTGAACACTTTCATTAGGCGACATCGAATTTCATTTACTTTTTAATTGTATAGTCTTAAATTCAAAACTAGCACTGGCAAATAAATTCGTATAGCTACGTGCGTCTGCAAGGGAGATAGATCAACCAGTCCTCGCGAAAGTCGTCAGTCCTTCAGTCCTGGCGGTCAAATAATCCTTCGAACTGACGAATTAATTTTCCTGCAATATTTGGTTGAACAAAGAAGGAAATAAATGAAACAATAGCTTTCGGACTGACGGGTTTCAAAAGATTTTGTAAAGTCAGATCAACCATCAAATTTATGCGATCTGATCTGATGCAAAGTATTATACTTTCAACCGTAAAATATTCTTTCAATTAGTTTCGAGAACATTGTGCCTTTGATTAATTGATTGATTGATTGATTAATTAATTGATTGATTGATTGATTGATTGATTGGAGTTTAACGCCGTTTTTAACAATTTCTCAGTCATAATACTGCGGCCAGTTCACCTACTCATGTGTTTCCTGGTTTTCTCACACCAGTACTCCACACAACAATCATCCCAAGCAACTGGCTGCTTTTCCACATAGACTTAGCCCATTGTTGGAAGACGATTGACGCATGTCGCATTGACTTTTGTCAAACGTCAAAAGAAAGTTGGCCGAGCCGGGATTCGAACTGACAACCCCTGGATTGACAGCCCGCGTCGCTACCGACTGAGCTACCGGGGCTCGGCTGTGCCTTTGAAGAATGTACAAGCAGATCTCTATCTACGCATGTCGTAAATACGATAATGTTGGTTTTACATAGAGCACGATTCATAGTTAATGTTACTATGTACTTAAACCCCATTAGTAACATATTTGCAGCAGACGACTTTACAAGAATGCAAGCTAAACTATCAACAGTCTCTTTAACCCTTTCCCTCATATAGACGCTTTCGGACGCCTCTGCAGCAGACGGCTTTTTGAAAACATAGTGACAAAAGAAGAAATTGCACAAAACGTGCAATTTCTCCTTTTGACACAATGTTTTCCACTTTTAGTCATAGGTTATCCATTCACTTATGGAGATTTTCTATGTTTTGACAAAATACGTTCAAAGTCGTCTGCTTTTTTTTGAAAAGACGAAATTGTTCATAATGAGCAATTTATTTTTTCCTAATACCACAATATTTTTAAAAGTCGTCTGCTGCAGATGCGTGGAAATGTTGATTTTAATGGACAACGTAAAGGTATAATTCAGTACAACCAATTTTGGTCTGACGGTTTTCAATTGTACTTTGTGTTTAACTAGTAAGTTAGTCATATGCGCTCCGTGTGACCCGTCACAAGGAGGTATCATTTGATAATCTAACACTTGACGTGACATGGCGGCTATGAATCATTACCTATGTCTACACTATCTCGTTGACCCTTTCCCACATACTACAACAAATCTGCTGCAGAAGAATATTGAAATATAACTAGACAAGAATATGGAAATCTGTATGAATATAAGTTAAATTATTGAATAGAGTTGATAACATTGCAGCAAAAGGAGAAATTGCTCATTTTGAGCATTTTTTTTCTCTTGCCACAATGTTTTCAAAAGTCATCTACCGCAAAAGACTTTGAAATATAACTAGACAAGAATATTGAAATATGTATGAATATAGGTTAAATTATTAGATAGAGTTGATAACATTGCGGCAAAAGGAGAAATTGCTCATTTTGAGCAATGTTTTCTTTTGCCATAATGTTTTCAAAAGTCGCCTGCTGCAGAAATAACTAGACAAGAATATGAAAAATCTCTATGAATTTATGTACAATTATGGTAAAATGAGAAATTGCTCATGATGAGCAATTTCTCCTTTTTGTCACAATGTCTTTAACTCTCTTCAATAATGTTACTTTCATTTATAAAGATTTTCCACATATTCACCCAGATTTTTTTAAAATCGTATGCTACAAATTTGCTGTATGTGGGAAAGGGTTAATGGCTTAATGCACAGTGTTTTTCAAACGTCGTCTGCTGCCGATACAAACTACACGAACAACGATCCGAACAAATATCAAACCAAGGTTAACGTGAGGTCCTTTTGTTAGCATGACTCACACAGTAGGTCGAATAGATCTAAAAATGTATATTACCGATCGTATATCGAACGACGTGAACATCATTCTGTCAGGCGAGCTCTGTTTTATTTTGATGCGTGAATCACCGACTCAATCTCGGATTAATCACGCAGTTTGTGTCATCTTGTAGTCTGGCACCATTCCTCTTAATATTGTAAGTGTGAAAGGATTAGAATTAAATTATACTTCAGCCGTCCCGCGATAAAAACCAAAATTATGGATTCTGCGTAATGTATCGACCTAGATTAGCCTGCGCAGTCCGCGCAGGCTAATCTGGGCCGACACATTCCGTCTCAGAGGGATATAGGTATAGAGTAAAATCCACAGGAGGCGAACAATTTCTGTCCGGGTTTAGTCTACGCGGCATGCTTAGGCTGATCCAGGTCGATACTTTACGCAGAGTCCACAATGTTGGTTTTCTCGCGGGACGGCTCACTTTATCTTAACTTAAGGGATTGATTCTAGCCTAGTTACTTTGTAGCAATGGACTTAAACCTGTCTAATCTAGGGTGGTAATAATACAGACCCCCACCTCCCCCGACCTTGACATTTGTTTAAATAGGGCCATATCTATCAGCAGTCGATTAAACACTTCGGATCAAGACCCGATTCCGCTGATGTGCAAATCAATCCTGCTCCCAAACACACGGGATACGTCATCTGAATTGGTATCGCATGCATATAAGCTGTACTGTTACATATATATATATAATAGGGTAATGGAAGTATGTAATAGGTGCATGATGATAAAGATGGAAAGTGAATAAAGATATGTTAACGTCTAGTCATGCGTTCAATTATCGATCGTTTGATTCAATAAGGTACGCCTAACTTACCCTTATTTCACGGAATACGAGTTAATAGATTTAAATTGTCACCCTACGTGGAAATCAATCCTTTTACCTACTTGTCTTTTGCCGGACGCTGACGACATTTGACGCCTTTGTAACTGACGAGTTTTTTAGACATTGTAAGAAAACCTGAAGAAGAAATCGCATCTTTTCCAACGCTGGTTTTCTTACCTTAACGTGTGCCTTTTCTACAGACGCTTACAATAGAGAAGCCCTTATCATAAATATATCAGGTAAAAATGTAACTCTTTCCCACATGCATTCGCATATTGAAGCACCTGATGTAGACGATACTTTCAAAACATCTGGCCACAATGTGTCAATGTTCAATTAAAACATTTTCATTTTTAACACTTTGGCGTTAAAGTGTTTAAAGTCGTCTATTTGTTGTACGGTCACTCTTGTCTTAAACCGTTACCAAGGGGAGAGTCGACATTTGGCTGCTGACACAAGTGGCTGCTAAATGCAAGTCAAATAAAGATGGACATGTTGTTTTGATTGATCTCAATCCCCAAGTGGCTGCTTAAAATAAGTTGACTGCTTAACAGAGGTGACCGCTAACACAAGTTTGACCGTAAGGGGCGTAGCTTGGCAATACTCAATGTGTAGGCCGTCTCGTGAGAAAATCAACATTGTGGACTCTGCGTAAAGTATCGACCCGGATCAGCCTAAGCATGCTACACAGGCGTACCCGGATATACACTTTTCGCCTCCTGTGGATTTTCTGTTTCAGGAATCACTACTCTATCTATCCCCCCTTAGCCGGAATGTGTCGGCCGGATCAGTCTGCGCGGACAGCGCAGGCTGATCTGGTCGATACATTACGCAGATGTGTATGGCCGCAGCTGCATTGTGTGGGCATTTTTAGAAAAGATGTGTAGGCACGTGACTACAGTGCCTAAAGGGAGCTACGCCCCTGACCGTATGTGGGAAAGGGTTAACCTGATTACGTTATCTGAGGTGAGTAATGGCTACAAAGCGAGATGAACTTGTCCATTGTTATCAAATAACACACTCGTACAACAAAACCGCACTTGTTATCATGCATTCACTCACACAACCTTGCTTTTTCACAGGATGTCATCTTAAATGTCAACCGGTTTAATTGTTGCTTTGTAATGTCTAAATGATTCATCTTTTTTTGTGATTTTTCTTTGTACTGTAAAAACCGAAAATCAATATGATAAAGAATGCGATATACCTTTCATCGGGGTATTACGACGTTGTTAACATTGTTAGTGTTATATAGCCCGGCGTTACACTATTTAATTACCAGCAATTCCGGTAAGTTAATCCTGATTCTAGCGCACAATGCATGTATTCAGATTATTTCGGAATATTTATAGTGCGACAGTCGTAGTAAAAAACGCTTATATCTTCTGATGTTTATCTGTTCTTCAAGTTATAGTTTCACCATTGTGATAGCTTTGCCACATTGGTGGTGTGGTGGTAGAGCGTCCCCTGCAAGTATGGGAGGTCGCGGGTTTGATCCCCGACCGGGTTATACTAAAGACTTAATCTAGTTAAGACTGACTTGCTGGTGTCATAGTGAATGGATCAGAACACTGGTAATGTATCGAGGAAACGCCTTGCTATAACTGAACAATTGCTGAAAGCGGCGACGGCGTCAACACACAGAGAGACCTCCGTTGTGAGACCTTATTGAACGTTGATCCAGAGGTTGTGAGTTCGAACTCCAGCACGGCCAACATTCTTTCCGTCGTTTAACAAAAGTCAATGTGACAAGCGCCATTCGTCTTCTACCAATGAAGTAATAATAGCACATGAGGAGGAGTAGCTAGTTGCTTAGAAAGTATGTTGTGGCGATTATTGGTATGAGAAAACCAGGAAACACATGGGTCGGTGAATTGGCTGCCGTGATATGAGCAAAATCTGTTGAAAACGGCGATAAACCCAATACATTCAACCAATCAATCATTAAATGCTCGTTAATGACTATCAATTGACTGTTTTTCAACATTAAGTGCCAAAATAATTTTGAACTATTTATTACTTACCGTGTTGTCACTATAAGCAATATTTGCAGAAGTTTAAACAGAAAAATAATCTCTATCTGGAGTTCAGGACTTTTAACTACGATAACTGCACTGGTGGCTGGTATTATAATTATTGATTTCGTCTCTGAAATTATTTTAACTCTTCCCCGCTTGTAAAGGTTGACGCGTCTGCAACAGACCACCTTTTGGACACATTGTTAACAAAAGAAGAAATTGCTCATAAAGTGTAATTACTCCTTTTGCCACAATATTGTCACTTCTTTCACTAAATCCACGCGTTCATGTATAGATATGTTCAATTTCTGTGCTATACCTTTCAATGTCGGCTGTTTCCAATATACAGACGTGACATCTGCAACAATCGACTTTAAAAAATATTGAACATCTCAATATATGAAAATTATCGGCTCATTTTCCATAATTTACATTTCATTCAAAACATGCCGCTGTTATTTACACAGTATATTAACGGATGGGTAAAGCTTAGAACCATACACGGAACATCATACGTCTATGTTCATGTAACCTAGAAACCAGCGGCGACGATATCAACTAATGGACGAGTCAAGTAACAGTAATGCCGAACAGAGACTAGGATTTATTCTATCAAAGAATTTGATTTTTTTTCCAGAAGCTCTCTGAAAAGTGGTAATACTTGTACGTCAATAATCAGAAATGAGCCGTCCCCCAGTGTGGACTCTGCGCAAATGATCGACCCGGATCAGCCTAAGCAGGCCGCGCAGGCTAATCCGGATAGACACGTTTCTCCTCCTTAGATTTTCTGTTTCAGGAATAATTACTCTATACATTTAATACCCTGAGACGAAATGTGTCGACCCGGATTAGCATGCGCGGACTGCACAAGCTGATCTGATGAGATACATTACGCGGAGTCCATAATGTTGGTTTTCTCATGGAATGGAACTAATCCTAGACTAATAGGCGTTTAGACAGTTAGGAATAATATAACTCTAGATCAGCATGTGCCTATGCAAAGAGGAAACTTATACACAGAAGAGCCATCCATCCAGGACATCAACAACACATAGACTATCTGAATGTGATTCCTTGTTTCGTTAACTCTTTCAGCGCCGAATCTCTTAAAGTAGAATCTTCCATGTTCAAAATCCGGCGTTTCCATTTCTCATTAAATAAGAGTTTTTGATATAAGTCAAGCAATACTGAATTCAGGTGAGACAGCTCGTTACCAGCTGACTCAACCGAATCTGTTTTGTTTGCAAATAACCTTAATACTGCTATTGTCGCTGTAAGATTTAATGCAACACACCAATATAGCGCTGATGTCACGATAAAATATATAGTTAGATTCTTTATGACGGTGATTCATATCAATCGGTGATCATTTTCCGTTCTGACTTGACCTAGTAACTAAGCTTTGTCCGATAGAAAACGTGCTTCACTAAAACCACCGAATAAGGGTATGTGTCTTTTTTAAAAGGTTAGTGAATAATAATAAAAAAAATATCAGGGCTACAGATAAGTAGCGTATTTAACTAAAAAAGCTAAATCCTTGTCCAAAAAAGCAATTATTTTTATAATGAAGAGTATTCAAAAGCAAATAAAAATGAAGATAAAGCAAGTGTTTACTTTTGTGTTGCATAAATAATTTACATTGATCAAACAAGATCCGAATTGGTGTGAACGAGAGACAACTGTGCATACAGATGAAAGCAAACCTAAATTTAAAAATTGTCTGGGTGAACAAAGGATCCCCAAATATATAGATTTGCAAACAATTAGAAGCATTAGTTAAACTACCGTGAAATATTGTTAGAAAAGGAGACTTTGCTCTCTATGTTTCCCTTTGCCACGACGATTTCATGTCGTACAAAAATGCAATTTGAAATAAATGATTGTGTAAAATTAACCCTGTTACTCATATAAAACCAAACAATTGTCTGAAAAACAATGGGGTAAATACCCAATTCACTACAAAAGTTATTATATCTGTAGCCCGGAGTGAATGTATTCCGTACGTCGTTGTATAAGTGATGTTTGCAAACAGCTATTGAATCCCGCTAAACGAAACTCGAAACAAAAATTGGATTATCATCCTGTTAACCCTTTCATTGCCGTATTTCAAGAAGTCGACTCCAGGTCATGTTGAAAATTGGTAAAATGTAACGTCGAAGTGGCAAACAATGCAGGTTTAGGGAGATACAGCTCATTACGAGCTGTCTCACCTGAATCTACATTGTTTGCAAAAGTCTTTAATTGCCTTTGGTAGCGAAAGGGTTTACACTAGACCTTAACTTCGCTGCTGTAGCAGGGACGTTTTAATTGTGTCTGTTTTCAATGAGGTTGCGTATTAATCAACATGACATAACACAACAGTTGTGCGAACAATGTCGATCACGATCCGTCTGCACATTCATGGCGTCTAATCTTCGACGACATTATCCGCCGCTACTCAGCGAAAATGTTCAATAAATAATGCAAGGACGTCAGGGGCGTAGCTCCCTTTAGGCACTGAAGGCACGTGCCTACACATTTTTTCTCAAAATGCCCCAAAATGCAGCTGCGGCGATAGACATCATCGTGATGTATCAACCAGATCAGCCTGCTCTGTCCGCGCAGACTGATCCGGCCGACATATTCCGTCTTAGGGAGATAGATGTATAGAGTAGTGATTCCTGAAACAGAAAATCCACAGGAGGCGAAAAGTTTCTATCCGGGTAGGCCTGTGTGGCATGCTTGGGCTGATCCGGGTCGATACTTTACGCAGAGTCCACAATGTTGATTTTCTCACGAGACGGCCTACACATTGAGTATTGCCAAGCTACGCCCCTGGGCGTGTTTAATTAGAGATGATGATTCCAGTTCGAGGATTTCAGCGGGATGAGGTCATCATGTGCAATTTCTCCTTTTGCCACAGTGTTTTCAAAAGTCGTTTGTACAAGATGCGTCAAACTGCGATCAGAACATAACAGTACGAAACGTTTATTTTGACGTATACAAAGTACATAGTCATTTAAAAAACAAAAATACAGACACGTGGGTTTGAAATGGGGGAAAGAAAGCCGAACAAAGGGTTTGAGAGGCAAACTGTTTGATTAATCTAATTAACATTCTTTTGCATGATTGTCAATGAATACAATGTTAGTGTAATCTGGAACGCATTTTGTCAAAAAATGTAAAATCTCTATAATTGAATGGATAACCTATGACAAAAATTGGAAAACATTGTGGCAAAAGGAGAAATTGCACGTTTTGTGAGGAACTATATGAGGAAAAGTATTAAATATATACGATTTACTGTGCCGTAAATGAATCAACGAAATATAGGACATTTTATTTTAATTAATTCAGATGATCTCTGTTTTTCTCGAGCCACGTTTAATATCTGATGTAAGCGGTCTTTTCCCCGGAACAGACGAGACACTGATGTGTCAATACAGAATGGGTAATGGAATGTTGCGGTTTAATTGGAATGTAATTGTCTAGTACTAATATAAAGGTCAATTCGGACGGTCACAATAAACTGATTTCGAAGTTTGTATTTGAGCTTTTGTAACCCTTTCCCACCTGCAGACGCATTTTGACGCAATGGCAGCAGACGACTTTTTGAATACATTGTGTCCAAAGGTGAAATTGCTCATAATGGAACGTGACACCGATACATCTGTCGATACATTAATTTATTTGAGATTCTGTAGCAGAGGATCGAACCCAGGTCTTCCACTCTAAAATCAGACATTCTAACCACTACAACACTGACGTCGGTGCACTTGATTAACTCTTTCGCTACCAAAGGCAATTGAAGGCTTTTGAAAACAATGCAGATTCAGGTGAGACAGCTCGTAACGCACCATCTCTCTGAAATATGCATTGTTTAACACTTAGATATTAAATATTACCAACGTTCCTGTTGGACGAAAAAATGAAGTGATCCAACTTTGTTTAATTCGGCAGTAGAAGGGATAACACGAACATCAAACGACTATAAATTTGTCATCGCTATTTTAGCCGGGACACTCAGTTTTAAGCTTATTACCAAAAAAGGAAACATTGGTCATGAACATATCTAAATATAGTACGCGCTGGCTATATATGGAAACATTGTACCTGGCCAAATAAGTACATACTTAAAGCCGGTATAGAAACTATGTTAAACGTTTCATCACTTCGTGTTCGAAGACTTAAGAAATGAACACACGTTTGCGTCGTCTCACGATCCATATACAATGGTGTTAATGTGTGCATTTAAATATGCTATTTTTGTAAAAATCCGTGAACTCTGTTGATCCTTTCCCACCACTAACAGCAAATCAGCTGGAGGTGACTTTGGAAATATTAAGAAACAATATGGAAACTATTTGAAAAGACTGGAAAACATTGTAGCAGTGTTTTTCATTATTCGTTTGCTACAGATGTATCAAAATGCGTCAATAAGTGGAAAAGGGTTAAACCTCAAAGTTGATATGAATTGTAGGTCATACCCTTTAAAACATATCTGGAAGATAATATAATATCTGGGAAATTGGACTTTTCGTTTTGAACACTTTCTCATTTTCCTTCAATGTTTCCATAGTTGTCTGCTGAAAGGGCATTTTTTTTTGTCGTCTGCATCACGGAAAGGGTTAATATATGTCTCTAAATTAATTTGGCCCGAAGGATATCTTCAAACAGTGGTTATATAGCTCACGTGAATGAATTTATACTCAATCCAATTGTGTCATTATTTTGCACGATTTGTAAATATTAATGTATATGGGCTATCGGCATTAGAACGTGAATAAAGGAATTGAATTGAATTGAATCTAATTTTCTTGGTAAAGAATGTTTATAAAAAATCACATGCATGACTAAAACGGGTTATGTTAGTGTAAATATAAATATATAATTAACTCATTGTGCGTTAGTTCACTAAATAGTACATTAAGATTGACACATATTACGTCAGATAAAGAGTTACTTATAAGGCCGTCATAATTTATAACCTGAAATAAACATAACAAAGTACTACATGCACTACTCTATTGAATATTTTAAACGCTGGCTTGCGTATGTAATACATTGTCTTCACTGTTCGCCCTTCAGCTAAGTAACATACTATTTATATAACCGTTTAGGGAAAAGAAAATACATGCAGAACATTGAAAACAAATAATAGTTAATATGAAATCAATAATACGCGTACATTATACATGTAAAGGTTTTTCGTTGCAACATCTTTTGAGGGAAGCAAAGCGTTATGAATAACAAAACCTACGAACATTCCAACTGCAATGAGAAATATTATGAATAAGATCATATATGAGTCGTTCCACGAGAAACCCAACATTATGGACTCTGCTTAATGTATCGACCCAGATCAGCCTGCGCATTCCGTGCAGGCTAATCCGGGTCTCGTGGGATAGAGGTATTGAGTAATGATTCCTGAAATTCCTGAAACAGAAAAATCCACCGGGGGCGAAAAGTGTCTGTCCGGGTTAACCTGCGCAGCATGCTTCGGCTGATCTGGATCGAAACTTTACGCGATCTTCACAATGTTGGGTTTTTTCTCGTGGAACGGCTCATATGTAAAGACAAGCTTCTTTAAATGTCAAAAGTTGCACCATGTGTGTCGAGCTGTAATGATATCATCCGCGAACAATATAATAACGGCGAGAGTTTTAACACCGGCTCGGCTATAGGCAATCTATTATCTGTCTCACGATTGATAAAACCGGTGACTATCTTCGTTCCTCTCCCTCCCATGGACAACAGTTATATCCGGGAAGGTAATTACTGGTTGCTCTTAAGAAGGGGCGTTTGTACATATAGAACGTATGCGAGACGATCTGGAAACACATGGGTAAAGGGACTGGTAGCTGGTAGCCTTGATAAGACTATTTCTTTTTCTCTTCAAAATGGCGTTATACATTCCACACATAGACGCACATTGTATCGCATCTGCAGCAGTTAACGTTTGGAAAAAAAAGGAGGAAATTAAACATAAAGAGAAATACTTTCATTTGTCACGTTAAACGGTTGTAACTAAAATTGGTATTTGCAAAATTGCCCCTAAACAAGGGTTTTAAAAATAGGTTTTTAATTACAACCGTTTCACGCCAAGCCCTCGAAATGAAATTTTGTTCAGAGAAATCGTTCAGATAGTCTTTATATTTGCCTAGATATTTTCAAAGTCTTATTCTGCTGATTTGTTGTATATGGGAAAGGGTTTAACTCTCTGCAACCGATCGAAATACGTATACGTGTTCGAAATCTTTAGCTTTATTTGGACACACAATACGTTGTTTGAATAAATCAAAGGTTTTAATGAGCCACAATACATCTACGAAATAATTGAAAAATGTTGAAAACTAAAATAATTATTTAAGCATTTGTTGACCGTGTTGCATTCTTACCATAGCTAATAGTTTCCATTTACGTGGATAACGTATATGGTTAAACCCCAGTGGTTTTCCGAGGACTTCGATCTGTATAATTCAAGGACACGTGTCTTATCTAACGTGTGCTATATACAGAAGTTGGCCTTACACGTCATCAAATGACAACCAGTCTTGTGACACGCTTTGCATTATAATACGATTTACACGAAAAGCAACCTACGAGACGTTGCGCCCTTCTACCACATCGAACGTGTGCATATTCGGATCAGGATGTACAATGATCCTTTTGGGGAAACGGTTATTTCATGAATAGCGAGTGACGAAATATGCAATCCTATCAGAACTGCAATAATCAGGGCTCTAGATAAAGGACGTTTTGAAAATTTTAAAAACTAATATTTGACATGTTGCATGTACTCAAAAGAATCGTCTCAGTGAGATGATATTTTGAGTACCAACAACATAGGGTTTGATGAGTGATTACAGAGATATCGTGGAAGCAACTCATGTTTACTCTTCCTTATCTAGTTATATGAAGTCTCCAATTAACTGACATCACATTTAAAGCATCTCTGAATGTAGGTCGCCGTGTGCCTAGGTAATTAATTTATCAAGGATAGAATCAGTCATTAATAGTTTAAATTATAGTGTATGTTCTTACCAAAATGCTTTTCTAGTTTGAATACTCTGATGATAATGTGAATAATGAAGAGAACCATCGCTATCAACACATATACGTAATGTATCGACCCAGATCAGACTACGCAGTCCGCGCAGGCTAATCCGGGCCGATACATTCCGTATGAAGGGGATAGAGGTCTAGAGAAATGGTTTCTGAAACAGAAAATCCACAGAAGGCGAAAAGTGTCTGTCCGGGTTAGCCTGCGTGGCATGCTTAGGCTGATCCGGGTCGATACTTTACGCAGAGTCCACACTATTGGTGTTCTCGTTGAACGGCTCATATCACATCTGATATCTGTTTTCCTATGGCGAGGTCATAATTGTACGTGGCCTGGTGTTTTATAGAATAGTAATTACATGTCACCTCTACCACGTCACCAGGGATGTTACGCGAGTCAGGTTAAATGGGATTATCTTTAAACTACCGGCTTTGTTCAGTTTGTATGTTGTTTAATTTCCCTCTCAACAATTCTCAGTTATATCACATCGTTTCCTTTGTAAGTAACCAGTACGACTGGTCAATTTATCCAAACAACAACGACTCAGTCGTTATGCTAATCGTACACTGATTAATGCCAAGTAAGTAAGGAGAGCCATTACTACCATATTTAAAGTATTTGGTATGACCCAGCCGGGAATCGAACCTGCTATCTATCGCACCGAGGCCGTCGCTCTACCACTACACCAACGAGGCGGTCAGACAGTTCGGTTCCATAAAGCTAAATCTCGTATCCAGAAACTGTTCTACATACTATTATATTTCAAAGTTATCAAAGAATCTAAATTGCATATCTGGTTACGCCAATCAGATTTTGTATTACCTTGACATTTAGATTGTTCTTAATTATGGTCTTAGAATTTACGTAATCATTAACGAGAACGATAAGTGAATAAGGATCCTAGTTTCACGGTACATTGATTGGGACAATACACTCTATACGTGTACACACGTTCATTCCAGTCGTTACAACACGTATATTCGAATGACTTATCCTTGATCGACGTTGTCCTTTATATTCGGAGACGCGCCATGCGAAAGTAAACCCTACGCGGTTTGTTATGTTAATGTCATATTGATACATATACCCACTTACACCATTTTCTTGGTGTTCACCCATTTCCCACAAACAGACGCCAATTGACGCCTCTGCAAAAGTCGACTTTTGTCGCAATGTGTTCAACTATATTCAATATTTATACTGTTATCTATAAACGCTTACCTTAGTGTTGCTAAGAGGTTTTCAAAGTTTCATGGATGCGGTAAAGGGTTAACAACTTTCAAGGAGCGTCAAATGTACTTGAATCAATGAACGTCAATCAAAGGAGACCCTGACCTGGAAATGTCATAAGGTCGATTTTCCCATGACGCAGCTCGTCTGATGTAATTAAATGTTATCTCGTTATATAAAACCCGTACTAGGTTAAACAATATTGTGTTCTTTGTATCAGTTATCCGTTTAGCAACTCTACCGTATTTAAGGTTAATACTTTATTGATAAACCTATCACACTATATGTAGCCCGGTTAGCTCAGTCGGTAGAGCATCAGACTTTTAAGCCTGACTTAAACTCAGTCATCTGAGGGTCAAGGGTTCGAGTCCCTTATTGGGCGCTATTTTTAATATTTTATTTTTAAGCAGAAATATTCTTACGAGGAAAGTAGTTATTGAACATTGTACGTGGATAAGCGTGTTTCTAACAATTCGATTCAACTGACAAAGTAATGTTCAATATTTCTTAGATTATACCCTTTCAATCACATTTCTATTTAATAATTTTACTTTCATTTTGTGTCGGTCGGAAACACTCCATGCGTAAACCGACCCGCCGGTGTTGAAATTAGTGTCAGATCAGATTGGTACGCACACTTTCCTGGGTCTGCACGATGTTTTTAATTACCTTTCAGTAAGTGAGCGGCAATCGGTAGACACCCTGAACTAAATGTCCTACGGTTGGGTGTCCGATGATACAGATCATCTGATGAAAGTCTCTTTTAAATTTTTATCTCGGAATAAAAGGCTTTGAAGGTTAAACAACATGTACACTTTGACTTTGTATCAATTATCCATTTAGAAACAATACCGTATTAGCATTGAACACTTCGAACATAAACAATATACAGCCCGTATGTAGCCCGGTTAGCTCAATCGGTAGAGCATCAGACCTTTAGTCCTGACTCCCTTATTGGGCGCTATTTGTTAATGGTTTCTTTAAAGCAGACACATGCTTTTGAAGTAAATGGTTCGTTAAACACTTTGCGTGGATAAGCGTTTTTCTAACAATTCGTTGTAACTGACAAATTAACCTTCAGTATTTCATAGTTTATAGCCTTTCCGTTAAACATAGTCATATCGACCGATGTTTAACCATTTCTCTAAGATAAACGTAAAATTGAAGCGTGTACAGCAGGCGGCTTACGAACAAAATTGAGCATATAGTTTTCTGTTCTATTAAATAATTTAACTTTCATCTTGTGTTGGTCAGATTGGTATGCACACTTGAACAATCTCCTGGGTCTTGACGATTTTCAATTAGATTTTACGATACTTGAGTAAGTGAGCGGTAATCGGTAGACAGCCTGAACTAAATATCCTAAGGTTGGGTGTCCGATGATACAGCTCATCTAATGAAATTCTCTTTTTAACATTTATCTCGGAATAAAAGGCTTTGTAGGTTAAACAACATGTACACTTTGTATCAGTTATCCATTTAGAAACAATACCGTATTAGGAGTGAACACTTCGGTCATTAACCATATACAATGTACGCCGTACGTAGCCCGGTTAGCTCAGTCGGTAGAGCATCAGACTTTTAGGCCTGACTTAAGCTCAGTCATCTGAGGGTCAAGGGTTCGAGTCCCTTATTGGGCTCTATTTTTAATGGTTTCTTTTAAGCATACAGCTTATGAAGAAAATGGTTCATTGAACATTTTTACGTGGATAAATGTTTTTCTAACAATTCGTTGTAACTGACGAATTAATCTTTCGTATTTCATAGTTTATTGCCTTTCCTTCACACAGTCATATCGACATAACCATTTCCCTAAGATAAACTCAAAATTGAAGCATGAACAGCAGGCAGCTTATGAACAAAATTGAGCATACTGTTTTCAGTTCTATTAAATAATGTTACTTTCATTTTGTGTTGTTCGGAGAAGTGCCCTGCAAAAACCGACCCTCCGATGTTGAAAGTAATGTCAAATCAGATTGGTATGCACACTTGAACAATCTTCTGGGTCTTGACGATTTTCAATTAGATTTTACGATACTACAGTAATTGAGCGGTAATAATTAAACACCCTGTTAAACAAAATTTCATAAGGTGGGGTTTCCTATGATACAGATCATCTGTTTAAATTTTCTGTTTATTTTATCTCGGAATAACAGGCTTTGTAGGTTAAAATACATGAAGTTTATATCAGTTATCCATTTAGAAACAATACCGTATTAGGAGTGAACACTTCGGTCATTAACCATATACAATGTACGCCGTACGTAGCCCGGTTAGCTCAGTCGGTAGAGCATCAGACTTTTAGGCCTGACTTAATCTCAGTCATCTGAGGGTCAAGGGTTCGAGTCCCTTATTGGGCGCTATTTTTAATGTTTTCTCAAACACATAATTATGAGGAAATGGTTATTGAACATTTTACGTGTATTCGTGTTTCTAACCATTCGTTGTAACTGGCAAAATAAGGTTCAGTAACAGTTAAATAGTTAATAGTCTTTCAGTCACAAAGTCCAATTGACAGATACTTAACCCTTTCCGCGATAGAGACACATTTTGAAGCATGTGCAGCTAGCAAAATGTTAAACATTGATATACCTTATTTCAAATCTATTTAAGTATATCAGTTTCGTTTATTGTTGTTTTTTTATAACCATTAACGCGCCTTGAGAAACCCGACTGTCCAAAGTAATTTGAAGTTAAAGTCAATTCAGATCGGTATGCACATGCCTACACATTCCTCGTTCTTTTTAAATATAATGAGCTTCTTCGATACTTGAGTAAGTGAGAGACAATCGGTAGGGACTCTGAGCGAAATTCCATAAGTTGGGGTTTACCATGACGCAGCTCATATGATGAAATTCTATTTAATCGCTGTAATGCGTTATCGTTCAGGATAGATGTACCAGCTGGGTCAGTGTCCCATTTAGCAAACAATACCGTATTAGGACTGACTGTGCATACGTGTCCTTAACACATTGATATCTAGTCTGATGCAATGCATTATTTGGATCTGATATACGTGGATGAAATATAGCCATTGGTCCTTGAAACTGCTAAATTACGTATACTTATACAAATCTAGGAGTTGATCTTGTCGACTTATAACACTTCGATGAAATGATGGAAGGTAAATGGTAAATGGAATACCCATTGGATCAAAAGTCTAATCAGATATCCTCACTAGAGTTAAATATATTATACTGTTCCAAATCATTAAAGGCACATATTTAGATTTACCTTCATCCATGTATTAACTCTGTCTAGACAAGTTTATTATTAGATTTATTGGTTTCGTTGATAAGGCTAGCATTCTGTCTATACTGCATACATACGGTCATATACGTGTTAGTCAAATAAGTGTATATTAGTAGATCGATCAAAAAGTGAATAATTAGTTTTTGTTAAAATCTCAATTTAACCAAATTGGTGTTTATTTGTTTTCATTTACAATTAGTCATACATTCATTCGACTTCGTTGATAAATAATATACAATCTGCGCTGTGTATAGCCCGGTTAGCTCAGTCGGTAGAGCATCAGACTTTTAAGCCTGACTTAAACTCAGTCATCTGAGGGTCAAGGGTTCGAGTCCCTTATTGGGCGCTATTTTTAATGGTTTCTTTTCAGCATACAGCTTATGAAGAAAATAGTTCATTGAACATTTTACGTGAATAAATGTTTTTCTAACAATTCGTTGTAACTGACGAATTCATAGTTCCTTTCCTTCACACAGTCATATCGACAAATGTTGAACCATTTCCCTAAGATAAACGCAGAATTGAAGCATGAACAGCAGGCAGCTTATGAACAAAATTGAGTATACTGTTTTCAGTTCTATTAAATAATGTTACTTTCATTTTGTGATGGTCGGAGAAGTGTCATGCAAAAACCGACCCTCCGATGTTGAAAGTAATGTCAAATCAGATTGGTATGCACACTTGAACAATCTTCTGGGTCTTGACGATTTTCAATTAGATTTTACGATACTACAGTAATTAAGCGGTAATAATTAAACACCCTGTTAAACAAAATTTCATAAGGTGGGGTTTCCTATGATACAGATCATCTGTTTAAATTTTCTGTTTATTTTATCTCGGAATAACAGGCTTTGTAGGTTAAAATACATGAAGTTTATATCAGTTATCCATTTAGAAACAATACCGTATTAGGAGTGAACACTTCGGTCATTAACCATATACAATGTACGCCGTACGTAGCCCGGTTAGCTCAGTCGGTAGAGCATCAGACTTTTAGGCCTGACTTAATCTCAGTCATCTGAGGGTCAAGGGTTCGAGTCCCTTATTGGGCGCTATTTTTAATGTTTTCTCAAACACATAATTATGAGGAAATGGTTATTGAACATTTTACGTGTATTCGTGTTTCTAACCATTCGTTGTAACTGGCAAAATAAGGTTCAGTAACAGTTAAATAGTTAATAGTCTTTCAGTCACAAAGTCCAATTGACAGATACTTAACCCTTTCCGCGATAGAGACACATTTTGAAGCATGTGCAGCTAGCAAAATGTTAAACATTGATATACCTTATTTCAAATCTATTTAAGTATATCAGTTTCGTTTATTGTTGTTTTTTTATAACCATTAACGCGCCTTGAGAAACCCGACTGTCCAAAGTAATTTGAAGTTAAAGTCAATTCAGATCGGTATGCACATGCCTACACATTCCTCGTTCTTTTTAAATATAATGAGCTTCTTCGATACTTGAGTAAGTGAGAGACAATCGGTAGGGACTCTGAGCGAAATTCCATAAGTTGGGGTTTACCATGACGCAGCTCATATGATGAAATTCTATTTAATCGCTGTAATGCGTTATCGTTCAGGATAGATGTACCAGCTGGGTCAGTGTCCCATTTAGCAAACAATACCGTATTAGGACTGACTGTGCATACGTGTCCTTAACACATTGATATCTAGTCTGATGCAATGCATTATTTGGATCTGATATACGTGGATGAAATATAGCCATTGGTCCTTGAAACTGCTAAATTACGTATACTTAAACAAATCTAGGAGTTGATCTTGTCGACTTATAACACTTCGATGAAATGATGGAAGGTAAATGGTAAATGGAATACCCATTGGATCAAAAGTCTAATCAGATATCCTCACTAGAGTTAAATATATTATACTGTTCCAAAACATTAAAGGCACATATTTAGATTTACCTTCATCCATGTATTAACTCTGTCTAGACAAGTTTATTATTAGATTTATTGGTTTCGTTGATAAGGCTAGCATTCTGTCTATACTGCATACATACGGTCATATACGTGATAGTCAAATAAGTGTATATTAGTAGATCGATCAAAAAGTGAATAATTAGTTTTTGTTAAAATCTCAATTTAACCAAATTGGTGTTTATTTGTTTTCATTTACAATTAGTCATACATTCATTCGACTTCGTTGATAAATAATATACAATCTGCGCTGTGTAAAGCCCGGTTAGCTCAGTCGGTAGAGCATCAGACTTTTAAGCCTGACTTAAACTCAGTCATCTGAGGGTCAAGGGTTCGAGTCCCTTATTGGGCGCTATTTTTAATGGTTTCTTTTCAGCATACAGCTTATGAAGAAAATAGTTCATTGAACATTTTACGTGAATAAATGTTTTTCTAACAATTCGTTGTAACTGACGAATTCATAGTTCCTTTCCTTCACACAGTCATATCGACAAATGTTGAACCATTTCCCTAAGATAAACGCAGAATTGAAGCATGAACAGCAGGCAGCTTATGAACAAAATTGAGTATACTGTTTTCAGTTCTATTAAATAATGTTACTTTCATTTTGTGATGGTCGGAGAAGTGTCATGCAAAAACCGACCCTCCGATGTTGAAAGTAATGTCAAATCAGATTGGTATGCACACTTGAACAATCTTCTGGGTCTTGACGATTTTCAATTAGATTTTACGATACTACAGTAATTAAGCGGTAATAATTAAACACCCTGTTAAACAAAATTTCATAAGGTGGGGTTTCCTATGATACAGATCATCTGTTTAAATTTTCTGTTTATTTTATCTCGGAATAACAGGCTTTGTAGGTTAAAATACATGAAGTTTATATCAGTTATCCATTTAGAAACAATACCGTATTAGGAGTGAACACTTCGGTCATTAACCATATACAATGTACGCCGTACGTAGCCCGGTTAGCTCAGTCGGTAGAGCATCAGACTTTTAGGCCTGACTTAATCTCAGTCATCTGAGGGTCAAGGGTTCGAGTCCCTTATTGGGCGCTATTTTTTAATGTTTTCTCAAACACATAATTATGAGGAAATGGTTATTGAACATTTTACGTGTATTCGTGTTTCTAACCATTCGTTGTAACTGGCAAAATAAGGTTCAGTAACAGTTAAATAGTTAATAGTTTTTCAGTCACAAAGTCCAATTGACAGATACTTAACCCTTTCCGCGATAGAGACACATTTTGAAGCATGTGCAGCTAGCAAAATGTTAAACATTGATATACCTTATTTCAAATCTATTTAAGTATATCAGTTTCGTTTATTGTTGTTTTTTTATAACCATTAACGCGCCTTGAGAAACCCGACTGTCCAAAGTAATTTGAAGTTAAAGTCAATTCAGATCGGTATGCACATGCCTACACATTCCTCGTTCTTTTTAAATATAATGAGCTTCTTCGATACTTGAGTAAGTGAGAGACAATCGGTAGGGACTCTGAGCGAAATTCCATAAGTTGGGGTTTACCATGACGCAGCTCATATGATGAAATTCTATTTAATCGCTGTAATGCGTTATCGTTCAGGATAGATGTACCAGCTGGGTCAGTGTCCCATTTAGCAAACAATACCGTATTAGGACTGACTGTGCATACGTGTCCTTAACGCATTAATATCTAGTCTGATGCAATGCATTATTTGGATCTGATATACGTGGATGAAATATAGCCATTGGTCCTTGAAACTGCTAAATTACGTATACTTATACAAATCTAGGAGTTGATCTTGTCGACTTATAACACTTCGATGAAATGATGGAAGGTAAATGGTATATGTAATACCCATTGGATCAAAAGTCTAATCAGATACCCTCACTAGAGTTAAATATATTATACTGTTCCAAAACATTAAAGGCACATATTTAGATTTACCTTCATCCATGTATTAACTCTGTCTAGACAAGTTTATTATTAGATTTATTGGTTTCGTTGATAAGGCTAGCATTCTGTCTATACAGCATACATAAGGTCATATAAGTGATAGTCAAATAAGTGTTTGTTAGTAGATCGATTAAAGAGTGCATAATTAGTTTTTTTTTAAATCTCAATTTAACCAAATTGGTGTTTATTTGTTTTCATTTACAATTATTCATACATTCATTCGACTTCGTTGATAAATGATATACAATTTGCGCTGTGTATAGCCCGGTTAGCTCAGTCGGTAGAGCATCAGACTTTTAAGCATGACTTAAACTCAGTCATCTGAGGGTCAAGGGTTCGAGTCCCTTATTGGGCGCTTATTTTTTACGAATACATCTTTGAGGTATATTGGACACTATACAAGACAAGCCAAATGATCAAAATTATTTTTATTATGCCTTCCTTTCACACTTTTCCCCTTATAAAGATTTTGTTGGTCGGAGACGCGCCATACAAACACCGATCAAACGATGTTGAAATTAGTGTAAAATCAGATTGGTATGCACACTTATATAATTTCCTGGGTCTGCACGATTTTCGATACGATAATTATACGACTTTATGTTCGAGACGCACCTTACGCAAACCCATCGTTCAAATATGTAAAATTAATGTATATTCAGATTGGTATGCGCAATTGTACAATTCCTTCAGGGGTTTTCACGATTTCCAAACAATTCCTTCTATACTTGAGTAACTGAGTGGCAATCGGGAGAGACCTTGAGCGAACATTCCATAAGGTCAGTTCTCTAATGACGCGGCTCATCTGATGAAATTATCTTTATTATTTCAGAATATAAGCCTTTGTAGGCTAAACAACATCTGAGCCGTCCCATGAGAAAACCAACATTGTGGCCTCTGCGTAATGTATCGACCCAGATCAGCCTGCGCAGTCCGCGCAGGCTAATCCGGGCCGACACATTCCGTCTCAGGGGTATAGAAGTATAGAGTAATGATTCTTTAGAACAGAAAATCGACAGGAGGCGAAAAGTGTCTGACCGGGTAAGCCTGTGCGGCATGCTTCAGCTTATCCGGGTCGATACTTTACGCAGAGTCCACAATGTTGGTTTTCTCGCGGGACGGCTCATATCAATATATCTGCGTAATGTATCGACCAGATCAGCCTGCGCTGTCCGCGCAGACTGATCCGGCCGACACATTCCGTCTAAGGGGGGATAGATAGAGTAGTGATTCCTGTAACAGAAAATCCACAGGAGGTGAAAAGTGTATGTCCGGATTATCCTGCGCGGCATGCTTTCAGCTGATCCGGGTCGATACTTTACGCAGAGTTCACAATGTTGGTTTTCTCGCGGGGACGGCTCATATACACTTTGTATCAGTTATCCATTTAGCAACACTACCGTATTAGGACTGACCGATCACACATGCATATATCATTAACACATTTAAATAGTGTCTGATGCAATGAATGATATGGATCTGACATATAGGCGTACTATTGTCATCATAGAAGTTACTTAAACATTTATGAAATGATCGAACGTATTGGCCTGTTGACAACTTCCCATTAATAAAACACCGCACTAGAAAGCCTGACTAGACTTAATAAATATAGAAATCAATCACATATGATTCACAAACGCTATGGGGCACACATAAAGGATAATCTATAATAGCCAATAATACTTTTTTCTAGCCTAGGATCATACTATTAGTTAATTTTGAAGCGTTTACAAGGGTATTATTATGACTAGACAGCAGCCTTAATATGGTCATACAAGTGAAAGGGCAATACGTGTATTTGACTAGATCAATACAAAAGCGAATTAGTAAAGCCAATCGATGCAACTTCACATTAATCGTATAATTCCTTCCATTTACAATTAAGTCCTAGGTTTAAGCCTTTTCCTACAATTTGCATGAATTTAATAACAAATTAAAAGTCATAGAGATACAATACCATAGGGTACAATGAGAGGGGGAACTATTGTATATGGTTTTATTAATGTTTGTTTTCAGTATTCTTTAATTGTCCTTCCTTCATATAAATTAGGTATTATAATTGGAAACTTACTGCCAATATGAAGCCCGGTTAGCTCAGTCGGTAGAGCTCATACTACTTCGCTGATAAATGACATACACTGTTTTATGTATATAGCCCGGTTAGCTCAGTCGGTAGAGCATCAGACTTTTAAGCCTGCTTTAAACTCAGTCATCTGAGGGTCAAGGGTTCGAGTCCCTTATTGGGCGCATATTTTTATGTTTTTATTTTAGGAAAACATCCATGAAGAAAACGAAATTTGATTTTTTTTTTTGTGTGTAGATAAGCTTTTTAATAGCAATGCGTTACAATTCGTTACATCTGACAAATTGTTTAATATTACATAATTTAATCTTTCATTCTCAATGCCATATCAACACAAGTTTAACCCTTTTCCCATAATATTAAAACGCATATTGAAGCATGTGCAGCAGACGTCTTTTTAAATACGTTTAGCTCACTGATTTCAATTTGAATCAATCCTTTCCCAAATACAACACATTTGCAGCAGACGAACTTAAAAATAAATTGGCAAAAATATGGAACTTTTCTGTAAGCTTAAGTATGAATATTGGACAGGATTAAACACATTGCAACAAACGAAGAAATTGCTCGTGATGAGCAATATCTCCTTTTGTCACAATGGTTTGAAAGATCGTCTGCTGCGGAGGTGCCTTAATGCGTCCACAGGTCGAAAAGGGTTAATTAACTCTTTCAGCGCCAAAGGCAAAATTGAGGTTTTTGCAAACAATACAGATTCAGGTGAGTCAGCTCGTAACGAGCTGTCTCACCTGAAATCAGCATTGTTTGCCATTTAGTCATAAATGTTTTCCAAAAACTCCTATTACAAGAGAAATGGATACGCTTGAATTTGAACATGGAAGAGTCTACTTTAAACAACTCGGCGCTGAAAGAGTTAAGCCATGTACAGGGCACGTGGTCCTCACGTGGGGGGAAGCAGCCAGCCAGGAAAAACTGTTGTCTGGAGTACTGGTGTGAGAAAGCCAGGATTCACACTGGCAGGTCTTGTTTTCACTGAGACTTGATACAAACGGCGTTAAACCATATCAACAAATCAGTATGTGGGTGATATGAAGGGTACATGTACAAACACGGATATAGTATCTTCTTGAAATGAAATGTTGGACATGAAGCTAATATAAGCATAAAAGCCTCCTCAATGTTTGACGGATAATGGGTGTAATGTTTAATTAGTCGTGACGGGTAACCTGTTTACGTTCTGTATACAACGGTGTAACATATTGCGATCTAGAATTAACGATTAACAATCTGATGTAATGTTACGAGATATTGTTTGCGCTCAACATTTTACCATCAACAAGGGCATACTTTAACTCTTGACTTTGCTAAAACATGGCAGCTATACATTTCTAATTACCGCCTCGTAGTTGTAGTGGACGTGCGTCCACCTCTGGAGCGGGATGTCGCAGGTTCGATCCCTGATCGGTTCATACCAAAGACTTAAATAAAAGGTAGTAATGGCTTTTCCCCTTAATACTGGTAATTTACATAGGAAACGCCGTGACATAACTGAAAAGTGTTGAAAGCGATGTAAAGTACCATACGTATCTTATTACCCATGTTTTAGGAAAGACATATGACAGGTAAATTAACAGAAATGTGTCAAGTTAGGCCATTTGGTGTTTTATTGCATCAGGGGTTTAGTGAAGACTCGTGTTACCCTGTGCGCACGCACAATGTCACCATAGTCTTCACAACATGCTAAGATGTTATATATATCTAAATGCATCTTCTGGTAAAAGAACCACAATGTAACGTTAAATCATACCAATCCAGAGACGCAATACGATTCGAAATCGCAAAACACGTCGCAATTACAAATAAAGGTACTGACCGGTTAGAGCTCTACTATCTAGATTAAGCAAGGTCAGGGTTAAAGGAATTACGAAAATAACTGATAAACGTAAACACTACTTAGTTGATACATATGTTTAAACAATTCGTAGGCTGTATGAAATTCTTGCTGTATGCGGCAGTGGGTATATTGTTTATATAATTATATACACCCAACTACGTTCCTAGAATAAACCTGGAAGATGATGCAATAAGAATGACGGAACGTTAACCGTTTCACTCCTACGACAATTCTGCAGCAGACGACTTTGAACATATTTTGTCAAAAAATAGAAAATCTCAGTAATTGAACGGATTACCTATGACTAAAAGAGGAAAACATTGTGGCAAAAGGAGAAATTGCTCGGTTTTGAGCAATTTCTCCTTTTGTCACTATGTTTTCAAAAAGCCGTCTGCTGCAGAGGCGTCAGAAAGCATAGATATGAGTTAAGTCAAGCCGACTTAACTCATATCTATGCCCTAAGTAAAATCAGGGACGTAGATTATCTACGTTCCTGGTAAAATCCTCAATATTATCGAAATAATAACAAATATAAGAATGGAAACATGAAAAGATGGATATTACCTCGAGGGCAAGTAGTCTCCCCTTACAATGCATACATTTTAATTATAGTAACAGTATAGTAAATTGATTGTTTGTTATAATGTCACCCCTATTGAAAGGATCACTCTTTTCTGGCTTATTTGACAACTTAGCACGTTTTACTCCCCGAAATATGTCCCTTTTGCCAGCCATCAGACAGGCAGACATTTGGTACCATTAATTTTCCAGCTAGTGGATCACTTATCGACGATATCAGAATGGACCCCACAGTCCAACTTCACTGGTATTCGAACCTACGACCTTCCGCTCCCGAAGTAGATATGCGTTACATTGTGTAACCACTGGGCTGATATGTCTGCTTCAGAGTCACAAAAACTAGGATCTATCGAGGAAATACTTCACACGTATGTTGATTTTGTTGAAGTATATACTGCAAATATTTCATGTCTGACACATATTCCATCGAAATAGTAAGCACTGAACAAACGTGGCAATCTCTCAAAATCCCGATATTTTTTCAGTTTCCAAGAATAGCTATTAGCTATAAGACAAACTGTTCCGAGATTGCATCCATATGTTAACGTTATGAATCACACTTTTGCACATTCCCTTATTTAAACAGAATATATGTGCCGTCCCGCGAGAAAACCAACAATATGGTCTCTGCGTAATGTATTGTCCTAGATCAGCATGCGCAGTCCGCGCAGAGTGATCCGGGCCGACACAATCCGTTTCAGTGCGGATAGAGTTATAGAGTAATTCTTCCTGAAACAGAAAATCCACAGGAGGCGAAAAGTGTCTACCCGGGTAAGCCTGCGCGGCATACTTAGGCTGATCCGGGTCGATACTTTACGCAGAGTCCGCACTGTTGGTGTTCTCGCGGGACGGCTCATGTCAGTATTACTTACTAACACTACCATTATATTGATGTTTATAATGTTTTCGGAATAAAATAAATCTAATTACATACCTAGTATCGCGACAGACGCAGCCAGTTGCTTGGGAAGATTGTTGTGTGGAGTACTGGTTTGAAAAAAACCAGTGCATGAGTAGGTGAACTTGCCGCAGTGATATAACTGAGAAATCGCTTAACATGGCGTTAAACCCCAATCAATCAATCAATCAATCGCGACAG
The DNA here is from genome assembly GCA_031761405.1 of Serripes groenlandicus. Taxonomy (NCBI): domain Eukaryota; kingdom Metazoa; phylum Mollusca; class Bivalvia; order Cardiida; family Cardiidae; genus Serripes; species Serripes groenlandicus. The sequence continues at coordinate 162,140,869 of JASEVX010000001.1, read as the reverse complement.
ACTTAAGTCTTTATTTCATTGGATTACTTGCAATAATGGTACCATGTCCTAAACTATTTATCCTGAAATGACTTGAAGAAATGCCTAGATACAGATCTATATATCTCATAAATAGTTTGTCTTCAAATAGACCGGTCTCTAGATTCATAAACGGACCTAAGTATATTTACGACAACCGTATATTAAACTCTGTCTGAGTACTAATATAAATCAGTCACAACTCCAAAACGGTTCTTGAAACCATCTGTGAATACAGTCAAAATTGTGTTAGCGGTCATCTCTGTTATAAGCAGCCAACTGCTAATAAGAAGCCACATCTTCTTTGTGGAAGATATTGGTACAGAGGTAGAGCGTCGGCCTCTTGTACCAAAGGTCCCGGGTTCGAATCCCGTGATGAGCGGGTTCTGCCTTTGGGATTTTTCCACACAAACGGCGCGAGTACTGGTTAAGTATCCAGGAAGCAGACATCGAGCGTGATTAATATAAGCTTAAAGCTTGTTTCGCAATCGATTTAAAATAAATAAGTTTAAACTAATAAGAAGCCTATGAAGATTAACCAAATCAACATGTTCTTCTTTATTTTACTTGTATTAACAGCCAGCTGTATTTAGCAACCAAACTTGATGTGCATACTGATCCCGAATGTATGCACTGGTTACAAATGACTGTAACCTTTTCCCACATACAACACATTTGCAGCAGACGACTTTGAAAACATCTATGCAAAAATATGGAGACTCAATTCAAATAAAAGTCTAGTTATTAAACAGATTATGAAAACAGTGCGGCGAAAGGAAGAATGCTCGGTTTGACCAATTTCTTCTTTTGTCACTCTGTTTTCAATTGCAGTTCTGCTGCAGACGCGTCAGAAAGCGTGTGTATGTATTTTGAGTTAAGGTTTGTTTAGAGTACCGCTAGCCTAATGATTGTTGTGACTGACTTTATGAATAAGATGGGGATTAAGGTCATTGCCTGTCACGAAGTAGGTCGTATAACGTTTAACATAATAACGTATAATTAACCGTGAGTTGAACTTGTGCGTAGTCCTACATTCTCCTTTATACGGTCAGCGAAGAAACGTTTTTGATGTTTACGCAAATTAAAGAAATAAACAAATCCTGAGGCGGTATTTTCGAACCATTGACGACACATTTACGTCTATACTGTGTAAACAGGATACATGCCAATAAACAAATAGCATTAGCCCTTTCCCACATACAACATATATGCAGCAGGCGACGTTGAAAACAACTTGAGCAAAGATGTGGAAAAACCTCTGTACATCAAGGTATAACTGTTGAATAGATTTGTGAACAGTGTGGCAATTGGAGAAATTGCTCATTATGATCAAATTCTCCTTTTGCAACAATGTTTTCAAAAGTCATCTGCCACAGAGGCGTCAGAAAGCGCCTATATGTTGTAAAGGGTTAAGTAAGTGTTAAGTTCAAATGTTACTATTCGAACAATTGTGTGACTTAACCCTTTCGCTCATACGACAATTCTGCAGCAGACGACTTTGAACATATTTTGTCAAAAAATGAAAAATCTCTAAAATTAAATGGATAACCTATGACTAAAAGTGGAAAACATCGTGGCAAAAGGAGAAATTGCTCGTTTTGAGCAATTTCTTCTTTTGTCACAATGTTTTCAAAAAGCCGTCTGCTGCAGAGGCGTCAAAAAGCGTCTATATGAGGGAAAGGGTAAAACATGATAAATTACATGACTCAATTGAATACCTTCGCATTAACATTCATTTCAAGTAATATATGAGAGTTTACATGTATGTGCACAGATTTATTACAGCGATTCTAGCATTTAGGCGCGACATAAAGTCGAAAGTTATACCTACAGGGTTACCAATGTCCGTGTTTTATTCAGAAATACTGTAGGCCTACTAAGCTTCCCTTCTTATATCGTAGCTGGCCAAACCGTATGTACAATTCTTTGCAACTTACCTCTCCATCAATCGAGCTGGGAAAACAGAAAGTACTCACTAGTTTGCAATCGTCGTTTACTAGTATAATTCACTTGTCACGTCAATGATTTGCAAAATTATGCATCTCATATTTACGTTCGAATTTAGTCCCATAACGATTTCCCTCATATATATGTATGGAACGCCTTTACTGTCTTAGTATGTTGTATTGTATTATACGGAGTACATTTTCACGTATATGAGGTACATATTTCATTTGACGTGGTACATTATGCATGATATGCAGTGCCTTTTCTATTATGTGTGGTGATTATTGAATAATATGCGGTGCAAAATAGTGTTTAAACAGTAGGATAACCATTATACGTTGTACAAAAAACGTTATGTGCAATACAAACTATATACTATGCAGTACAAATGACATTATATGTGGTGTATTTGATTGTGTATGCAGTAGTTTTACATTTATACGTTGTATGTTGGGCAATAGATGCGGTGTATGTTTCAATATATGAAGTGCCTGCACGTATCTTTATACCTGGTGAAGTATTATGTATGTGTTCATAAACAATCATAGTACGCAATGCATTTGGCAATATGTTTGGTCCATACTAATTTATACATGGTGTAAACAGCTTTATATGCGGTGCAAATGCATTAGGATGATCATACTTTCCGGCATTCTCCGTTATTATTTATTCGGAAAATACCGAGTCAGACAGATAGATATTAATATTTATACCGTTTAATCAATTTCAAAAAAAGCGCTTGAATAATTTATAAATAGATGTGTACACATGTTCTGACAATCTCCTATCGCAGAGTGACCGTTCCTTACACTCACTATCATGTAATAAACCGATAGTGTAAGAGAGTGATGTTCTGAATACACGAGTGGCAGAATGTCGTCGTCTGCACTAAAATCCGCTCTAGACGGTCTGTTCATTCGGCATGATTTGCAGTCTGATCAAATCTAAAGTCTGAATATTACTAGTCCAATAATATATGACCTCTCACAAGCTCGAGTGATTGTCAACGGAGTCTTATGTTATAGCACTAGAATATTACATGTACTTACATATGCTTATTAGAAGCTTCAGTCAACTTGTGAGGATCATGATAAGACTGATAATATGCAGGCTGATTTGAAAAAAAAAAAAACGAAGTTATGCCTTTTCCCAAAGACAAAATCAAATATATCACGTAAATCACTTTTCAAGTTATTTCTCTTAATACTGAGGAATTTAAGTTGTTTTTATGAGGGAACATTACTATAAAGTGGTAACCTAAACACATTTTTAAATCTTTCCGTAATACAACAAGTATGCATCAGATGACGTTAAGACAAAACTAAAGAAAATGTTATTAAATGAAAGTATGATCATTGAAGAGGGTTGGTTGAACGCATTATGACAAATGGAGAAATTTCTCAAGATGAGCAATTTATCCTTTTGCCATAATGATTTCAAGAGTTGTCTGCTTCAGCAATCAGAGATCGCCTGCATAGACGACATTCTGCATCTTGTCTTTTTAGAAAATGTGTACACTTTTCATAAAGATTGTTCCACAAGACCTTTTTAAAATGGATTAGACGGTGTTAATGTTCAAACCTATCTGTCATGCTCGGTAATTTCCGGAAATAATTCCGGAGAATGCCGGAAAGTATGATCATCCCCAATGTAAATGTACCGCGTATAAAGTTTAAACCATCGCATATAATCAAAGTACCACCACACGTATTGAAGAATAGACTGCATATAATGTTGTTTGTATTGCATATGACGTTGTTTGCACACTATATAATGGTTATTCTACTGTATCTTCATACTTATGCACTTCATATTATTAAATAACCACGATATATTATACAAAATGCACTGCATATCATGTAAAATGTACCACGTCAAATGAAATATGTACCTCGTATACATGGAAATGTACTGCGTATAATACAATACAACATAGTAAGACAGTAAAGGCGTTCCATATATATGCTTTATGACGCCTCTGCAGCAGACGGCTTTTTGAAAACATAGTGACAAAAGAAGAAATTGCACAAAACGTGCAATTTCTCCTTTTGCCACAATGTTTTCCACTTTTTCTCAAAGGTTATCCACTCAATTATGGAGATTTTCTATGTTTTGACAAAATACATTTGTCAAAAAGCGGCTATATGAGAAAAAGGGTTAAACGTTAATTAATCAAGCGTCACAATTGAAACAGCTTTGACAATAATTGCTATTTGTGTAGATTACTACGTTAGTAGGGGTTTTGCAGGTACGTCATAGGGCATGAGATATATAATAATTTTACTTTGTAGATTAAACAAAAATGTACAATCTGTATACACCGTATTAGGAGTGAAGACTTCGATTATAAACCTTATACAATGTACGTCGTATGTAGCCCGGTTAGCTCAGTCGGTAGAGCATCAGACTTTTAGGCCTGGCTTAATCTCAGTCATCTGAGGGTCAAGGGTTCGAGTCCCTTATTGGGCTCTACTTTTAATGTTTTCTTTTTAATCATACACATGCTTATGAAGAAATGGTTAATGACCATTTTTAACGTGGATAAGCATTTTTCTAAAAATTCGTTGTAACTGACAAATTAATGTTCAGTATTTCAAAAAGATATAGCCTGAAAGGTCATATCGACAGCATCCTCGGTACCCAGGCTATTCATAAAACATACATTTTATGAATAGCCTGGGTACCGTGATGTATTGACAGATGATTAACCTATACCCTACCGCCTCGGTGGTGTAGTGGTACAGCGTCCGTTTCGGGTGCGTGCGCGTTGACTTTGTGGCTTAACAAGACACTCTGATCTTTGGACTGATCGACTCAGAAATTTACCATAATTTGATATTTGATGGACTCAAGTTAAACCTGGACGTAAACACACGAGGAATTAGTTTCTATGTAACCTTAACATATGAGCCTGCGCAGACTGATCCGGGCCGACACATTCCGTCTCAAAGGGATAGAGGTATAGAGTAATGATTCCTGAAACAGAAAATCCACAGGAGGTGAAAAGTGTATGTCCGGGTTAGCCTGCACGGCATGATTAGGCTGATTCGGATCAAAACTTTACGCAGATTCCAGACCCGGCCGGGTAGCTCAATTGGTAGCGTATCTGACTCGTGATCTGGAAGTCACGGGTTCGATACCCGGTTGCGGCGACATTCTTTCGGGCGATGTTTTCCATTGCCTCTCACCTCTGATCTATGTGATAAAGTAGTCAGTGGCTTCGAAAGAATGTTGTGTAAGTACTGGTGTGGGAAAGCCAGGAAAACATGGGTAGGTGCACTTACCGCCGTGATATGACCAAAGCTGTTGAAAGTGGCGTTAAACTCCAAACAAACAAACAAACAAACGCAGATTCCACAATGTTAGTTTTCTCGCGGGACGGCTCATGTAACTAAAATACAGTGGAAAACGGTGTAAAACACCAATGACACAAACAAATTCTAACAAAAACGACTTTATCCTGTCGCTATAGTTACAACTTATATAACACAAAGCGGACGAAATTCAAAAATTCAAAAAATAAAATCCAAAGGTCGTTTTGTACTTTATGTAGGATAGGGTTAGGGTTAGGGTTAGGGTTAGGGTTAGGGTTAGATATATGTAAATGCATATTGTAATTTTTTGTTTCTTTCAATCGCTAGGAAGATTTTCTACGACGTCATGTAACACAGCTTGAGCAATAAGTAATACAACTGTAGATGTGAGATGTAATATATGAGAGTTTACATGTATGTGCACAGATTTATTACAGCGATTCTAGCATTTAGGCGCGACATAAAGTCGAAAGTTATACCTACAGGGTTACCAATGTCCGTGTTTTATTCAGAAATACTGTAGGCCTACTAAGCTTCCCTTCTTATATCGTAGCTGGCCAAACGGTATGTACAATTCTTTGCAACTTACCTCTCCATCAATCGAGCTGGGAACACAGAAAGTACTCACTAGTTTGCAATCGTCGTTTACTAGTATAATTCACTTGTCACGTCAATGATTTGCAAAATTATGCATCTCATATTTACGTTCGAATTTAGTCCCATAACCATTGCCCTCATATATATGCTTTCTGACGCCTCTGCAGCAGACGGCTTTTTGAAAACATAGTGACAAAAGAAGAAATTGCACAAAACGTGCAATTTCTCCTGTTGCCACAATGTTTTCCACTTTTTCTCAAAGGTTATCCACTCAATTATGGAGATTTTCTATGTTTTGACAAAATACATTTGTCAAAAAGCGTCTATATGAGAAAAAGGGTTAAACGTTAATTAATCAAGCGTCACAATTGAAACAGCTTTGACAATAATTGCTATTTGTGTAGATTACTACGTTAGTAGGGGTTTTGCACGTACGTCATAGGGCTAGAGATATATAATAATTTTACTTTGTAGATTAAAGAAAAATGTACAATCTGTATACACCGTATTAGGAGTGAAGACTTCGATTATAAACCTTATACAATGTTCGTCGTATGTAGCCCGGTTAGCTCAGTCGGTAGAGCATCAGACTTTTAGGCCTGGCTTAATCTCAGTCATCTGAGGGTCAAGGCTTCGAGTCCTTTATTGGGCTCTACTTTTAATGTTTTCTTTTTAATCATACACATGCTTATGAAGAAATGGTTAATGACCATTTTTAACGTGGATAAGCATTTTTCTAAAAAATTCGTTGTAACTGACAAATTAATGTTCAGTATTTCAAAAAGATATAGCCTTTCAGTCAATAGTCATATCGACAGCATCCTCGGTACCCAGGCTATTCATAAAACATACATTTTATGAATAGCCTGGGTACCGTGATGTATTGACAGATGATTAACCTATACCCTACCGCCTCGGTGGTGTAGTGGTACAGCGTCCGTTTCGGGTGTGTGCGAGTTGACTTTGTGGCTTAACAAGACACTCTGATCTTTGGACTGATCGACTCAGAAGTTTACCATAATTTGATATTTGATGGACGTAAACACACGAGGAATTAGTTTCTATGTAACTTTAACATATGAGCCGTTCAACGAGAAAACCAACATTATGGCATCTGCGTAATGTATCGATCCAGATCAGCACGTGCAGTCCGTGCAGGCTGATCCGGGTCGACACATATAGTTTCAGAGTGATAGAGGTATAGAGTTATGATTCCTGAAACAGATAATCCACAGGAGTCGAAAAGTGTCTGTCCGAGTTAACCTGCGCGGCATGCTTAGGCTGATCCGGGTCAATGCTTTACGCAATGTTGGTTTTCACGCGGGGTGGCTCATATTATCCGATCTGTCAAAGAAGCATTTCCAATTCAAATGTGTGTAAATTTTATGACTTGAAGTACTAAATTGAGATGCCGCTTCGCAAAACGAAAACGACCTTCTCGTTGTTGAAGTGGTAATGATCTCCGCCATGCATGGGAGCTGGAGACTAGGGTTCGATTCCCGGTTGGGTTGGGTTATGACTAAAAGTGGAAAACATTGAAGCAAAAGGAGAAATTGCTCGTTTTGAGCAATTTCTTCTTTTGTCACAATGTTTTCACAAAGCCGTCTGCTGCAGAGGCGTCAAAAAGCGTCTATATGAGGGAAAGGGTAAAACATGATAACGTACAAGACTCAATTGAATACTTTGGCATTAACATTCATTTCAAGTAATATATGAGAGTGTACATGTATGTGCATAAATTTATTACAGCGATTCTATCTATAGCTTTTAGGCTGGACATAAAGTAGAACCTACAGGGTTACCAATGTCCGTGTTCTATTCAGAAATACTGTAGACCTACTAAGCTGCCCTTCTTATATCGCAGCTGGCCAAACCGTATGTACAATTCTTTGCAACTTACTTCTGCATCAATCGAGCTGGGAAAACAGAAAGTACTCACTAGTTTGCAATCGTCGTTTACTAGTATAATACACTTGTCACGTCAATGATTTGCAAAATTATGCATCTCATATTTACGTTCGAATTTAGTCCCATAACGATTTCTCTCATATATATGCTTTCTGACGCCTCTGCAGCAGACGGCTTTTTGAAAACATAGTGACAAAAGAAAAAATTGCACAAAACGTGCAATTTCTCCTTTTTCCACAATATTTTCCACTTTTTTTCAAAGGTTATCCATTCAATTATAGAGATTTTCTATGTTTTGACAAAATACGTTCAAAGTCGTCTGCTGCAGAATTGTCGTATGATGGAAAGGGTTAAACATATGTGCCTCATATTGTTTTTCGCTTATCACTTTCTAAAGAGAGTTAGCGCTGCGTTAAATACAGTTTAGACAGTATTTAGTTCATACTTAGCATACGTTGCTATAATTATATTTGACCTTAACATGTACGGCTTATGAGGCAACACCTAGCGTTACAGTTGAGCCTCGTTAGCTCCGCGGGCCGTCAATGCATGGGTAGAGAGTTTAAACTCCAGCTCGGCCGACATTCTTTTCGACGTTTGACAAAAGTCACTGTGACAAGCGTCATTCGTCTTCCACCAATGGACTAACAGTTTGTATGGAAAAGCAGCCATTTGCTTGGAAATACTGTTGTGTGGAATACTGGTGTGAGATAGCCTAGAAACACTAGAGTAGGTAAAATTGCCGCCGAGGTATGATTGAATTTTTTTTTGAAAACGGAGTTCACACTTTCCCTCATACGACAATTCTGCAGCAGACGACTTTGAACATATTTTGTCAAAAAATAGAAAATCTATATAATTGAATGGATAACCTATGACTAAAAGTGGAAAACATTGTGTCAAAAGGAAATTGCTCGTTTTGAACAATTTCTTCTTTTGTCACTATGTTTTCAAATAGCCGTCTGCTGCAGAGGCGTCAGAAAGCGTCTATATGAGGAAAAGGGTTAACGTTAATCAATCAAGCGTCACAATTGAAACAGCTTTGACAATAATTGCTATTTGTGTAGATTACTACGTTAGTAGAGGCTTTGCAGGTACGTCATAGGGCTAGAGATATATACTAATTTTACTTTGTAGATTAAACAAAAATGTACAATCTGTATACACCGTATTAGGAGTGAATACTTCGATTATAAACCTTATACAATATACGCCGTATGTAGCCCGGTTAGCTCAGTCGGTAGAGCATCAGACTTTTAAACCTGACTTAATCCCAGTTATCTGAGGGTCAAGGGTTCGAGTCCCTTATTGGGCTCTATTTTTAATGTTTTCTTTTTAATCGTACACATGCTTATGAAGAAATGGTTAATGGCCATTTTTAACGTGGATAAGCATTTTTCTAAAAATTCGTTGTAACTGACAAATTAATGTTCAGTATTTCAAAAAGATATAGCCTTTCAGTCAATAGTCATATCGACAGCATCCTCGGTACCCAGGCTATTCATAAAACATACATTTTATGAATAGCCTGGGTACCGTGATGTATTGACAGATGATTAACCTAGACCCTACCGCCTCGGTGGTGTAGTGGTACAGCGTCCGTTTCGGGTGCGTGCGCGTTGACTTTGTGGCTTAAGAAGACACTCTGATCTTTTGACTGATCGACTCAGAAATTTACCATAATTTGATATTTGATGGACTCAAGTTAAACCTGGACGTAAACACACGAGGAATTAGTTTCTATGTAACCTTAACATATGAGCCTGCGCAGACTGATCCGGGCCGACACATTCCGTCTCAAAGGGATAGAGGTATAGAGTAATGATTCCTGAAACAGAAAATCCACAGGAGGTGAAAAGTGTATGTCCGGGTTAGCCTGCACGGCATGATTAGGCTGATTCGGATCAAAACTTTACGCAGATTCCAGACCCGGCCGGGTAGCTCAATTGGTAGCGTATCTGACTCGTGATCTGGAGGTCACAGGTTCGATACCCGGTTGCGGCGACATTCTTTCGGGCGATGTTTTCCATTGCCTCTCACCTCTGATCTATGTGATAAAGTAGTCAGTGGCTTCGAAAGAATGTTGTGTAAGTACTGGTGTGGGAAAGCCATGAAAACATGGGTAGGTGCACTGACCGCCGTGATATGACCAAAGCTGTTGAAAGTGGCGTTAAACTCCAAACAAACAAACGCAGATTCCACAATGTTAGTTTTCTCGCGGGACGGCTCATGTAACTAAAATACAGTGGAAAACGGTGTAAAACACCAATGACACAAACAAATTCTAACAAAAACGACTTTATCCTGTCGCTATAGTTACAACTTATATAACACAAAGCGGACGAAATTCAAAATTTCATAAAATAAAATCCAAAGGTCGTTTTGTACTTTATGTAGGATAGGGTTAGGGTTAGGGTTAGGGTTAGATATATGTAAATGCATATTGTAATTTTTTGTTTCTTTCAATCGCTAGGAAGATTTCATGTAACACAGCTTGAGCAATAAGTAATACAACTGTAGATGGTTAATAATGATAAGAGACTATTGCATTTGACTTATAAAAAAAGTCGGGTATCTCTTCGTTTATTTACACACATAAATTTACATGAAAAAATGTATACGTTATCGTCAAATAGTAATACGAAATAACTGGAAGTTTCATTGTCTAAACTAAAAATAGCCTATCCTAAATGAAGTAACACTATATAATGCTGGCTAACTGTATAATGCATCTTCGAGATCTGGAGCAGCTGAGGTTAAACGCCTTTCTGGAATGATTTGGAGGTTAACGAACCATGTCCTTGGTTGGTATACAAGTCAGGATAAAATGGCCGTGTACTGTTTACTGCAGTATCGAGAAAATATCGCCTTCATCGTTTATCCTACATCGACATGTAGAATATAACTCCTTTAACTATTTCCCACATACCAAAAGTCTGCAGCAAATGTGAGATATCTTTTATAATAAAAGTGTAATTATTGATTAGAGTTAAAATAGTTGTGGCTGAAGGTGAAATGCAATTTCAGCCCATTGCCACAATGTTTTCAATAGTTGTCTGCTGCAGATGCGTCATAAGGCGTCTACAAGTTGGAAAGCGTTAACAATCTGATATTTACGAAACGACTGCAAACACCAAACGGATATGTCTAGCTATCGGTCGTTTACCTTAACCCTTTCCCTCATATAGACGCTTTCTGACATCCCTGCAGCAGACGGCTTTTTGAAAACATAGTGACAAAAGAAAAAAATGCTCAGAACGAGCAATTTCTCCTTTTGCCACAATGTTTCCCACTTTTAGTCATAGGTTATCCATTCAATTATAGAGATTTTCTATTTTTTGGCAAAATATGTTCAAAGTCGTCTGCTGCAGAATTGTCGTATGAGGGAAAGGGTTATTGCCAATTATGTAAATGAAAAACTAGTGTATCGAGCGCATCAACTCACGTGCCAAACGTGCATCCTTGTAAAATGTTAATCTACCTGTTGGGTGTTCGCTCTGTAGAGGTGACGTTTACAGGGGTTACATTGTAAAGCACATTCAACCAGTTATTTAACCATTTCCCTCATATAGACGCTTTCTGACGCCTCTGCAGCAGACGGATTTTTATGAAAACATAGTGACAAAAGAAGAAATTGCTCAAAACGAGCAATTTCTCCTTTTGCCACAATGTTTTCCACTTTTTCTCAAAGGTTATCCACTCAATTATGGAGATTTTCTATGTTTTGACAAAATACATTTGTCAAAAAGCGTCTATATGAGAAAAAGGGTTAAACGTTAATTAATCAAGCGTCACAATTGAAACAGCTTTGACAATAATTGCTATTTGTGTAGATTACTACGTTAGTAGCGGTTTTGCAGGTACGTCGTAGGGCTAGAGATATATACTAATTTTACTTTGTAGATTAAACAAAAATGTACAATCTGTATACACCGTATTAGGAGTGAAGACTTCGATTATAAACCTTATACAATGTACGTCGTATGTAGCCCGGTTAGCTCAGTCGGTAGAGCATCAGACTTTTAGGCCTGGCTTAATCTCAGTCATCTGAGGGTCAAGGGTTCGAGTCCCTTATTGGGCTCTATTTTTAATGTTTTCTTTTTAATCATACACATGCTTATGAAGAAATGGTTAATGACCATTTTTAACGTGGATAAGCATTTTTCTAAAAATTCGTTGTAACTGACAAATTAATGTTCAGTATTTCAAAAAGATATAGCCTTTCAGTCAATAGTCATATCGACAGCATCCTCGGTACCCAGGCTATTCATAAAACATACATTTTATGAATAGCCTGGGTAGCGTGATGTATTGACAGATGATTAACCTATACCCTACCGCCTCGGTGGTGTAGTGGTACAGCGTCCGTTTCTGGTGCGTGCGAGTTGACTTTGTGGCTTAACAAGACACTCTGATCTTTGGACTGATCGACTCAGAAATTTACCATAATTTGATATTTGATGGACTCAAGTTAAACCTGGACGTAAACACACGAGGAATTAGTTTCTATGTAACCTTAACATATGAGCCTGCGCAGACTGATCCGGGCCGACACATTCCGTCTCAAAGGGATAGAGGTATAGAGTAATGATTCCTGAAACAAAAAATCCACAGGAGGTGAAAAGTGTATGTCCGGGTTAGCCTGCACGGCATGATAGGCTGATTCGGATCAAAACTTTACGCAGATTCCAGACCCGGCCAGGTAGCTCAATTGGTAGCGTATCTGACTCGTGATCTGGAGGTCACGGGTTCGATACCCGGTTGCGGCGACATTCTTTCGGGCGATGTTTTCCATTGCCTCTCACCTCTGATCTATGTGATAAAGTAGTCAGTGGCTTCGAAAGAATGTTGTGTAAGTACTGGTGTGGGAAAGCCAGGAAAACATGGGTAGGTGCACTGACCGCCGTGATATGACCAAAGCTGTTGAAAGTGGCGTTAAACTCCAAACAAACAAACAAACAAACGCAGATTCCACAATGTTAGTTTTCTCGCGGGACGGCTCATGTAACTAAAATACAGTGGAAAACGGTGTAAAACACCAATGACACAAACAAATTCTAACAAAAACGACTTTATCCTGTCGCTATAGTTACAACTTATATAACACAAAGCGGACGAAATTCAAAAATTCAAAAAATAAAATCCAAAGGTCGTTTTGTACTTTATGTAGGATAGGGTTAGGGTTAGGGTTAGGGTTAGGGTTAGATATATGTAAATGCATATTGTAATTATTTGTTTCTTTCAATCGCTAGGAAGATTTTCTACGACGTCATGTAACACAGCTTGAGCAATAAGTAATACAACTGTAGATGGTTAATAATGATAAGAGACTATTGCATTTGACTTATAAAAAAGGTCGGGTATCTCTTCGTTTATTTACACACATAAATTTACATGAAAAAATGTATACGTTATCGTCAAATAGTAATACGAAATAACTGGAAGTTTCATTGTCTAAACTAAAAATAGCCTATCCTAAATGAAGTAACACTATATAATGCTGGCTAACTGTATAATACATCTTCGAGATCTGGAGCAGCTGAGGTTAAACGCCTTTCTGGAATGATTTGGAGGTTAACGAACCATGTCCTTGGTTGGTATACAAGTCAGGATAAAATGGCCGTGTACTGTTTACTGCATCGACATGTAGAATATAACTCCTTTAACTATTTCCCACATACCAAAAGTCTGCAGCAAATGTGAGATATCTTTTATAATAAAAGTGTAATTATTGATTAGAGTTCAAATAGTTGTGGCTGAAGGTGAAATGCAATTTCAGCCCATTGCCACAATGTTTTCAATAGTTGTCTGCTGCAGATGCGTCATAAGGCGTCTACAAGTTCGAAAGCGTTAACAATCTGATATTTACAGTTCTTAAATATTCAGCGAAACGACTGCAAAAACCAAAACGTGAAGATGAACGGATATGTCTAGCTATCGGTCGTTTACCTTAACCCTTTCCCTCATATAGACGCTTTCTGACATCCCTGCAGCAGACGGCTTTTTGAAAACATAGTGACAAAAGAAAAAAATGCTCAGAACGAGCAATTTCTCCTTTTGCCACAATGTTTCCCACTTTTAGTCATAGGTTATCCATTCAATTATAGAGATTTTCTATTTTTTGGCAAAATATGTTCAAAGTCGTCTGCTGCAGAATTGTCGTATGAGGGAAAGGGTTATTGCCAATTATGTAAATGAAAAACTAGTGTATCGAGCGCATCAACTCACGTGCCAAACGTGCATCCTTGTAAAATGTTAATCTACCTGTTGGGTGTTCGCTCTGTAGAGGTGACGTTTACAGGGGTTACATTGTAAAGCACATTCAACCAGTTATTTAACCATTTCCCTCATATAGACGCTTTCTGACGCCTCTGCAGCAGACGGCTTTTTATGAAAACATAGTGACAAAAGAAGAAATTGCTCAAAACGAGCAATTTCTCCTTTTGCCACAATGTTTTCCACTTTTTCTCAAAGGTTATCCACTCAATTATGGAGATTTTCTATGTTTTGACAAAATACATTTGTCAAAAAGCGTCTATATGAGAAAAAGGGTTAAACGTTAATTAATCAAGCGTCACAATTGAAACAGCTTTGACAATAATTGCTATTTGTGTAGATTACTACGTTAGTAGCGGTTTTGCAGGTACGTCGTAGGGCTAGAGATATATACTAATTTTACTTTGTAGATTAAACAAAAATGTACAATCTGTATACACCGTATTAGGAGTGAAGACTTCGATTATAAACCTTATACAATGTACGTCGTATGTAGCCCGGTTAGCTCAGTCGGTAGAGCATCAGACTTTTAGGCCTGGCTTAATCTCAGTCATCTGAGGGTCAAGGGTTCGAGTCCCTTATTGGGCTCTATTTTTAATGTTTTCTTTTTAATCATACACATGCTTATGAAGAAATGGTTAATGACCATTTTTAACGTGGATAAGCATTTTTCTAAAAATTCGTTGTAACTGACAAATTAATGTTCAGTATTTCAAAAAGATATAGCCTTTCAGTCAATAGTCATATCGACAGCATCCTCGGTACCCAGGCTATTCATAAAACATACATTTTATGAATAGCCTGGGTAGCGTGATGTATTGACAGATGATTAACCTATACCCTACCGCCTCGGTGGTGTAGTGGTACAGCGTCCGTTTCTGGTGCGTGCGAGTTGACTTTGTGGCTTAACAAGACACTCTGATCTTTGGACTGATCGACTCAGAAATTTACCATAATTTGATATTTGATGGACTCAAGTTAAACCTGGACGTAAACACACGAGGAATTAGTTTCTATGTAACCTTAACATATGAGCCTGCGCAGACTGATCCGGGCCGACACATTCCGTCTCAAAGGGATAGAGGTATAGAGTAATGATTCCTGAAACAGAAAATCCACAGGAGGTGAAAAGTGTATGTCCGGGTTAGCCTGCACGGCATGATAGGCTGATTCGGATCAAAACTTTACGCAGATTCCAGACCCGGCCAGGTAGCTCAATTGGTAGCGTATCTGACTCGTGATCTGGAGGTCACGGGTTCGATACCCGGTTGCGGCGACATTCTTTCGGGCGATGTTTTCCATTGCCTCTCACCTCTGATCTATGTGATAAAGTAGTCAGTGGCTTCGAAAGAATGTTGTGTAAGTACTGGTGTGGGAAAGCCAGGAAAACATGGGTAGGTGCACTGACCGCCGTGATATGACCAAAGCTGTTGAAAGTGGCGTTAAACTCCAAACAAACAAACAAACAAACGCAGATTCCACAATGTTAGTTTTCTCGCGGGACGGCTCATGTAACTAAAATACAGTGGAAAACGGTGTAAAACACCAATGACACAAACAAATTCTAACAAAAACGACTTTATCCTGTCGCTATAGTTACAACTTATATAACACAAAGCGGACGAAATTCAAAAATTCAAAAAATAAAATCCAAAGGTCGTTTTGTACTTTATGTAGGATAGGGTTAGGGTTAGGGTTAGGGTTAGGGTTAGATATATGTAAATGCATATTGTAATTATTTGTTTCTTTCAATCGCTAGGAAGATTTTCTACGACGTCATGTAACACAGCTTGAGCAATAAGTAATACAACTGTAGATGGTTAATAATGATAAGAGACTATTGCATTTGACTTATAAAAAAGGTCGGGTATCTCTTCGTTTATTTACACACATAAATTTACATGAAAAAATGTATACGTTATCGTCAAATAGTAATACGAAATAACTGGAAGTTTCATTGTCTAAACTAAAAATAGCCTATCCTAAATGAAGTAACACTATATAATGCTGGCTAACTGTATAATACATCTTCGAGATCTGGAGCAGCTGAGGTTAAACGCCTTTCTGGAATGATTTGGAGGTTAACGAACCATGTCCTTGGTTGGTATACAAGTCAGGATAAAATGGCCGTGTACTGTTTACTGCATCGACATGTAGAATATAACTCCTTTAACTATTTCCCACATACCAAAAGTCTGCAGCAAATGTGAGATATCTTTTATAATAAAAGTGTAATTATTGATTAGAGTTCAAATAGTTGTGGCTGAAGGTGAAATGCAATTTCAGCCCATTGCCACAATGTTTTCAATAGTTGTCTGCTGCAGATGCGTCATAAGGCGTCTACAAGTTCGAAAGCGTTAACAATCTGATATTTACAGTTCTTAAATATTCAGCGAAACGACTGCAAAAACCAAAACGTGAAGATGAACGGATATGTCTAGCTATCGGTCGTTTACCTTAACCCTTTCCCTCATATAGACGCTTTCTGACATCCCTGCAGCAGACGGCTTTTTGAAAACATAGTGACAAAAGAAAAAATTGCTCAGAACGAGCAATTTCTCCTTTTGCCACAATGTTTTCCACTTTTAGTCATAGGTTATCCATTCAATTATATAGATTTTCTATTTTTTGGCAAAATATGTTCAAAGTCGTCTGCTGCAGAATTGTCGTATGAGGGAAAGGGTTATTGCCAATTATGTAAATGACTAACTAGTGTATCGAGCGCATCAACTCACGTGCCAAACGTGCATCCTTGTAAAATGTTAATCTACCTGTTGGGTGTTCGCTCTGTAGAGGTGACGTTTACAGGGGTTACATTGTAAAGCACATTCAACCAGTTATTTAACCATTTCCCTCATATAGACGCTTTCTGACGCTTCTGCAGCAGACGGCTTTTTATGAAAACATAGTGACAAAAGAAGAAATTGCTCAAAACGAGCAATTTCTCCTTTTGCCAAAATGTTTTCAACTTTGTGTAATAAGTTATCCATTCAATTATAGAGATATACTATTTTTTGATAAAATATGTTCAAAGTCGTCTGCTGCAGAATTGTCGTATGAGGGAAAGGGTTAAAGATAACCCTACTATGTTTTATTGATACAGCAGTTTTTGCTTTATTGCAGTTTGGTAAGGTAATAGCAGGGACTACTGATACGTATGATTAGTCCCAGGTAATAGTCAATAACATTCGATAATGATTGCAACGTTAATCCTTCCCCACACGTAGACGCTTTCTGACGTCTCCGATCATATCACCTTTGGAACCACTATATGGAAAAAGGAGAAATTAATCATAATGAACAAAAACAAATTTGTCAAACTGATTTCAACCCTGATCACTATTTATACTCTTACTTATTGAGGTGTTCAATAGTCTTGCCTAAATATTTCTAAAAACGTCTGCTGCATATGTGTAGTATGAGGGAAAGGGTTGAACGCATCACATTGAGTCAGGAGTGTATAGTATACACGTTAGTTCTAGATTCGTCATTGAGCATAAAACAAAGGCAATCTTTTCGATTCGGATTTCTTGAAACTATTTTCTAAATGAATGTGTGTTCCCTTGCCCTCTTTGCTGCGAATAAGTTGACAATTCACCGCCTGATTGACATCCATAGTTATGTGCATGTTTTAGTAAATACTAGCAAAGGTGAATTCCATCTATAGGGGATCTTTAAACCTTTCCCTCATACGACAATTCTGCAGCAGACGACTTTGAACATATGTAGTCAAAAAATAGAAAATCTTTATAATTAAATGGATAACCTATGACTAAAAGTGGGAAACATTGTGGCAAAAGGAGAAATTGCTCGTTTTGAGCAATTTCTTATTTTGTCACTATGTTTTAAAAATCCGTCTGCTGCAGAGGCGTTTGAAAGCGTCTATATGAGGGAAGGGATTAAATCTCACCATGTTTGTCACTAGATGACAGCTGGTAAACAATTAGTAAACAAAACATAATCGAAACCAATAACAACAGATGTCATTATGTCCTTTGATTGGTGATCAAGATATATTCACATATATGTCGATGTCCAATAAACATCTATACTCTATTTCATTGTGATATAAACGGCAAATGACAAATTAAAGGAAACAGGGTTTCCGGCATAGCAAATTTAAATGTTCACAAATTAACCCAACCGAAGACAATACGCTGCATTATGTCCTTAATACTGGACGGACCAATTATAAACCATAAAATAGAGGACGATATCCTCGCGAATTTAATGCACTAATGCCTGTCTTTTAGTCTCTTGTCTCGGTCGCTTTGGCATAATTACATGTACTTACATTCTCTCGTTTCTGTTAATTGTATTTATTTGCCTTTTTAACTGCTCTTTAGTCTGGCTTCTTTTCCTTTGCATTTTGTTATTTAATGTACCACTTGTCACATTGCTATGTATACACAGTGAAAATAAACTTATACTTCTTTCTCACCTCACTTTTACTCACTGTTTCTTTTATGTATCTATACTTACCATTATCACGCTCAATACATGCAACTTGGGAAAGTCAATGCGACAAACGTTATTCGTCTTCAACCAATAGGCTAACAGTCTATGAGGGGGAAAAAGCAAGTTGTTTAGATAAAGCTGTTGTGTAAACTCCTGGTATAAGAAAGCCAGGAACACATACTAGTAGGTGAACTGGCCGCCGTGATATGACTGCGTAATTGTTGAAAGTGGCATAAACTCAATAATTACATCAAATTAAAGCATGTAACTAGGGTGTATAGGACAATCAGGGGCGTACCTTTGCAATAATCAATATGTAGGCCGTCTCGTGAGAAAATCAACAGTGTGGACTCTGCGTAAAGTATTGACCCGGATCAGCCTAAGCATGACACACAGGCCTACCCGGATAGACACTTTTCGCCTCCTGTGGATTTTCTGTTTCAGGAATCACTACTCTATACATATATCCCCCTAAGACGGAATGTGTCGGCCGGATCAGTCTGCGCGGACAGCGCAGGCTGATCTGGTCGATACATTACGCAGATGTCTATCGCCGCAGCTGCTGCATTTTGGGGCATTTTGAGAAAAAATGTGTAGGCACGTGCCTACAGTGCCTAAAGAGAGCTACGCCCCTGACAAAATGAAAATCGCCATTGAATATGAATACAAATTGATTACTGTTTGATTTCATATTATTACAAACAATAGTGAACAGTGTAGACCTAGATTAAACCGGATGAATAGTTATTCAGCTCATCTTGGTCTGCATCGTTCCCGACATTAAGTTACTGGCATGCGCTACGAAACCGGCATCGTTCCCGACATTAAGTTACTGTCATGCGCTACGAAACCGGCATCGTTCCCGACATTAAGTTACTGCCATGCACTACGAAACCGGCATCGTTCCCGACATTAAGTTACTGGCATGCGCTACGAAACCGGCATCGTTCCCGACATTAAGTTACTGTCATGCGCTACGAAACCGGCATCGTTCCCGACATTAAGTTACTGGCATGCGCTACGAAACCGGCATCGTTCCCGACATTAAGTTACTGTCATGCGCTACGAAACCGGCATCGTTCCCGACATTAAGTTACTGTCATGCGCTACGAAACCGGCATCGTTCCCGACATTAAGTTACTGGCATGCGCTACGAAACCGGCATCGTTCCCGACATTAAGTTACTGTCATGCGCTACGAAACCGGCATCGTTCCCGACATTAAGTTACTGTCATGCGCTACGAAACCTGCATCGTTCCCAACATTTAGTTACTGTCATGCGCTACGAAACCGGCATCGTTCCCGACATTAAGTTACTGCCATGCGCTACGAAACCGGCATCGTTCCCGACATTAAGTTACTGTCATGCGCTACGAAACCGGCATCGTTCCCGACATTAAGTTACTGCCATGCGCTACGAAACCGGCATCGTTCCCGACATTAAGTTACTGCCATGCGCTACGAAACCGGCATCATTCCCGACATTAAGTTACTGTCATGCGCTACGAAACCGGCATCGTTCCCGACATTAAGTTACTGTCATGCGCTACGAAACCGGCATCATTGCCGACATTAAGTTACTGCCATGCGCTACGAAACCGGCGTTTAAATCCGGAATATATATAATCGAGTCAAAAACTGACCTGACGAGTCAACTAATGAGGACGCTAAAATCGCTTTCGGCAGTATTTCTTACATTCTGTTCAAAAGTCGCTTTCGGCAGTATTACTTGCATTCAGTTCAATGGTCAATTTCGGCAGTATTACTTACATTCAGTTCAATGGTCAATTTCGGCAGTATTACTTACATTCAGTTAAATGGTCAATTTTGGCAGTATTTCCTACATTAATTGCAAGGGTTGCTTTCCGTAGTTTTACCTTCATTCAGTTTAAGGCTTGATTTCGGTAGTTTTTATAGCATTCAGTTCAATTGTCGCTTTCGGTAGTATTACGTGTATTCAGTTCAAGGGACGCTTTCGGTAGTATTACTTACATTCAGTTCAAGGGGCAATTTAGGTAGTATTACTTACGTTTAGTTCAATGGTCGCTTTCGACAGTATTACTTACATTCAGTTCAATGGTCGCATTCGGCAGTATTACTTACATTCAGTTCAATGGTCTTTTGGGGCAGTATTTCTTACATTCGGAGGTTCAGAGGTTCGCTTTCGGCAGTATTACTGACAGTAATTTCAATGCCCGCTGTCAACAGTATCACTTAAAATCAGTTCAAGGATCACTTTTGGCAGTTTTACTAGTTCAAGGGTCGCTTTCGGCAGTATTACTGATTTCAGCTCAAGGGCTGCTGTTAGCAGTTCAACTTACATTCAATTCAATGGTAGATTTAGCAGTATTAATAACAGTCAGTTCAAGTGTCGCTTTCGGCAGTATTTTTTACATCCATTTCAATGGATGCTTTCTGTAGTCCGACTTACATTCAATTTAAGGGTCGCTTTCGGCAGTAGTACTTACATTTAGTTCAATGATCGCTTTCGGCAGTATTACTTACATTCCGTTCAAGGGACGCTTTCGGCAGTATTACGTACATTCAGTTCAAGGGACGCTTTCGGCAGTATTACATACATTCAGATCAAAGGGACGCTTTCCGCAGTGTTACTTACATTTAGTTCAATGATCACTTTCGGCAGTTTTACTTACATTCAGTTCACTGGTCGTTTTCATCAGTATAACTTACATTCAGTTAAAGGGTCGCTTTCGGCAGTATTACTTTACATTTAGTTCAATGATCGCTTTCAGCAGTTTTACTAACATTCAGTTCACTGGTCGCTTTCGGCAATATTACTTACATTCAGTTAAAGGGTCGCTTTCGGCAGTATTACTTAAATTCATTTCATGGGTCAATTTCGGTAGTATTACTTACATTCAGTTCAAGGGACAATTAAGATAGTATTAAGTACATTCAGTCCAATGGTCGCATTCGGCAGTATTACTTACATTCAGTACGATGGTCTTTTTGGGCAGTATTACTTACGTTCAGAGGTTCATAGGTTCGCTTTCGGCAGTATTACTTACATTCAGAGGTTCAGAGGTTCGTTTTCGGCAGTATTACTGATAGTAAGTTCAATGTCCGCTGTCAATAATATCACTTAAAATCAGTTCAAGGGTCAATGTTGGCAGTTTTACTATTAATTAGTTCAAGGGTCGCTTTCGGCAGTATTACTGATTTCAGTTAAAGGGCTGCTATACATAAGCAGTTCAACTTACATTCAATTCCATGGTAGATTTGGCAGTATTAATAACAGTCAGTTCAAGTGTCGCTTTCGGCAGTATATTTTACACTCATTTCAATGGATGCTTTCTGTAGTCCCACTAACATTCAATTTAAGGGTCGCTTTCGGCAGTAGTACTTACATTTAGTTCAATGATCGCTTTCGGCAGTATTACTTACATTCTGTACAAGGGACGCTTTCGGCAGTATTACGTACATTCAGTTCAAGGGACGCTTTCGGCAGTATTACGTACATTCAGTTCAAGGGACGAATCGGCAGAATTACATACATTCAGATCAAAGGGACGCTTTCAGCAGATTTACTTGCATTCAGTTCACTGGTCTCTTTCGGCAATATTACTTACATTCAGTTAAAGGGTCGCTTTCGGCAGTATTACTTACATTCATAGCACAGTTTGCTGTACTCATAGTTCACATATCATTTCATAAACCCACTATGTCTACGACCTTTAGCATTGAATTGGACTTTGAACAGGTTATAAATTGGCGCTTCCCGTTAGGAATCTTTCATTAGTCATAACCCAAAGTTTAAAACTTTTCGTCTTAAGATACTTGAGTTTAAATAGTTGCCGTTATAACACTTAATATAAATGCCTATCAAATGAAATATGCTATAAGGATGTTAAAGATATGCCAATGCAGTTTTATGCAGCAGATTTTATCTGATGTTTTACTTCTGAACAAATAATCCTATTTGAACTTCGACGTAGACAAATGTGCCTTTGTTCATTCGACTAGTTTGTACATTTAGATCAGTCCACATAAGCATACAGTCTGGCCAGTCTTTCTCCAATGAATTGAACAGAAACTGACCTGTATCTACATTAGTAACATTGCTCCTCCTTAGCGTTCAGGATTGTACGAATGACTCAGGAAAACGCCGTGATATTACTGAAAAATGTTGAAAGCTGCGTAAAACACCTTACAAAATAGTGTGTAGCGAGGTGTATGCATCTATATGCATAACCTTTCAGATAAGTATTTGAATATGTGCATGTCTATACACCGGTTGTTATCATATCGATACAATATCCCGCATTCTTGATATGAGCCGTCCCACGAGAAAACCAACATTGTTGACTCTGCGTAAAGTATCGACCCGGATCAGCTTCAGCATGCCGCGCAGGCTAACCCGGACAGACACTTTTCGCCTCTTGTTGATTTTCTGCTTCATAAATCATTACTCTATCTATCCCCCCTTAGACGGAATGTGTCGGCCGGATCAGTCTGCGCGGACAGCGCAGGCTGATCTGGTCGATACATTACGCAGATATATTGATATGAGCCGTTCCACGAGAAAACCAACATTGTTGACTCTGCGTAAAGAATCGACACGGATCAGCCTAAGCATGCTGCGCCGGCTAACCCGGACAGACACTTTTCTTCTCCTGTGGATTTTCTGTTTCAGTAATCACTACTCTATCTATCCCCCCTTAGACGGAATGTGTCGGCCGAATCAGTCTGCGCGGACAGCGCAGGCTGATCTGGTCGATACATTACGCAGATATATTGATATCAGCCGTTCCGCGAGAAAACCAACATTGTTGACTCTGCGTAAAGAATCGACCCGGATCAGCCTAAGCATGCTGCGCAGGCTAACCCGGACAGACACTTTTCTTCTCCTGTGGGTTTTCTGTTTCAGGAATCATTACTCTATACCTCTATACCCCTGAAACGGAATGTGTCGGCCCGGATTAGCCTGCGCGGACTGCGCAGGCTGAGCTGGGTCGATACATTACGCAGAATCCTTAATGTTGGTTTTCTCGTGGGACGGCTCATATACACTTTCATTTAAGTTCTTATCTAGATATACAACTGTTTTTGAAGTTTATATTAAAACATGCCTTTCTCCATCGCATTAACTCTTTCGGCGCCGATTTCCTTAACGTAGACGCTTCTATGTTCAAAACCGGGCGATTCCAATTAACACGTAATAATATGTTTCGAATATGTTGATGACTAAAATGCAATCATTGCCTATTTCGGTCGAGACAGCTAATTACGAGCTGATTCACTTGAATCTGCATTGCTTGCAAAACCTCAATATCTCGGACATAAAAGAGTCTATATAGGTTTGTAAAACTAGAGAAGATATACGCGCGGATTAAGTTGTATGTGTTTATGTTAACAACAGACAGCATCCCTTGTTGTATCGGATACAGTAGTAAAATGTGCAACGTCACAAGTACCGTCTGCTTTCCCTCAAACCGCTCTGAAATACGGAACAAGTATATAATACTGTTTGCAGTACTGCACTGATCTTAAATGTAACCAAAGTTCTCAAGGTCTCACCAGATACGGGACAACTCTGATTTTAACCAATCAAATTCGACACGGAAGTTCCTTTGTTTCATTCGTGGTAACCAGGATTAAAAAAATCTTTCATCAAATTTTCCGTATCAATGTTTTTATTCCTTATTTCCTTTTAACGGGTAATTATTTGTCTATTTTCAATAACCATATGTTACGTTTAGAGGTTTTTCTCGGTATTGACGACTTTAAACCATTCGCACGTGTAGACGCATTTTGACACATCTGCAGCAGACGACATTTGAAAACATTTTGGCAAATGGGGGAATTGCTCATAATGAGCAGTTTCTACATTTGCCACAATGTTATTCAAATTCTATTTAATAATAAAACTCCCATTAATGGAGATTTTTTTCAAAACTTGGCGAGGATGTTTTAAAAGTCGTCTGCTGCATATTTGTAGTATGTGGGAAAGGGGTTTAAACATTCCCGCAACACAACTAGGCTCAATAGGACGCATCTGCAGCAGACGAGTTTGAAAACATTGTGGCAATAGGCTGAAATTACTGAGCAATTAATGAGCAATTTGAAAATGGGCAATGTCTCAGTTGACACATTACTTTCAACTACACCTTTATACGAAAGACCGGTGGTGACTTCCAAACTTCACATTTCAAACTTCAGACTTCAGACTTCAGACTTCACACTTAACACTTCACACTTCAAACTTCACACTACACACTTTACAAGTGTAAAGTGTGAAGTATGAAGTGTGAAATGTGAAGTATGAAGTGTGAAGTGTGAAGTGTGAAGTTTGAATTATGAAATGTGAAGTGTGAAGTGTGAAGTGTGAAATGTGAAGTATGAAGTTTGGAAGTCACCAACGGTCTTTCGTACCTTTAACATATAGTTTCATTGATAAAGATTTTCCATAGTTTGCATTGGAGGTTTAAAAGTGAAATGTCTTTTGTTTTGTGGATAAAAGGTTAACCCTTTTCCCCCATACAACAATTCTGCAGCAGACGACTTTGAACATATTTTTTCAAATAATAAAAAAAATCTCTTTAATTGAATGGATAACCTAGGACTAAAAGTGGAAAACATTGTGGCAAAAGGAGAAATTGCTCGTTTTGTAGCAATTTCTTCTTTTGTCACTATGTTTTCAAAACGCCGTCTACTGCAGAGGCGTCAGAAAGCGTCTATATGAGGGAAAGAGTTAATTAATTATAACATTAATTCAACAAATAGTGATGATTCAGCAACAACGTAAAACCATTCGGAAAATACGGATCAAATCAGACCTAGATCTGAAAGTATACCGAGGGCTTGGCGTGAAATGGTTGTAACTGAAATTTGTATTTTTGTACCAAGGTTAATCACCTCGCCATAAAGTCTTTATAAGCGTTAAATCATTTTATTTTTCTTGGTAAGCAATGGAAATTTAGGTGCCATTGCTCGTTCTAAATTTGCATTGTTTACAAAGGGGTCAAAATTGCTCCTAAACCAGGGTTTTCAAAATAGGTTTTTTAGTTACAACCGTTTCACGCCAAAGCCCTCGATACGCATATGTGCATGTGAAACACTGGTGAGGAACTTATTCATGGAGGAGATGTAATGGTTACATAACCTTCTACAAAGGTACATGTAATTTGGTCTACTGATTCCCACGAATCAGTACGTTTTAATATTTTCGTTTAAAAAACGAAACTGTTTTAATGCGCATTATGGTTTGATAATACTAAACGAAAACACTGTGGTTCAATTGCACACCATGGGAACACCACTGTTTTAAAAATGAACACCCTTGAAACGCGTCACATGTTACCAGTTTTTACAGTGTAAATGGTCTTCCATAAAATAAAAAAAAGCAAAGAACAGATATATGTAATACACACAACCTATCATGTTACCCTTTAGCGGATATACAATTATTCAATTGCTGGTCATCGCCCTAGTTGATCCAAAAGTGTCCGTTTAATGGTCGAGGAAGATGTCCGTAAAACGACACTTTCGCCTACAATGTAAAAACTTTAACCCCTTTGCGCTTTATTATGTATACCTTAGTTAAACTATTATTCGTACAACCATGGCATATTGGCGGTACTTGCATTAGTTAGCATAAACTCATACTTCAATGCTTTCCTTTAACGTAACAAACAGTTTAAGAATAGCTCACATCATTTGCAATCTATTATTAACGAACCTGAGATTGCAATAAAATGCGTCTATTTCACTACATAGGCAAAATGTGAGTAAATGGGGCTAGGTTACCTACTCAGGGGTGAACGCCATACAACTAGGTCAAATGTAGACAAACTGTGTCAATTTTAAGTCGTTGACCCCACATAGTAGATGTATTGATATACCTGATACTTGAACATCAATCATCGTTAATGCGCATGTCATTACATTACAGTTGTATAAACTTATATGAGCCGTCCCGCGAGGAAACCAACAATATGGCCTCTGCGTAATGTATCGACCAAGATCTGCCCGCGCAGGCCGCGCAAACTGATCCGGGCCGACACATTCCGTCTCAGGGGTATATAGGTATAGAGTAATGATTCCTGAAACAGAAAATCTACAGGAGGCGAAAGTTGTCTGTTCGGGTAAATCTATGCGGCATGCTTAAGCTAATCCGGGTCGATACTTTACGCAGAGTCCACAATGGTGGTTTTCTTCCGGGACGGCTCATATATTTCTCTATGTCATACCAAGACCGCATCGGTGGTGTATTCATGGGCGTAGCTTGGCAATAATCAATGTGTAGGCCCTCTCGTGAAAAAAAATCAACATTGTGGACTCTGTGTAAAGTATCGACCCGGATCAACCTAAGCATGCCACACAGGCGTACCCGGATATACACTTTTCACCTCCTGTGGATTTTCTGTTTCAGGAATCACTACTCTATTTATCCCCCTTAGACGGAATGTGTCGGCCGGATCAGTCTGCGCGGACAGCGCAGACTGATCTTGTCGATACATTACGCAGATGTGTATCGCTGCAGCTGCATTTTGGGGCATTTTTAGAAAAAATGTGTAGGCACGTGCCTACAGTGCCTAAAGGGAGCTACGCCCCTGGTATTAGTTACGCGGCTGCTTCAGGTGCAGGAGGTCGCGGGCTCGATCAACGACCGGCTCATGCATTCAACCCGTTTGCGCCATTTAACCCTTTCCCACATACAACTAATTTGCAGCAGACGACTTTGAACGTATTTTGTCAAAAAATGGAAAATCTCTATAATTGAATGGATAACCAATGACTATAAATGGAAAACATTGTGGCCAAAGGTGAAATTGCTCATCATGAGCAATTTCACCTTCGGCCTCAATGTTTTCAAAAGTCGTCTGCTGCTATTGCGTTAAAATGCGTCTGCAGGTGGGAAAGGGTTAAGCAGCATAGTTGAAAGATAAGGCATGCAAAACCACGACGCTACGGTAACTTGATGCATCTTATCAGAAAAAAAGTTGTCTACCACACCATTAGTAAACCTACATCTATCGGACAATGACGGCGCTCATGCTTCCACGGACAGTCGCCTTTTCAGACAATACTCTTTCCTGACCCTGAATTCTAAACGGAGAACAAAGGCAATAGGCGCTCTCTGTCTTAGCGAGGTCACTGTATTGAGGTCGTTTCTATTTAAGTAGAAACCGCGTCTGGAGATACCATGTCCTGTTTATCTCCGCTCTAGTAGTATTCAAATATATATTGGCTTGGACATGTAGAATAAATAGTGTTGCAATTCTTAATGTTTTTTTGTTTTTTTCGGGAGGATGCATTTTGGTTTATATAACATAAGCTGAAGGTGAAAACTCTCGTGAGCCTGTGATTAAACACAGACACACGTTAGTCTACACTGTACGCAGTTGAAATATGACCTAAATTACTGGAAGCAGCTCAATTATAATGATTTATCTACATGTATGTATGGGGCTACAGTAACTAGGTTAGGGGAGTATTACACGGAAATAGGGCATATCAACGTCATTGCTCTTTATATTTGATTGGTTTGACCAAACGTTCATTGACTGTTTCGATGGAGAGAGTGATGAATTTAAAATACATATTGAAAATGCTGATCGATATGTTGAATTGATTTTAAATCCTTTTTTAATTGTACCTGCATAAATTGCATAAATCCGATAAAGGGTTTTCATTATCGGAGACCTTTGAACTCCACCTGTTGTAATCTTACAAGGTAAATTAAGTGCTGAAACTGTCATTCAACATGCACAGTTTAATAATATCGGGGGCGATTAAACCATGCAAAACGAGGGGTAATGTTTTCGAACCTAAAGCGGAAAGTTCCTTGGAAAGTATGTCGTGTTGAGTAATGGTTCGAGAGCGTCAGAAGACACATGCATAGGTGAACTGGCCGCCGTGTTGTATCTAAAAAATTGTAGAAAACGGCGTTAAACCCCAAACAATAACTCATAACCATGCGGGAAAAAAGAGAAGGGTTCATGTTTAAGCATTAGGATTATTTATCATGGACCAGTCTTGCTAACATACAAATGTTTCGTGCAGTAAAGTAAAGATGCAATGTTATGTGTTTGTTTAATTATACATTTGGATTTATTGGGATTTCACGTCGTTTTCAACACTATTTCAGATACATCACGGCTATACATTACACTCATTCATGATCCCTGGGTAAACAAACCAGTACTAGGCTAGGAAATGTGCAATGCCCAAGGGCCCTCCACTATGACCGCCATGTCGCGAGTGGTGATCGATCCCTGGACGCCCGGTTACAACTCCCCGACATTAACCACCCGGATACCTTGTTTACAGTGTTTTGATATAACCAGACACCTCTCACTGATGGGATACCTTAGTCCTTCACACGTGATTTTTCACGAAACCTTTCCCTTTTGTCTAGGTATCAGACAGGCACAGGTACTCTGTGACATTATGTATATAGCTTGGGAGTTAACTTACTCGCCATGTCGAAATAGACCGTTCAATTGCCACTGGGATTCGAATATTTGACCTGCCAAGCATGTAGTGGATGCATGGACTACTAGGCTATCGGGCCATTCATGCCATATCATCATTGATTTACAATTATGTTAGCTGCATTTACAATTGTACCTTGTGGAATTTATTGCAAAGAGAACTATATGTATACACACGATAACACAGGAATGAAAGCTGTTATATGACCACCACCATCTAAGGTCATTGGGCTAGCATATAACATGCAAATAGTGCAACATTTATTCTGAATTATTCCGTATCACAAATGTAAGAGACGTAGTTGCATTTACAAGTGTACCTATACTATCTTTGTTGTGGAATTCATTGCAAAGAGAACGACATGTATACATACGGTAAAACATTAATGAGAGCTGTTATATGTACTGCAGTAGCTAGGGTTATTGAGCGAGGATATAGCATGCAGCTAGTCCAAACATTGAACTAAATCATTCCGTAACACAAATGATAAACACGTTTGATTGTTTTACGCAGCTTACGTGGGAAAGTTGCCATTACTACTGGTCCATTTATTCTGAAACCAGCCAGTCAGTCGCAATGCAACGCTAAGCGTCAAGGAGGGCAACGCTAAGCGTCAAGGAGGGCAGCCATCTCTACCATTTTTAAAGTCTTTGGTATGACCCGACCGGGGATCGAACCCGCGACTTCCCGCACCGAGGCGGACGCTCTACGACTACGCCACCGAGGCGGTTAAATGCGTTTGAATGCTGTTATATGTTCACCAGTAGCTAAGGCCATTGCGTGAGGAAACATTACAGACAGCGCACTGATTCCCTGACAGAAATGTTGAACTATTTTGTAATGGTTACCCCTTATCCATCGATACAAGTTACTTATCCAGTTATGTGCAGCTTCGAACAACTAATGCAAACAATGTAGATCAAGATCAGCATGCCAATACTACATAGTCTAATGTGATAACAAATAACATGTTCATGAATATGCATGAACACGCAACACAACATAATACGGTACTACGAGTTGCTGAAATTAGGCGGAATGGTGGTTCATTGACGAAAGCATTCACAGGTCCATGCGTGTAACAGGCGGTCTTTACTACTTTACCTTATATAGATGTAACACTGAGAGAATAACATGCAGCCAGTCCGGGGCTAGAACCCGGGACCTCTCGCTTTCAGGGCAAGTACTTTACAGACTGAGAAAACCGGGCCGCTTACATGTGATCTCTCCTACTGTGTACAAGTTCAGACCGCGACATAGACATAGACATTTCATTGAATATACCAAAGGGTTTATAAAACTCACACATGTATATAGAATGTAAAAGCGATTTCTTAAAAGTCATTTTCCTTAAATTAATATACTTAGTAAGGATAAAGAGAAATCCCGATACGTGGTCACATTGGCAGGTCTAAATATCTCCTTGTGCTAAAAGTCGAAGCATTCCTACAGGAAGCCGCCTACTGGCTTCCAATGAGTTGAACGACCCAGCGGATTAATTAACCCTTTTCCACATACAGACGCTTTTTGTCGCCTTTACAGAAGACGACTTTTGAAAACATTGTGACTAAACCATCAATTTCTCCTTTTGACACAATGTTTCCAACTCGTTTTAATAACTAAACTATAGTTTGTAGTGATTTGTCACGTTTTTGTCAACATGTTTTCAAAGTCGTCTACTGCTGATGTGTTGTATGTTGGAAAAGGGTAACAACAATGACAGTCAATGTAAATAACGTCCGTCTCACAGGAGCAAATTTACATAATCGGACATCCAACTGGATTTTCGCTCGGCATCAAAACGAAACTTCTCGACCTTAAACAAATCGAGTTATTATTTGTTTTTCTTTTTTAGTTTACTTCTTATTGTATTAACTCTTTCAGCGCCGAATTGTTTAAAGTAGGCTCTTCCATGTTCAAAATCGGGTGTGTTTATTTCTCAATTTATGAAAGTTTTGGACTATTTTGGTAACTAAAAGGCAAACAATGCTGATTTCGGTGAGACAGCTCGTTACGAGCTGACACATCTGAATCTGCATTGTTTGCAAAACCCCAATATTGCCTGTGGCGCTGAAAGAGTTAAATCAGAGTTGTGTGGTGAGAAAAATAACTAACCCGCCAGTGTGTCGTGATCAGAGGCGTAGCTTTGCAATAATCAATGTGTAGGCCGTCTCGTGAGAAACTTTGAAATCAACATTGTGGACTCTGCGTCAAGTATCGACCCGGATCAGCCTAAGCATGCCACACAGGCCTACCCGGATACGGACACTTTTCGCCTCCTGTGGATTTTCTATTTCAGGAATAACTACTCTATACATCTATCCCCCTAAGACGGAATGTGTCGGCCGGATCAGTCTGCGCGGACAGCGCAAGCTGATCTGGTCGATACATTACGCAGAATCTCTATCGCCGCAGCTGCATTTTGGGTCATTTTGAGAAAAAATGTGTAGGCACATGCCTACAGTGCCTTAAGGGAGCTACGCCCCTGGAGAAACAACTAACTCGCTGGTGTCGTGATACATGGGACCAGTAGTTCTGGTTACGCCATGATATAACTGAAATAATGCTGAAGATTATCTTCGCTCTTTATCAAAACCTTACTCAATGATTTCCTCTCTCTGTTTTACCTATAGCTACAAGATATAAAACTCGTTTCAATCGTTTTTAAAAGTATAAGTTGTAAGTAAATTTTGCATTTATGCCGTCATGTAATCCCCATTCAAGCACAAAGATGCTTTTTTCTTAAATAATACTCAAATAATTGGGCATCGTAAGTTGCAAATTTATATTTTCTATGGGAGTATATTAAAAGTAAGGTAATCTTGAAAGAAATCCAGATAATTTGTTTACATGTTTTAGAAATATGCCGATATGAACGACGGACGTCCCGGGAAGGCAAGCTTCAGTATAATTATTTTTGATCACAGTAGTAACATATCTTCCTGCGTAGCAATTCTACGTGATCCGAATTCAAAGTACTTGTCAGAAATGTATTAAACCCATTTCCTACAAACAGCCGCTTCCTGACGCCTCTGTAGCAGACGCCCTTAAAACACATTGTAAAGAAAGGAGAAAATGCTTATACTGAGCAATTTCTCCTTTTGCCACATTGTTTTTTAACTCGATTCAATAATGACAGCTTCATTTTTTTTTTAGAGATTTTCAATATTTTTACCATTATGTTATTAAAGTCTCCTGGTTCAGATTTATTGTATGTGGAGAAAGGGTAACAGTTTTAATAACTAGTCGTTGGGCCGCGCGTATCCAGACAAAACTGCGAGTATACACGGGCTAATCAATGTTAACAATCGAACTTTTTGGATCACATGTTATGTGGGGCGTGATCTGGATCCAAACTCATTGCATTGTTCACCATAAACGGTTGACGAAATCTGCCGTTTTAGCGTGAATGGAGTCAAGTACTAACACAAACTACTTAATGAATTACTAACACAAAACAGTGTAAGGTTGAAAGGGGGGTGGGCACGACCTCACTTCAACCTATGTACATGGCAAATAAAATTAGACAAAAATAAAATGATGTTAACAACCCTGAGCACCGCTCATATCAACGTGAGGACGCCACTCGTGGATTCAGTAACCTTTTAAAACCTCGGTGGTGTAGTGGTAGAGTGTCTTCCACGGGTGTAGGAGGTGGCTGTTTCGATCTGGCCGACTCATAGTAAACACTTTAAAAAATGGTCGTAAGGTATGTCCTCCTTGGCGCCCAGGTTTGCGGGGTTTGCATTACGACTGACTGGCTGGTGTCAGGATAACTGGTAACTTACCCAAGAAACGACGTAATATAAATGCAACATTGTTGAAAGCGGCGTAAAACGCCAAACAATCAATTTATCAATCAATTTAACACACACATATTAATATATATCGAATTCTTATTTATTGTGAATGGAGATCATGAAAATAAGAAAAGGCATTGTTAACTTAAATGTGATAGCATCGTTCTTTTTATTAACATAATAGGTGAGTTTAGCACCATTTAAACTTGAGTAAGTAATATGTGAACAGTGTGGTGAATCTTGATCTATGCTGTTCACAAAAGCCAACTTGTTCCTTTCGTCATGCACTTGCAGCATCAGAGGTCCAGATAAGGAGGGGTATTCAGCTCTTTCTCCCACAATTTCTTTCTTATTATAAAAGCAAACCCTATATTGTGGGTACTCAAAAGATTCGTGTGACTGATACGACTATTTTGAGTACCACAACATAGGGTTTGATGGTTAAAGAAGCATTTTTAAACATGCAAAACGGTCCTTATCTAGAGCGCTGCACTTGCTATATTATGCAAAGACTCGTCATCACTTCAGGTATATAATCTGTTTCTTGAGTTCATCTACCTAGGGGAAAAACGGTTAAATGGAATATGCGATCAACAGCTTGGTAAACAGAATGTAAATTTGCTTACGTAACAGGTCAGTCGACACAGAGAAACATTTGGGAAACGCCCAAGTCATTAAGTATTTTATTCACATCTTTATTCACATCTTTTGATATGCAGTTGCTTGCAAATAACAATCTCCACCCGATTTATTTAAAAGGAAAGAGAACAACCCTATATTACCTTATAAAATGTGCCGTAAAACCGATAATTGAAAACAAAGACATATGCTCGCACATGGTCAAAGACATGCAGACAAATACATGTGCATCTGGAGCAGACGACGTTTGGAAACATGATGACAAAAGCTCTCAACTCTATACAACAGTTTTGTTTTCATTTATAGAGATGCTCAGTCATCTGCCATATATTAATTGTATAGTGTAAATGGTTAATCTTAACCTGTTTAATCTCAAGGACACTTACGACCAAAATCAGCTTGCATAATACATACTCTGCGTAAAGTATCGACCGGATCAGCCTAAGCATGCCGCGCAGGCTTACCCGATAGACACTTTTCGCCTCCTGTGGATTTTCTGTTTCAGAATCATTACTCTATACTTCTATACCCCTGGGACGGAAATGTGTCGACTCGGATCAGTCTGGGCGGACTGCGCAGGCTGATCTGGATCGATACATTACGAAGAAGCCATAATGTTGGTTTTCTGGCGGGATGGCTCATATATGTGATGTCTTATCTTAATCTACCTTATACGACTACTACACGTGATTGGCTCATTTGTAAATAACGCATTCAATTGGGACGTAATATATCCAAGTTAATGAAACGAAATGAGCCGTCCCGCGAGAAAACCAACAGTATGGCCCCTGCGTAATGTATCGACCCAGATCAGCCTGTGCAATCCGCAGGCGGATCCGGGCCGACACATTCCGTCTCAGAGGGATATAGGTATAGAGTAATGATTCCTGAAACAGAAAATCCGCATGAGGCGAAAGAGTGTCTATCCGGGTAAGCCTGCTCGGCATGCTTAGGCTGATCCGAGTCGATACTTTACGCAGAGTCCACAATGTTGGTTTTCTCGCGGACGGCTCATTCATGATGCCGATTACATAATGTCATACAAGGAGGTTACTGTTACCGATTACCGAGGCTGAGGACATTTCGTAATGCATTGATAAACGTAATGTGCATGTGCTTTATTTCATTCACACAAACATCGAATTTGCAGCAGTACTTGGAAAACGTTTAGGTAAGATACATGTACAGTGAAACCTGTGCAAAAGATCACCTGTGTATAGCAGTTCCCTGCCTTTACCAACCACAATTTTTATTTCTCAATTAATCATCTTCTTCCAAAATGACCCTGCAATTAAAGACCACTTGTGATTAGAGACCAGATTGTTCACTTCACATGGGTGGTTTTTCAACACAGGTTGGACTGTATAGCAAATATCTATAAATTGAAGCATTTTAACAAGTATTTCGACTACAACAACGAAGAAATCACAAATCCTTCTATATAGTAGCATATTCCGACGAAATGCATACTAATTGACCAAGGATGTGGTGGGGTCGAATTATTGCTCGGTGAGGTTTGATTAACACTGATGGGAAGATAGTTATTTATACATACAAGTATATTGCTCGCCATGCCACCGCGGTGTTTCAAGGAAGCACAACATGAAATTCGCTCACGTTTTTGTCATGGGATTGGAACCCTCGGAGAGACGGACAGGGAATTTTGAGGGAAATGAGGAGAAGTCCCAACGAGACAGGGGCGTAGCTTTGCAATAATCAATGTGTAGGCCGTCTCGTGAAAAAAAATCAACATTGTGGACTCTGAGTAAAGTATCGACCCGGATCAGCCTAAGCATGCCACACAGGCCTACCCGGATAGACACTGTGGATTTTCTGTTTCAGGAATAACTACTCTATACATCTATCCCCCTAAGACGGAATATGTCGGCCGGATCAGTCTGCGCGGACAGCGCAGGCTTATCTGGTCGATACATTACGCGGATGTCTATCGCCGCAGTTTCATTTTGGGGCATTTTGAGAAAAATGTGTAGGCACGTGCCTACGGTGCTAAGGGCAGCTACGCCCCTGCGACAGGTAGACAGAGCCAGTAGGGGATATATTTACATACAAGCATGTTCTTCTCTTCCCACATTTCTTTTCATGAAGTGTCTGCTGCACCACGTCAAATTCCGTTCTCATCAGAACACAGAGAAAGGATAAACTCGTTTTGTAGTATAAAGCATACAAAACATTATAAGCACAATTATGGATCAAATCCTGTGTTTACGACATTTATTTGAAGAATAGTAACGATAGACATCGAAATGTTTAAGCGGCTTGTAACGTCTCTGTTTCAAGATCAGCTAACCCTTTCCCACCTTCCGACGATTTCTGGTGCATTTACGAGAGATAAACTTTTGAAAAAAAGTGTTCACTATGAAGCACTTCAAGTTCTCCTTTTGCTCCAAAGGTTTTTACCTTTATACAATAACTGTTCATTAATTTATAGATACTTTCATTATGTTTGACTCAATGTGTTCAATTTCGTCTAATGCAGATTTGTTGTAAGTGGGAAAGAGTTAAAGACGCGTGGACGTGTATACTAGCAGAGCTCAACTAACAACGGATTGTAAGAAGATACATATAGAACTGAATTACACGTAGGTAGATAATTTAGTTCTCAACTCTATACACCAGTTATTAGTCGCCGGGCAGAAGCCCGCGACTTCTATTTTTAATAGGTTTTCGGAAATCACATGGGAGGGGGGGTTATTAGTCGCCGGGCAGAAGCCCGCGACTTCTATTTTTAATAGGTTTTCGGAAATCACATGGGAGGGGGGATTATTATTAGAAAGAAACACATTTAGATGTCTTGAACATATTACAATTGTGTTTGTTTAAAAACACTAAGTAATGACACATCTAAAATGAAATAAATATTCCGATGTTTTAGGTATTTTCAGTTTCTTTATTTTGACTCGCATTTATGTTTTGTTGTTTTATTTACGAAGACAAAACGGTCCCTATTAGCTAGACTGGTATACTGTATGTTTACACTATATACTACATGTACTCAAAAGGCGATAACTACAAACCTTTACGTCGCAGTCTAATTTGTTTACATACGCGCACCTGCTTGAAACGTGACTCGCGAAAACCAACTGCGTAGATCAATCTCCTTTGCAGAGAGCCGTCTCTTTACACTTTTTAGATAAGTACAAGACGAATGTTTGACGCAAAGCGTCAAAGAGAAGCCGCAATATTTCGTTGTACATGTAGAAATAAGAAAGAACATTTTTAAATCCACAAACAATAGAACAATTTAAACTGTAGACGGTTATGCTAATATATTTCTCCTTTTGAAGACTTTTGTTTACTTCAAATTACCTCCCTTTAAAGCAATACCAGGATATTTACCTTGTGATTCGAATAAGATTGATAAAAATTGAAATTATATGAATGAATATTATTATTTAAATAAGTAACAACAGCAAAATTAAATTTAAGCCAAGATAAATGTGTACACATTTCGTTATTTTTTTATAGATACCCTAATGTATAGGTATGAATATAAAATTTATAAGCAAATGTTTTCATTTCAACGTTCCTAATGTTTGTATAGGTTAATGAAAGTCAAGAATACATAAATAAATCAATGCAGTCTTTTCCGGCGACATTGATGCCTTGCATCAACTTTCTCTTGTTATTAGATTTTTTTTTTTTAAATGTCTTGAACATATTACAATTGCGTTTGTTTAAAAACACTAAGTTATTATTATTCTAAAAAGAAATAAATATTCCGATGTTTTAAGTATGTGCAGTTTCTTTATTTTGACTGGCCTTAACGTTTTTGTGTTTTATTTACGAAGACATAACAGTCCCTATTAGCTAGACTGCGATACTTTATTTTCATAAACTATGTAATCAAAAGGCGATAACTACAAACCTTTACGTCGCACAGTGACATGTATGTTTGTTACATACGCGCACCTGCTTGCGATATCGATATGAAAAATCACGTCGAATTCTCCTTTTAATAGATAAGTATCAACATAAACTGGTAACAGAAACAAAAATAAGAAATAATTTGTGAAAATATGTCTCAAATATAAGCCTGTTTATCGGTCGTGAACGTCGAAACGCCTTTT
This sequence comes from Serripes groenlandicus, assembly GCA_031761405.1. Lineage (NCBI taxonomy): Eukaryota > Metazoa > Mollusca > Bivalvia > Cardiida > Cardiidae > Serripes > Serripes groenlandicus. The sequence goes on along the minus strand of JASEVX010000001.1, from coordinate 162,103,366 downwards.
TCTCAGTTCGTGACCTAGTTTCATATTGCCAAAATGTAAACAAAGCGAAGTAACCGGAAGTAAAATGTAAACTTAGAAAAGTGACTTGGTTATGCAGACAAAAAATGTCGCACGACAAATTGATTTTTCTTAAACGTCACGAAACGAGTGCATGGGTCGAATGTAGGAGAAAGAAAGATAATATAGAAATGCTTTTCTCTCTCGAATGCAGTGGAATAAAACATGCACTAAAGCTTTGCCTGATTTTTTATTCACTTTCTTCGATGTCTGACACTACGACTCGATGAAGCCTGACACGAGGGTAAACATTTCGAAAGAATGCTCAAACACCTTATTACAGATAGATAGCTAATATTACACACTTAAATGATTAAATATATGTGATATTAAATGTTGAAACAAATTAAGAGAAGAACAAACTCTGATAAACAATAGATTTAGAAATAAAGAAAATCTGCTCTTTCGCACCCAATTAATTTCATACTTGCCACATATATTGTATGCATCAACGATTTAGATAAACAATTTAGCTGATATATTGTTACAAGTGTGGTCTACTTGTGAAATAATTAGTAGTAAAAAGGAGGAAGTTCATGTCTTCAGCAATTTAACCGTTTTCTCAATGTTTTAAGCGATTAAAGGTTTTCATTGTTGCTTCAGACATGGAAAGGGTTTAATAGCTTTTTATTGCATGTAGATTTAAATCCCAAAATGTATTAAATTTGTTTTTGTTTTTTTGACAAATACAAAACATCCAAATTCCTGACCAAAAGAAATCCTGAAATTTGTAGATCTATGTGGAATTTCAAAAATCCTGGAATTAGTCCTTATGAAAACATTATGTGTATGTTTAGACTAATGAAAGTCAAGAATACATATGTGTTAAAAAATAAATCAATGCAGTCTTTTCCGGCGACATTGATGCCTTGCATCAACTTTCTCTTGTGCTTTCATTTATAGAGATCCTAAAAGTCGTCTGCCACAGATTTGTTGTATACTGTAAATGGTTAAACTTAACGTGTTTAATATCAAGGATTATTTACGACCAAAACCAGCTTGCATAATACATTTATACGACGACTACACGTGATTGGCTCATTTGTAAATAACACATTCAATTGGGACGAAATGTATGCAAGTTGATGGAACGAAATGAGCCGTCCGCGAGAAAACCAGCATTATGGCCTCTGCGTAATGTATCGACCCAGATCAGCCTGTACAATGGTTAGATTGTGGCCTTATTTGTTACACCAGCGACTTTCCGATTGTTTAAATGCATTCTACGGGCAGGCTCACGTACTGACAAACGTGACCAAGGATGTGATTTGGTCGAATTCTTGCTCGGGCAATAAGTTAAACTGTCAATTGTTTTTCACAAATTAATACTGATGGAAAGATAAGTTTATTTACATGCAAGCACGTTGATAGCCACATGCCATCACCGTGTTTCCGTGATACATATAGAACTGAATTACACGTAGGTAGATAATTTAGTAAATAACACATTCAATTGGGACGAAATGTATGCAAGTTAATGGAACGAAATGAGCCGTCGCAAGAAAACCAGCATTATGGCCTCTGCGTAATGTATCAACCCAGATCAGCCTGTATAACGGTTAGATTGTTTCCTTATTTGTTACACCAGCGACTTTCCGATTGTTTAAATGCATTCTACGGGCAGGCTCACGTACTGACAAACGTGACCAAGGATGTGATTTGGTCGAATTCTTGCTCGGTCAATATATTAAACTGTCATTTGTTTATCACAAATTAACACTGATGGAAAGATAGGTATTTTTACATGCAAGCAAGTTGATCGCTAAATGCCACAGCGGTGTTTCAAAGAAGCACAACATGATATTCGCTCACGTTTGTGTCATGGGATTGGGACCCTCGGAGAGAGGGACAGCGCATTTTTAGGAAAATCGGGGGAATCCTCAAGGAGAGGTAGACACCGCCATAAGTATATATATTTATACATACAAGCATGTTCTTCTCTTCCCACATTTCTTTTCATAAAGTGTCCGCTGCAACTCATATACTTTCCGTTTTCATCAGTCAGTGCACAGAGACAGGGTAAACTCGTTTTGTAGTATAAAGCATACAAAACGTTATAAGCACAGTTATGGATTAAATGCTATTTATTTGAAGAATAGTAACGATAGAAATCGAAATGTTTAAGCTGCTTGTAACGTCTCTGTTTCAAGATCAGCTAACCCTTTCCCACCTTCCGACGATTTCTGGTGCATTTACGAGAAATAAACTTTTGAAAAAAGAAATTGTTCACTATGAAACATTTTCTCCTTTTGCTCCAAAGTTTTTACCTTTAAGCAATAACTGTTCATTTATTTATTGATACTTTCATTATGTTCGACTCAGTGTGTTCAATTTCGTCTAATGCAGATTTGTTGTAAGTGCGAAAGAGTTAAAGGAGCGTGGACGTTATACTAGCAGAGCTAAACTAACAACTGATTGTAAGAAGATAAATATAGAGCTGAATTACACGTAGGTAGATAATTTAGTTCTCAACTCTATACACCAGTTATTAGTCGCCGGGCAGAAGCCCGCGACTTCTATTTTTAATAGGTTTTCAGAAATCACATGGGAGGAGGGATTATTATTAGAAAGAAACACATTTAGATGTCTTGAACATATTACAATTGTGTTTGTTTAAAAACACTAAGTAATGACACGTCTAAAATGAAATAAATATTCCGATGTTTTAGGTATTTTCAGTTTCTTTATTTTGACTCGCATTTATGTTTTGTTGTTTTATTTACGAAGATAAAACAGTCCCTATTAGCTAGACTGGTATACTTTATTTTTACACTATATACTACATGTACTCAAAAGGCGATAACTACAAACCTTTACGTCGCAGTCTAATTTGTTTACATACGCGCACCTGCTTGAAGCGTGACTCGCGAATACCAACTGCGTAGATCAATCTCCTTTGCAGAGAGCCGTCTCTTTACACTCACTTACAAATAGTAAATCGTAGGTGATTTAAAATGTTTATTTGGTTCGAAACAAATGAAGAAAAGAACAAACCGAGATAAAAACTAGTTTTAATAGAAAACTTACTTTGAACGAACACTCTGCCTATAAAGAGAGTTTCAAGAACGACACCTCTGCGAATAAGAAAGAATCGGGTCTTTCGTACAAAATTATTTCGTCCTTGACAATTTTAAATGTGTCATTTAATTCCCTAAAGGCATATTGCTTCCGATCTGCATATTGTTATGGATCATTGACACAAGGGCGCTCATCATAATATCATTTTAAAACATGAGTAGTTTTGTTATTTTCATTATAAAAAAGGAAGGAAAGAATTAAAATAAATTAACATGTTGTAGGGCTCAGTTTATGTTCGAAATTAAGTTTAAATTATACAACAATTTCAATGAGATTTAACTGTTTAGTTGATATTATATTTCGAATGTGGTCTAATTTATAAATATTGGACTACATTTCAACATTTGTTAAAGTATGATATAATTAGGATGCCAAGCTAATATCATTTTGAGAAAAAGAGAAAACTCAGCGATTTAACCCTTAACTCATTGTTTTAAAAGTATATTGTTGCAAAGGTGTCCACTGTTGACTTTAATAGAGGAAAGGTAAAATGATGTGCTATTGCATGCAAATCCTAAATTGTCTGTTTTGTGGTTTTATTGAAAAATAATAAAATTCAAATATTCTGACAAACATCTTGAAAAGTGTATGTGGAATTCACAAATCTTATAATTATTCCTTAATGAAAGCACTGTATACATACTAAGACTAATGATTGGCAAGATTTCTCATTTCCATTACTGTTTATGATCAATAATTAGTTGGTTGTGTGTCTAGTCAACCTACTTTGGAATGGAGATTGATCATAAACAATGAAAGGCTTCAATTATCATTCACTTCGTTGACAAAACAATGCAAGTTATGATACATTTTCACTTGACCCCACCCCTGATGTTCAAATATGCCCCATCAGTTGATAACTGTTTATTCAACTACTATAATGTAAGTGTTATGCATAACTGCACTATGGATATCCGGCGACATTGATGCATTGCATCAACTTTCTCTTGTGCTTTCATTTATAGAGATCCTAAAAGTCGTCTGCCATAGATTTGTTGTATACTGTAAATGGTTATTCTTAACGTGTTTAATATCAAGGATTATTTATGACCAAAATCAGCTTGCATAATACATATATACGACGACTACACGTGATTGGCTCATTTGTAAATAACACATTCAATTGGGACGAAATGTATGCAAGTTAATGGAACGAAATGAGCCGTCGCGAGAAAATCAACATTATAGCCTCTGCGTAATGTATCGACGCAGATCAGCCTGTGCAATCCGCACAGACTGATCCGTGCCAATATATTCCGTCTAAAAAAGATAGAGGTATAGAGTAATGATTCCTGAAACAGAAAATCCTCAGGAGGCGAAAGGTGTCTATCCGGTTAAGCCTGCGCGGCATGCTTAGGCTGATTCGGCTCGATACTTTACGAAGAGTCCACAATTTGGGTTTTCTCGCGGGACGGATCAAAAACCGATTTCAGAATGTCATATAAAGAGGTTACTGTTACCGAGTACCTAGCCTTAGGACATTTTGTAATGCATTGATAAACGTATACTGTGCATGTGCTTAATTCTTTTCCCACAAACATCGAACCTGCAGCAGTACTTGGAAAACGTTTAGGTAAGATACAGCTACACCTGTGCTAAACCTGTGCTAAAGATCACCTGTGCTAAAGATCACCTGTGCTAAAGATCACCTGTGTATAGCCATTCCCTGACTTTACCAACCACAATTTTTTTATTTCTCAATTAAAACTTTTCTCCCTAAATGACCCTGCAATTAAAGACCACCTGTGAATAGAGACCAGATTGTTCACTTTCCATGGGTGGTCTTTAAACTCAGATTGGACTGTATAGAAAATATCTATGAATTAAAGTATAATCATTGAATAGATTAGAAAACAGTGTGGTAAAGAAAATTGTCAGAATGTTTTCAAAAGTCTTTTTCGACTACAACAACACAGAAATCATCGATTGTAAACAATTTGTTCATGGAGCCAATAGTAGCCTTTGGTCTATACGCCATATGAGGGCAATACAAACCACCAATGGTTGGATTGTTGCCTTATTTGTAACACCAGCGACTTTCCAAATATTTTAATGCATTCTACGGGCGCGCTTACGTACTGAAAAAGTGTTTTCCGATTAGAAAATGGAGCCCGATTTGTACAAGGAGCCGAAAGGAGCATTTGCTATATACGCCATATGATGGCAATACAAACCAACAATTGTTAGATTGTGGGCTTATTTGTTACACCAGTAACTTTCCGATTGTTTAAATGCATTCTACGGGCACGCTTACGTACTGAAAACGTGACCAAGGATGTGGTGTGGTCGAATTTAGACTCGGTTATATTGGTCACTGAAGTTCACAAATTAACACTTACAGAAAGAGAGGTATATTTACATGCAAGCACGTTGATCGCCATGCACAACATAAACTTCGCTTACGTTGTTGACATGGGATTGGAACCCTCGGTGAGAAGGATTGGGATGTTTTAGGAAAATGGGGAGAATCCTCAACGGGAGGTAGACAGCGCCATAAGTAGATATATTTACATACAAGCATGTTCTTCTCACCCCACACATGTTTTCATAAAGTGTCTGCTGCAACTCATAAACATTTCATTTTCATGATCAGTCAGTACACAGAGAAAGGTTAAGCTCGTTTTGTAGTATACAGCATACAACACGATACAAGCACAGTTATGGATCAAACCCTATTTGGACGACATTTATATGAAGGATAGTAACGATAGAAATCAAATTGTTTAAACTGCGTTCAAGATCAGCTGACCCTTTCCCACCTTTGACGATTTCTGATGCATAAACAGGAGACGAATTTAAAAATAAAATAAGCTGTTCTTTCATTTATAGAGACTTTCCATATGTTTTACTCAATGTTTTCAATGTCATCTTCTGTAAATTTGTTGCACGTGGGAAATAGTTTAAAGGCACGGGAACATGATACTAAAAGATCTAGACTAATAGCTGATAGTTATAAGGTACGTGTAGAACTGTAAATACTGAGTCTTCACCGTACGCATAGTTTAACAATACCCATCATTCAATGACGAGGCAGCTTATGATCCAGGACTATATATAAGAGGCATTTTGTCATGTCATAAGATCCTTATTTGACATTCAAACCCTATGTTGTGCGTACTCAAAAGAACCGTCTCACCAAGACGATTCTTTTGAGTATTCACAACATAGGATTTGGTTGATTAATAAGACAAATATGTGGGGAAAAGACCTGTTTACTCCCTCATATCTAGTTCTCCTTCACGCGTTTCAGTTCATGTTTACCCATTTTCGAGTTATTTTGTTTAAATGTCCGTTTGGTGATACTTTTATGGCTATCATAAGTGATTAAATCTTTGCCGTAATAGCAGTGGAGTGATACTGGCCCTCTGGTTCAGTTATATCATGGCATTTCCCGGGTAAGTCGCCAGTTCTACTGGTCCATTTATATCCTGGTTTCAGCACGATTTTTTTACAAACAGACACAATAACATTGATTGTCTGAGAGCAATAAAGCCCGTTATCTTGACATAAATATTTGATTTCGGATTTCTCTGTATTTACCTAGCAAGCCTAAATGACGTCATTGGACGGAAACTTACGTGAAATACCAACTATAACTCGTCATTGAGAACGTTTTAAAACTAATCCTTTTCGTTTAAAGTTGTAGTAAATTTAAATTCAGAATATACACTAGTACACGCTAACCTCGCGGAAACTCCACGTGCTTAACATATGTTCCTACTATACTGTCTGTTGATTTGAGACACTGTAATAAATTAACGTGTTATCTAACTGTACTCATGTGTGCATTATTTCATCAACGACTTTAAACTGCTACCGTAAACAGTCTAGACCAAGATCAGCCTCCAACTTCGTTCAGTCTAATCTTGGTCTTCATAGGGGTTTTATTTGAGAGGTGGCCAAATTGACCGTCTCAAACGAATTTCTGGTTGGCTGTAAAAAAGAATTGACAAACAATTTTAAAGAGAAAAGAAACTGTGACGAACCTGTGTTTAGCACTTTGTTTAAATTGATTGATTGATTGATTGATTGGGGTTTAACGCCGTTTTTAACAATTTCTCAGTCATATCACGGCGGCCAGTTCACCTACTCATGCATTTCCTGGTTTTCTAACACCAGTACTCCACACAACAATCTTCCCAAGCAACTGGCTGCTTTTCCACATAGACTTAGCCCATTGGTGGAAGACGAATGACGCATGTCGCATTGACTTTTGTCAATCGTCGGAAAGAAAGTTGGCCGAGCCGGGATTCGAACTCACAACCCCTGGATTGACAGCCCGCGTCGCTACCGACTGAGCTACCGGGGCTCGGCACTTTGTTTAAATACTCTGAATCTTACTTTCGCAATTTAGCCATTTACTCAATGTCTTAATAAAGGTGAGTGACTGTCAGGTGGGGCGTGACGTTGAGTCAGTGAGTGACAATAACATTGTTCGCTTCTTACTTATCAATAAGAAAACCAACATTGTGGACTCTGCGTAAAGTATCGACCCGGATCAGCCTAAGCATGCCGCGTAGGCTGATCCGGATAGGCACTTTTCGCCTTTTGTGGATTTTCTGTTTCATGAATCATCATACCTCTATCCCCTGAGACGTAAAGTGTCGGCCCGGATCAGTCTGCGCGGATGGCGCAGGCTGATCTGGGTCGATATATTATAGGCCATAGTATTGGTTTTCTCGCGGTACGGCTCATATATATATTAAAGACAAGTCAATACACATGTATTTCCATGCTTACAAATTTAATTGCAGGGATTCAATGTGATGAAGGTTAAACCGGTCAGGGCACATGTCCAGATGTATGCTGATGCAATGTTAGATGATCTCACTTTTCCAAGAGAAGTGCGGACTTATTTTCTTTTGTCGTGACTCTATTCAATCAGTGATGTAGGTTATGTCAAGCATAGGGAGATGGTGACTAGAACATAACCATATTTGTTTGTACGCCACGTTCAACAATTATTTAGTTATATCACTACCAGTACTACTGGTCCGTTTATCCTGACATCAGACAGGTCAGTCATAATGATAACCCCGCAACCCGTAAAGTATTTGGTATGACCCGGTAGGGGATCGAACCAACGACCTCCCGCACCTGTGGCAGACGCTCTACGACTACACCATCGAGACAGAACCAGACCCACGCAGTTTAATCTTAAAACCATTTCCAACATATAATAGGTTTTCCGACGCCTCTTCTGCATACGACATTTGAAAACCTTATGACCAAAGGAAAAGTTGATCAAAACGAACAATTTCTCCATTTGCCAAAATGTTTTCAACATTTACAGTTATTTGACCTTTCATTTATAGAGAATTTCCGTGTTTTTACCTAGATACTTTCAAAGTCGTCTGCTGCAGATTTGTATAATGTGGAAAAAAGTTAATATACAATAATTACATTATAAGGCATTATTATGAGCATTATATAAATATGTGATTATACACACTGCTCAATTCGTGGCATAAACGACCGGACATATACATTATGTTTCGTAATATGGCACGGCTATCCTAAGATGTGTTATTTTATATAATAACCAACATATCTGCAAAGACCGCTGTGAACTTAATTTTTCTTTCGTTGTTAGCATGTGTTTTGCACGATATTCTACCCAAACGACTGTGACAGATACGCCATAGTAAGTTTAACCCTTTTCCCTCATATAGACGCTTTCTGACGCCTCTGCAGCAGACGGCTTTTTGAAAACATAGTGACAAAAGAAGAAATTGCACACAACGTGCAGTTTCTCCTTTTGCCACGATGTTTTCCACTTTTTGTCATAGGTTATCCATTCAATTATGGAGATTTTCTACTTTTTGACAAAATACGTTCAAAGTCGTCTGCTGCAGAATTGTCGTATGAGGGAAAGGGTTAACATGTAGGGCAATGGATAAAAGTGCATTTATTACATGTGAACCGCCATAAAACGTGATTCACAAACACGTACATTATAAACGATAACAAATTGCTCCCCTTACGTCATCAGAGCTATAGATAAGGTTCATATCTTACATTCCAAAAACTATATTAGACACTCAAACCCTATAAAGTTGGTACTCAAAAGAATCGTTTCAGTGAGACGATTCTTTTGAGCACCCACAACATAGGGATTAATTGAGTCATAAGATAGATGTTAGTGGAAAAAGACCAGTTTACTCATCCTTATCTACACGTCTGCGTCACGCACTGAATTATGGTGCCAACACGGTCTAGATTTCTTAGTGCTTTCACCTAAATTACACGGGTCTGTTTGTTGAAACTCTTCCCCACATGCAGAGCGAAACATTTTTAAGCATCTACAACAGGCGTAAGCATCTACACCAGGTGTGAGCATCTACAACAGGCGTTAGCATTGTGGAATATCAGAAACTGCGAATAGTGAGCAATTACCGCTCATTTGTCACATTAGCTAGAGCTTTTTTCCAATGAGTATAACTTCATTTATACCAACGTTCTCGAATGTTTTCAAATTGTAAATGTATTGTTTGTTGGAAAGGGAGACTACGTTCTTAATCCTTTCCCACTAACAACAATCTGCAGCAGACGACTTCGAAATCATTTTGAGAAAATTGTTTTAAAATACAGTTGTAAACATTGCGGGAAGACTAGACGATGAATTGCTCGTTTTGAGCAATTTCTCCTTTTGTCAAATTGTTTTCAAAAGTCGCCTGCACCAGAAAGAGTCTATATTTTGAAAAGGGTTAATCAACAGCTTATCTCTGGTCTGGTTTTCAACTGCTTCAGTACGGGTTCACATTCTGAATCCCAATTTCGTTTGGCGGAGGTACCAGTAAATAGGCTTTGAACTGTTGTATTCACGTTCATAGCATGACCTAAACAGTTGCTCGAATTAATATGTCACAACATTTTAAGATATTTTGTAAGTACCAAATAATTTAAAACCTGCAATTTTACGTGTGTTTACAACCGGTGAAATGATGTAAAATTATAATTGCCAATCGATACTCAGACATATTTACAGTCTCCCACATTATGCCTGAATCTCCAAAAATCTCCAAGAAAATTTAACGGTACAAAGTTCTAACACCTCTGCAGGAGTCATTTACTGCCCAGCATCTGACCCCTATTTCAGTGAAAGCCCCGTTGAAATGTTATCACATGCCCAGAGAAACCACATCTGTGTCGAGACATTAATCTCAATTTTGTTGTTAGACCAGCTATTTCACTTTTGAAACTTGTACAGAACCAAGTTGAAGTGAAGGTAGAATATGACATGTGTCCCAATTAATGCAAGCTTGTGAACCAGAGGAAAACAATGTGGAAAGGAAAATTAAGTTACTTCACTATTTCATGATACAGAAAGCTGTTCATGACTGAACTAGCTGCATATGTATATTGAAACAATCGCAGGAAAAGTAGCCATGTAATCCCTGTTTTCAACAATAAAATGAATCTGCAGGAGACAATATTGAACATATCTTTAACCCTTTCCCACATACAGCAAATCTGCAGGAGACGACTTTGAAAACCTAGTGACAAAAACCTGAAAATATAGCTTATCTCCATCAAATATAGCTTAATTATTAAATAAAGTTGAAAACATTGTGGCCATCATAAGCAACTCACCTTTGGCCACAATGTTTTCAAAAGTCGTCTGCTGCTAGTGCGTCAAATTGCTTCTGCAGGTGGGAAAGGGTAAAAACATGGGGAGCCTCTATGAATGAAAGTTAGATAATAGAAAAGAAAAGAAAACATTGGTTGAAAACAGAAAATTACTCCATTGAGCAATTTCTCTTTTTCTCACAATGTTTTTGACACACTACACCTGCTGGAAACGTATTAAAATGTGTCTGCATTTGGGAGAGGGGATTAAGCAATTAATTTCACATTTTCCTACAATGATTCACATTGAGTATTAAGAATAAATGAGGTATAACATTTTAGTATTTTGAACATAATTTAATCAATATATGTGTATTTATATACAAGCTTGTTTAACCTTCAGAGTGACAACATCCAATATTATAATAACTAATTTTGCTCACAATGTTTTAAAAGATCATATAAAATGTGTACATATTAGCTGATCAACTGTTAAGATGGATTGTAACTGCACTATGTGCTTCAGAAAGATAGTGTATGGGGTACAGCCCTTATTGTTATTAGTCGCCAGGCACTTCTATTTTTAATAGCTTTTCGGAAATGACATGGGAGGAGAGTTATTATTAGAAAAATACAAATTTAAATGTCTTGAACATATTACAATTGTGATAGTTTAAAAACACTTAGTTATGACACATCTAAAATGAAATCAATAATCCGATGTTTTAAGCATTTGCAGTTTCTTTATTTTGACTCGCAATTGTGTTTTTTTGTCTTATTTACGAAGACAAAAGAGTCCCTGCTAGACTTGCTGCAGACTGTTATGTGTCAATATCGAGATAAAAATCACGTCGAATTTTCCTTTTAGTAGCAATTTTAACTTACTGAATGTTATTTTAATGTTCAAAGAGATGTCATGATTTATGTAGAATTAATTTAATAATGTTAATCCATGAATATCTAAAATAGGAACTGTTTCTAAGCTAAAAATGTTGAATACCGACTGCGTAGATAAATCTCCTTTGCAGAGAGCCGTTCTTTACACTCACTTACAAATAGTTAATTATAGGTGATTTAAAATATTTATTTGGTTCGAAACAAATGACGAAAAGAACAAACTGAGATAAGACTGGTTTTAATATAAAAATTACTTTGAATGAACACTCTCTGCCTATAAAGAGAGTGTAAAAACGACAATTATGCGAAGAAGAAACGAATCGGGTATTTCGTACAAATTTATTTCGTCCTTGACAAATTTAAATGTGTTATTTAATTCCCTACACGCATTTTGCTTGCGATCTGCGTATTGTTATGCTTCATTGACACAAGGGCGCTCATCATTATATAATTTTAAAACATGAGTAGAATGATTGGGAGGATTACTCATTTCCTGTTTATTATCAATAATTAGTTGGCTGGGTTATTATATAAACATGTATATATATGTTTATATGTCAATGGGTCAACCTACCTTAGAATTGAGATTGATCATAAACAATGAAAGGCTTTAATTGGACATTGACTTCGTTGACAAAAAAATGCAGGTTATGATACATTTTCACTTGACCCCACCCCTGATGTTCCAAAATGCCCTTTAGTTGATAACTGGGTTTTTCGTTTACATAGTCTTTGACGTTCGTTATTTACGTCTCTACTTATGTATGAAGGAATAAATCTATACGATCTCTTGATATCTTTTATAAATTGATATATAGTCTGGCTTAAAATGTTTTATTTTTCCTTTCGTTAAGTTATTTTATTTTCAATAACATCGTTCTGTCAGTATATGTATGTTATGTTTAAAATATGTATTTGTTAATATTGTAATGACAGGACCTGAACAATTTTTTTCTTCTAAAGAACCGGACGATAAGCAAACAAAAGACGCACGTCATATTTTATTTGAGCTGATCCTAGCGATTTGGGGTATTCGTGCCTGTGTGCACAGTGAAACTTTTATCCGCACTGTCTCATCACCGCCCGGTTGTTATGTTATATCGTAACTTTATACACACAAACAAACACACTCATAAATGTAACAATTCAAGTGATACGCAAATGTCACTCTTTACAAACCGGAATGTCATGAAGATACCCAATGCCAGACGTGATTAATTATTTTCAATTTGCAGCAGGTGACTTTAAAAGCTTCCTCATGAAAATGAGAATTTAATTATCAAATATAGTTGAAAACATTGTGGTAATTCGAGAAATGCTCTCAAAAGTTGACTGCTGCAGATGCGTCGGATTGCATCTACTAGTGGGAAAGAGTTAACGCTGATAGGAGCAGACAAACAAGTTGGTCCTTCTGTAACATTGCGATAAGCCTAAGAAGACGACGTTCTGACGTAGGTTTGGAACTGATTTTCCATTGGCTTCCTCGAATGAAAAGGACATCCAATTACAGAAGAGTATTACTATTTTCTGGGAATGAGTAATCATTTTCCAAGATCAGTTTGGGATTGTTTACGCAGATCATACAACACAGATCATACAGCACCGATCAAACAGCACAGATAATACAGTACAGATCATACAGTACAGATCATACAGCACCGATCAAACAGCACAGATCATACAGCACCGATCACAGATCATACAACACAGATCATACCGTACAGATCATACAGCACCGATCAAACAGCACAGATAATACAGTACATATCATACAGCACATATCATACAGTACAGATCATACAGCACAGATCATACAGCACATATCATACAGCATATATCATTTACGAAGACGTCTTGATTGATGGGTTTGCACTATTAGGTGCCTAGTTCGTATTGCCAATGTAATATCGGCTTATAACTCTTCGACTAAATACTGTATAACCTATATCAGCTAATAGACGTTGCACTGGATAACTCTTAGAGACTTCGTAAAGATGGACGACCAATAAATAAATGAACCGCGTGTAACGAGTTGGGGTATTTACCATTTCTCACATGCAGACGCGTTTAATTAAACGCCGCTGCAGCAGAAGACTTTTAAATATATTGTGGCAACTTTATTCAATAATCAAACTTTCAAATTTCACCCAGACTTGTTTAAAGTCGTCCGCTGCAGATCTGTTATATGTTAGAAAGGGTTTAAACAACCATTTACCACGATGTATTTATATAAGGAAAGGTTGATTCAATGCAACAGTTAACGTTGCCGATGTTGTTGTTTTCTTAATTTTCTAAAATACAACTTTACTAGCCACTTGCATAGATATGTGAAGGTCCTGACTATCCTCCATCATACCTTACCATGACTATGTTATAAGTAAAACTATGTTAGTATACACATTATATATTGTCCAGTGTTGCCGATGTTTACCATGTGTGTGCGCAATGACCCCGAGTCTCGTTTTCCTGAGAAGAGGCACACATAATGGAAGTGAGTGACTCCCTGGCTATTTATCACAGGAGATCGAGGACTTGGTGTGAAACGGTTGTAACTAAAATTGATAATTTTTTACCAAGATTAATCACCTCGCCATAAAGTCTTTACAAGCATTAATTCATTTTTTCTTGGTAAACAATGGAAATGTATGTGCCATTGCTCGTTCTAAATTTGCATTGTTTACAAAAGGGTCGAAATTGTCCCTAAACTAGGGTTTTCAAAATAGGTTTTTTAGTTACAACTGTTTCACGCCAAGCCCTCGAGATAAAATCTCCGGGAAAAAACATCGGCCCGGCTTTTTGTTCCGACTGTCGAAGTATTTGACATTTTGTGAAGCCATTATCTACAGAGTACGTACAGTTCAAATTAACTGACCTTTCTGCCGTTGACTAGTTCTCTGGAAATCCCCCGTTTTGTTCAAAGGTTCTTGTCCGACAGGGTATACCTCATAGAAATCACTATCGAATATCATACTTCCTTCTGTTAATATGTTTGTTACGGTTTTGTCTGACACAATAAGGATTGTATTGTATTGTTATTGTATTGTATTGTATTGTATTGTATTACATTATATTGTATTTTATTGTATATATGATTGTATTTTATTTTACTGTTGTATTTTATTTTACTGTTGTATTATATTGTATTGCATTATATTTGTAGTATATTATATTATATTGTATTGTATTGTACTGCGTTGTATTGCATATTATAGTATTGTATTGTATTGCATTGACTGTCCCTGTCCTCATTAAACACAGAAACAATAGCATTTGTCGTGAAAACCCAGTAGTTTTTATTAATTTTCGCGCTAAACCAACTACATCTAGGGACAATCCCTTCGACATTCCCGCTTCTACAGTTTTCCATTGAGTTGTATGTGGGAAAGGGTTATTTTCCAGCCAATGGTGATGATATCAGTTGGAGGAATTTAACGGGATGGATAAGGTTCAAATACAATGTAGCACAGTGAAGGTTGTATTCGTTAAATGACATTTTCTTACATAAGAAATAACGAGTTTCTATGAAAATCAGAAAGCGATTAAGCCGCTTTCCCACAAAGAACGAAACTGCTGTAGACGACCAGATTGAAACTCTTAAAGAAACAACATGAGAAGTCTTTCAATAAAAGGTGACTTATACTATTGAGTTAAAAACATTGTCACAAAGAAAGAAATATCCAAGTATTAATACAAACTATTTTACCACAATGTTTTATCTAGCTTGTTCTACTGTAGATGCAACAGAGTGTTAAAGACCACCTTTGTTTAGCAATTTCCTGTCTAAAGCAACACATTTTTAATTTCCCAATCACTCATTTTTTTCTGCTTAAATGATCCTGTAATTTAAGATCTTTTCCCATGGGTGGTCTTTAAACACAGGTTCAACTGTATATGGGAAAGTGTTTAAGATTGTAATTTTCACCAGTCAGAAATCAGGAAATAGAAAAGTGACAATAAAACGGCCATTAGTTTACACAGTTTATTGGGGGATTAGTCACACTATGAGGTCCAGGTCACGGCCGGGTCAGGTTATGACAAGGCTCTCAACGCCTAATGACTCAGCGGAAATCGCCCCGAAGGTGCTGCTAATGGCACACGTGTTGTCCGAGAAAAGCTAGCCAGTCATCAATATATGTTACGTAAAGAGCATGTGGTAATTTATGTAAAGTAAAACAAATATTATTCAAAATGCAAATGTACTGCTGCAAACGTAATAGACGCTTGTTAATCGTGAAATTCAAATGTCATTTAAGTTCGTCACATCCTTTCAGGTACGTGAGATCTTGAACATAATGGAATTAATTTAAACTTTTATGGCCCCGCCTGCAAGAAAAAAATAAAATAAATAAGGATTGACCAAGCAAGCCATTTTGGTAGTGCACTTTTGGTAGTCTACACTTTTTTTTCTGTAACTTCGTTTAAACTGAGGCGATTTCAGTATTAGTGATACTTCATTGATGTACATGTAGTATTTAGATCGCCCGCATTAAGAGCGGGAGATTATAGTTTGACTCTCGCTCCGGTCAAACGTAGGATTTAAAGAAATTCTAGTTTTGTCTTTCCTCTAATACGATCGGGATCGCAGTTATAGCAGTATAGCTGATGCTCCGATGTAACGCTGGTAATTTACACAGGAAACGCAATCAATTCAATAAACAGTTGAATAGGGAGTAAATCAACATTCCAACAAACAGATTACCTCCCTACAAATCAGGGAAGATCAACCTCTTACAGCGAATAATGGAATGAAGTTGTTTGTTGATTCCCTCCCACGCACTTTCCCGTGCTATGGAGGGAACATTTCGAAATCCGTCTGACACCATTTTTCCACTGAGTGTTGCGAAACTACGCGTTAGAGAGAAAATCAGATATCGACCGAACTAGATTCTGACCTGAAATCACAATCACATGATGTATTTGTTTATAACCATCTCAGCCAATCAGAATGCGCGTTTTCTACACATGACCTTCGTGGAAAAAACCGAAATACGCTATGGCTGGTTACTCATCGTTTACCTCGTCACGATCATTCATAAATATCATTTAACTTAACCATTTCCCTCATACGACAATTCTGCAGCAGACGACTTTGAACATATTTTGTCAAATAAAGGAAAATCTCTATAATTGATTGGATAACCTATGACTAAAAGTGGAAAACATTGTGACAAAAGGAGAAATTGCACGTTTTGTGCAATTTCTTCTTTTTGTTACTATGTTTTCAAAAAGCCGTCTGCTGCAGAGGCGTCAGAAAGCGTCTATATGAGGGAAAGGGTTAACTCTTTCCCACTTGTAGACGCATGTTGACGCTTCTGCAGCAGACAACTGTTGAAAGCACTGTGGACACTCCTTTTGTCACACTGTTTTCAACTCTAATCGATAACTAAACTGTTACTTATAGTAAATTTCAATATTTCTGTCTTGTTCTTTTTTAAGTCGTCTGCTGCAGGTTTGTTGTATGCGGGAAATGGGTTAAAGCCCGGAGTGGCTTATTTACACGTTTACGATCCTTATATTCAAACTCGATAGTGTGTTGTTCAAGTAGAAGCTTACTGAAAACAAGTATGCTATTGTGTTTTGCTGCAAATTGTTTCGGTCCTGATTTTACAACTATCGTGAAGAAGAGACATTCAGAACCTGACGAATTATCGTTTGGACATCGTTGTGAGATTTTGAATATTGAAGCATCTGTGTACAGTGAAGACTGGGACGAACCGATGCATTAGCAAACTCGCACCGGAGACTTCACTGTCCGTGTACATGTAGGCATGACTCCAACTCAAACTTCTGGCATAATATATCCGGGTGTTTTTCGATCCTGTTATGAATGTTTAACCCTTTCCAACATATAGACGGTCTCTGACGCCTGTGCGGTTAACGACTTTTGAAAACATTGTTGCAAACGGAGAAATTGCTCATCATGAGCAATTTCTCCATTTGCAACACTAGTTTTCTAATCTTTACAATATTAATTTATTCTTCCATATATAGAGAATGCTCATATGTTTGCCTAGATGTTTTCAAGGTCGTCTGCTGCAGAATTGTTTTATGATGGAAAAGGTAAACAGAAACCCCTACATCGCAATACGAGTGACAATTGCATTGTATATTGGAATAAAAGAAATGGTGCGAGGCAACGTTTAGTCCGGAATACATGGGTCTGTCATATAACGAAAGGAGAAATTGATAATAATTAGGAATTTCTCATGTTGCCTCACTGTTTTCAACGCAATGTGGTTATAATGCTTTTATTTAATATAAGTATCAGTATTTACGAAGTAGGCTGTATGTTTGGAATGGATCAAAACAAGACAAATGATACGAAGTAGATATCTCATGTTCGGGAGGAGAGTATCTTTGAAATAACTGCCTTTTTTATGTTTGATGTGTGATAACGCTGTGAGACCACACTCGAAATGTTGGCAAGATATGATTTCAAAAGTCAATATGGCCACTTAGAAAGTATATCCTAATTGGTTGTGATATATTGTGGTTAAACGCCTTGTTATACAATTTACAGATATACCATGGCTGCCATACACTTATCCATGATCCCTGGGTAATTACGGGTACATGTATGCCCCTTGCACGAGAGAACCCCGAGAAGAGGTAATTTCTTAGAGATGCTTTAAAGGTTCCTTAGAACAATCTGTTTAATTTTGATTAGGTTGCATACAAAAAATGATGTATGAAAATAGGACACAGTGTAATGCACAATACGAAAAGTGTAAAGTCATATTAAAGTTTGCATCAAACGTATTGCTCCAAGTCTGCTAGATGTTCTGTACTCTTTACGCATAATTACTAAAGAAAAATTAACGAAACACTGAGCATTATTGTCCGATATATTTGAAGTGCTGATTAATTACCGAGATTTAAAAACATTCTTGGACATCACTTATTTTAATAGTCTTTTATTATGCCAGCATTAATGAGCAACATCTCTCGATTCCTTTCACGTTATACCTAATTTAAAGATCACATTTATAAGAAATAAAAAACAATTCTTTGAATGAATAAAACATAACAAATTACTGGCCTTAGTATCGAATCAACTTCAGGAAAAAGGTGTGTCATTAGCAGCTAATCTCGGTCCGACTCGGAAGTGAAGGTTAATCATACTTGAGGAAAAAAAAGAATTATTTTACAGCAGAACTTCCTCAAGTAGCCTTCGATATAGACTGGAAACGGTTTATGCATTGAAGATATATATGCATTAAAAATATCAAGACATTTGTTTGACCCTGAAATTCATTCATATATCCGATATGCAAATTAGATGCAGTATTTTGGCCTATCAATACAATTGCTTTATTATGTCCGGTACATGTACACTAGATTGCCGAACGTGGTTTCCGCATCACAAACAAAAGACATGTGATGTCTGAGAACCGGGTAGTAAACGTTTCATGTTGGTTTGATTGTGATGCATGACGATGGGCTTGGCTTAAAAATACGATCTTGGATATCTGAATGACTGCTATAGAAAGAGAAATTGATGTAATATAATGTGAGCCGTCTCGCGAGAAAACCAACATTATGGACTCTGCGTAAAGTGTTGACCCTGATCAGCCTAAGCATGCCGCGCAGGCTAACCCGGACAGACACGTTTCGCCTCCTGTGGATTTTCTGTTTCAGGAATCATTACTCTTTATCTCTATCCCACTGAGACGGAATGTGTCGGCCCGGATCAGTCTGCGCGGATAGCGCAGGCTGATCTGGTCGATACATTACGCAGATGCCATAATGTTGGTTTTCTTGCGGGACGGCTTATGTAATAATGATTTTTTAATACTATTTTAACACAAGGGACTTATTCAAGTCTAGATGATATAGGTTAGTACAATCACTCACAAGGAATGCCCGCCAAAAATAGCTGATTCAAAGGAATGCACGCAATTCTGAAAATAACAAATTTTGCGGTTTTTGCTAAATCTGGTATTCATTCGAGCTAACACGTTGCACTGATAAAAGTCATACATGAATACAAGTATTTCGCAGAGAAAAGGAGTCTCATATCCTGCATAAATATATATATATATATATGTACCGAGTCAGGTCAAAAGAGTGACGAGTGCGAATAGTGGAGGGTCGGGTGCATATAGATCTGCGTCCGTACAATCTCGCTTGAAAATTCACTATCAACTTAAACGAACAAAACAAAATCGCCTCGGTGGTGTAGTGGTAGAGCGTCCGACTCGGTTATGGGATGTCGCGGTTAAATCCCCGGCCGGGCTATATCAAAGACCTTAACAAAATGGTTGTAGCTGCATGCTAGGACGATCCGGGTCGATACTTTACGCAGAGTTCACACTGTTAGTTTTCTCGCGGGACGGCTCAATTGTCATCAGCTGCAGATGCGTCAAAATAACTAAGCATGTGTATTTAAATCTTTCAGCGCCGAATTCGCTAAAATTTCAAAATCGGGCCACTGTTCTTATTTCGTGTTCCCTGCCGCAAACTTTAAACCCCTTTCTACATACAAACATACAAACGCTTTTCTGACGCCTTTGCAGCAGAAGATTTTTGAAAACTTTGTGGCGAATGGAGAAATATTACTATTATTGTTATTGTATTATTTTGGAGTGAAAAAGGCTCCAAACATCCCCCCCCCCCCCCCCCCCCCCGAACGCCTCGGTAGTGTAGTGGTAGAGCGTCCACCTCATGGGCGGGAGGTCGTAGGTCCGATCCCCGCCCGGGTCATACCAATGACTATTGAAATGGTAGTAAGTGCTTCCCCTTGGCGCTCAAGGTTGCGGGTTTAGCATTAAGAATGACTGACTGGTGTCAGGATAAAGGAACAGTTGTACTGGTAACTAGCCCAGGAAACACAGTGATATAACTGAACAATGGTTGAAAGCGGAGTAAAACACTAAACAATCAAACAATCAATTAATCCAACTTCCCCCGACACGGTTCCTAATAAAGATAATAATACCCGCATACGCTAAGTGTATACCAATAATGATACAGGTGTACATATGTCGATCATCGAACTCTCGTATCAAAGGTCCCGGGTTAGTTTAAACATATTTAATTCTCATATATTACATAGTAGGAAACATCAAGAAGTATACAATGGAAACATGGATTGGACTGAAAGCTCATAGCTTATTGTAGGTCCTCTCCAATAAAGATTGATTTACAGGAAGCACGGTGAATATTTAACATGTTCAGAAAATATCAGTTTACTTTAGTTTTGTAATTTATCCTACAATAAAGAGATACCGTGATAATAGCGAGTGGAGAGAGAGAGCACAGGAGGGAGAAATAGGGAGAAAGAGGGAGAAAGAGGGAGAAAGAGATAGATATAAAGAGAGCAAAAAGAGATAAAGGAGGGTGGTGCGCGTATGGGAGGTTAGTTAAGTGTATGTCAATTATTCATACCAAATAAAATAAAACATAACAAGATGTTTGAGTCCCGTGATGAGCGGGCGGTTCTGTCTTTGAGATTTGTCCACACAAACAGTACGAGTGCTGGTTCAGCCTCCAGGGAGCAGACATCGAGCGTGATTAATATGAGCTGTGAATGCTTGTTTAAGTTGTTTCGCAATCGATGTAAAATAAATAAGTTTCAACTAAACAATGATAAACCTGTACACAAGTTATATTCGATCATTGTTTCATTATCAAATGCGTGTTATCTTCAGCTCCAATCAAAATGTATTCACAGTGCAATTGTTTTAACTGCGTATCAAAACTAACTTGTTTTGTTATGGTAATGTTGACATTTCACGCCTGACGGAATGTCACTGTATATCTTCATGCAGAGCTCTAGATAAGGGGTGTTTTGCATTTTCTAAAATCCTTATTTGACCCTGTAACCCTATGTTGTGGGTACTCAAAAGAATTGTCTCAATGAGACGATTATTTTGAGTACCCACAACATAGAGTTTGGTTGGATAATAAGTTAAATAATTAGGGGAAAAGAGCTGGATACCCCTCCTTATCTAGACTTTTGTAATCATGATTTGATACTGCAAACAAACGCGATTTTTTTTTGTTTATAATACAAATGTCATTTAATTCGGTAAAACTTAACAATATTATTGTTTTTGTTGATGAGAAGTAGACGATTCTTCTAGGAAAGCAACATGTAACAGGATATATCTTAAATGTTTTGTATTCTTAACGCTTTATCACATATAAACGCATTCTGACGCTAGTGAAGCAGAGGAGTTTTGAAAACAATGTGGGAAAAGGAAAATATGCTTTTGCAATTGATCCTGTTCCAAAATTGTGTGTAACTGTTTCTAAAAAAACGGTACATTTGGTTTGTCAATATTATATGTTTCTTTTTTCTCAGATCTTTCTTTAAAGTCGTCCGCTACATATGTTGCTATATTCGGGAAAGGGCTAACCGGATCCAGCAATATCTCACAATGTATCTATCTGACAGCTAAATTTAACTTTAAACCTTTTCCCACATACATGCTTTCTGACGCCTCTGTATCAGATAACTTTTGAAATAATTGTTGCAAAAGAAGAAATTGCTTACGATGAGCTATTTCTCCTTTTGCAACAATGTGTTCAACCATTTACAGTTATTGATTTTTCTTTTATAGAGAGTTCCCTTTATGTTTGCTAATGTGTTTTCAAAGTTGGATTCCGAAGTGGTCGAGTGGTGAGCGTCGGGGATTTGGAATCGAGCGTATCGGGTTCGATCACAAGGCGCTACGTGACAGTTATGGTGGAGTTTCCTTGGGAAAGGCACATTGTCTAGCCTAGTACTGGTTTGTTTATCAAGGGAGCATGAATAAGTAAACTGTCGCCAGCGGAATTATTGCTGTATAGTAGAAAGGGTAAAAGAGAAGTTATATAAAAACGGCAGCATAGGCTCACACTATCTAAAACTTCGGGTCCAGTTCGAATCCCGGCTCGGCCAACTTTCTTTCCGTCGTTTGACAAAAGTCATTGCGACATGCGTCATTCGTCTTCCACCAATGGGCTCAGTCTATGTGGAAAAGCAGCCAGTTGCTTGGGAAGATTGTTGTGGGGAGTACTGGTGTGTGAAAACCAGGAAACATATGAGTAGGTGAACTGGCCGCCGTGATATGACTGAGAAATTGTTAAAAACGGCGTTAAACCCCAATCAATCAATCTAAAACTTCGGGTTATTTAGCCCTATCAATACGGATTTTTTTTTTTTAAATTGACTTTGCTTTTTGAGCGGACAACAGTATCCGCGCCGACTGGCCAGGATCTAAACTGGAAGCAAAGGCTCCAGCAGGCAAAGGGTTATCTAACAAACAAAACGTTTACATACGTATAAGGGGAGGAGTATTTAAACACTCCTTATGTTTTGGCCTTGAAATATTTAGCAAAGAGATAACGTGTGAGAGGCTTGTACGAACTTGTGTTTAGATGTCGAATGCTGCATACGACGTATAACTCCGCTACGTTTGTACATGAATATGCATAGCTTAAATTACGGTGTTTCTTTTCTTCATTATTTACTTTCCTAAATGTCTTTATTTGTTTTACTTTGGCTTTACGCCGTTTTCAACATTCTTTCAGTTATATCACGGCGACAATTCACTTATTCATGATCCCTGGATAAACAAACCAGTCTTAGGCTAGGAAATGGGCCTTGCCCAAGGGTTTACACCATGACCGCCACGTCAACCGGTATCAAATTTCCGACACTTACCACTCGACTTAGTCGGTCTAAATAATTTGAAGGAATGATTATGAATATATTGGTTGATAAATTTACATGAATGACGACTGATTAAACCTTTATTCGTTCACAAAAAGACACGCCTCGGTGATATGGTGAAAGAGCGTCCGCTGATGCGAGAGGTCGCAGATTCGAGCCCCCAGCCGGGCCATACCAAAGACTTTAAACATTTTAGTACTTAATGACTTTCCCCACTTTGGTGCTTAGGATGATGGGGTTAACATTATTTGTAACTCATCCAAGAAACGCCGTGATATAACTCAATTATCATTGAATATTGAACCGATTTTGAAAACAACATGGCCAAAGAAAAATTGTTTTTTACACTGTCCCGCAAAGTGGTATCAATGCCATATATTTGGGTAAGTGTCTACATTTAGATGTCCCCCATTGTGTAAAAAGGTGTAGTGTTGTCTGGTTTGAAATAAGCATTTGAGTTTGATCCACATAAGCCAGCCGTAGATAATGAGTACATGTGTTGAAATATACCTGCCTGAGGATCCATGCTTACCGATCCAAATGGCTACTATCTTACAACAGTTTCTCGATACCTTCTTCCGGGACCGATTGGCGACCGATGTCGAGCTAGGTCATACTCCGCGGATGCGCAGGTTGATCCGGATACAGTTCCGACCTGTATTTTTTAGACCACCCTTTGTTCATAGGTGGTCTTTTAATAACAGGTTCATTTATGCAGAAAATGAGTTATTGGGAAATTAAAAGTGGGGCTGCACCTTTACGTTACGAGCTGACTAAACCTGAATCTGCATTGTTTGCAAAAACCTCAATATTGCCTGTGGCGCTGAAAGAGTTAATCGCAAATGTCCTGATATTTGTCTTCATTTGTGCTGTGTTGCAAGCCAGTCATAACTTGCGGAATACTCAATAACCTATTCCATTAAATATATAAAAGCATGCTGTTTTTATATTTTATTTTCGTTATTTGCGATTATAAATGTTTTGAATAAATGATGATTGATAGTTGGGCGTCAATGTCGACTGGTTAAATCACACAATCAGACGACTTAGCACAAATTTAGATAAAACGTGAAACTATCTATAAACGAATGTAGAATTGATTGATTTTAAGTTAAAAAGAAAAGTGTAGCAAAGAGAGAACACGGTAATCATAAGCAATTCCTCCTGTTTTGTCAGAGTGTTTTCAAAAAGGTCGTCTGTTGCAGATGCACGAACATTTTTTGCATCTACTTGTGGGAAAGGGTTCATTTCAATAAGATGGCGGAAACAACACCGGGGAATCTTGGTATTCAATGGAAACACGGATGATTATTTATTCGTCCGTAAGAGGGAAATATCAATTTTTTATAAACCATCCTGACAAGATAATGCATACAACTGCACTCATAGTTCACCTGTGTAATGTACTCTAACATAACTTCCCCCTGTTTTAACCCTTTCCCGCATACGATATTTTTGCAGCAAACGACTTTGAACATATTTCGTCAAAAAATAGAAAATCTCTGTAATTGAATGAATAACCTATGTATGACTAAAAGTGGAAAACATTTTGGCAAAAGAAGAAATTGCTCGTTTTGAGAAATTTCTTTTTTTTGTCACTATGTTTTTTAAAAAGCCGTCTGATGCAGAGGTGTCAGAAAGCGTCTATATGAGGGAAAGGGTTCATCAAACCATCCCAGATAATAAGTTATTCTATTCTCGCATTCATGTTTCGCTGATTTGCAACGATAAGCTCTTGCGATTTGACTAAATGTATTGTTAGATGTGTTTTTAACAGACCATTAGCTGAATTTGTTGTTTCGCTTCAAATCTTTCTTTGGTGTAAATGTGGTGTAACTTTTGTTTTATTTTTATGGTGTTTTACGCTGTTTTCAATGTCTTTTCAGTTATATCATGGCGTGTCCTGGGTAAGTTACCAGTACTGCTGGTCCACTAATCCTGACACCAGCCAATCAGTCGTAATTTTGAACCCCACAAACCCGAGGGAAACCCATTACTACTATTTTTTTTAAAGTTTTCGTTATAACCCGGCCGGGGATCGAACCCGCAGCCGCCCACACCCGATACTTATAAAGTGATTGATTGGTGTTTGACACCGCTTTCAACAATGTGTCAGTTATATTACGGCGTTTCCTGGGTAAGTTACCAGTACTACTCAATCTCCTTCGCAGAGTTGTCGTTCCTTACACTCACCATACATGTATGGTGAGTGTAAGGAACGACAACTCTGCGAAGGAGATTGAGTACTACTAGTCTGTTAATCCTGACACCAGCCAGTCAGTCGTAATGATAACCCCGTAACCATGAGCGACAAGGAGGGCAGCCATTACTACCATCGTTAAAGCCACACGAGACTTGCGATCTACCACTACACCCCCGGCACGGTATCTGGAGGTCACAGGTTCGATACCCGGTTGCGGCGACATTCTTTCGGGCGATGTTTTCCATTGCCTCTCACCTCTGATCTATGTGAGAAAGTAGTCAGTGGCTTCGAAAGAATGTGGTGTAAGTACTGGTGTGGGAAAGCCAGGAAAACATGGGTAGGTGCACTGACCGCCGTGATATGACCAAAGCTGTTGAAAGCGGCGTTAAACTCCAAAAAAACAAACAAACCCCCGGCACGGTCTTATTTATTATTTATTTAGTATTATTTAAATTAACGCTAAGTTAGATTGATATGCGAAATAATCCATTTGTTCCATGAATTACTCTGTTGTACCTAATATTGTTTTAGAGATGCTGGTGATTGTGTCTTAGAAAATACGTTACACTATAATGGCGTGCATGAGCACTTAAAACGCGAAAGAGTGATACCAATACCAAAGAACAGCTACATGCTATAAAGTGCTAACATATTCAAGGACTAGAATAAGATATCACTATTTCGTCCCAAGGTCAATTGGGGTCGAAGTAACCTGCGACCTTGTTATAATTGTTTAAAGACACCTGATCTAATCGATGAATGATCTCGTCGCAGGGATTGGCGTTTAATATCCATGCGACCGCTACAACCTTGTATTAATGTCAACAAACAAAGGAGCAAGGACAAAGTTTACATTTTTTCATTTGACTAACATTCCATATGTTAACCCATACTTTACCAACCCTTTTCGTGCTATACACGACTTGAACACAAACAAAATGTTCGAACTTCACATACCGAGATCTGTCTTTACATACGAACAATCAGATCTTGGTCTTAATTTAATGAAGACTTGGTAAATTATTCAAAATCTTTATTTATTTGATTTTTCCAAAATCAGTTTTTAAAGAATCAAAAACATAATATGCTGCAGTATAATGGTTAAACAATACAGTGACCAATTCCACCAACCTTACTTAGCGCTAAGTAATACTTAAATACTTAAAACTATATTTTATCATAATTGTTCCCCTAATATTTTGCAAACCATGAACGGTGGAATGTATTGAAGTAAATGACAACGTTGACAGAAATAGGTACCTTGCAGACAAACATTATGTGTTGATAAATGAACTATTTTAGCATTTTTATTAGGAAAACAAGAATGATGATTTTTAAGTAATATTTAAGTTTAAGCTAAGTTATATTGGTGGAATTGGACCCAGAATCATTAGTATTTTAGACTAGAATGATAGAGAATTGACCCGGTGACCAGTGGTGTATGTGCTGTACAATGAGCTCGATGCTATGGGTTCGATTCCTAACTGCTATGATACAAGTAAGAATTCACTGGGTCGCTTGGTCGTCACCATAGCATAGCTTTAACCCTTTCCCTCATACGTAAATTCTGCAGCAGACGACTTTGAAAACATTTTGTCAAAAAGTAGAAATTCTCAATAATTGAATGGACAACCTATGACTTAAAGTGGAAAACATTGTGGCAAAAGGAGAAATTGCTCGTTTTGAGCAATTTCTTCTTTTATCACTATGTTTTCAAAAGGCCGTCTGCTGCAGAGGCGTCAGAAAGCGTCTATATGAGGGAAAGGGTTAAAGTAAATCGTATTATGATATCAATGTCATATTGATGCAGAAAGAGTATTGAACTAAGTATCTCTATGCTGTATATAACGTATCGAATTATCGTCGTGCCAGTATGTTGATAGGAAACCCCTTGAACATTCAGTTCTTGGTCCGGAATTCCAAGTCTTATTACTTTGTGTGGCAATAAAGTCTAAGTAGAGGGTCTGATTACCTTTTTGATGAATCATTTACCGCTTACAGCAAATCTGCCGCAGACAAATTATAAAAAAAAGTATCGTCAAAATTATTGAGGATATTTATACTGTAAATAAAAAAGTAAAACTATTTAAACCTTTCCGTCATACGACAATTCTGCAGCAGACGACTTTCAACATTTTTTGTCAAAAAAATGGAATATCTCTATAATTGAATGGACAACCTATGACTAACAGTGGTGAAAACATTGTGTCAAAAGGAGAAATTGCTCGTTTTGAGCAATTTCTTCTTTTGTCACTATGTTTTCTAAAAGCCGTCTGCTGCAGAGGCGTCCGAAAGCGTCTATATGAGGGAAAGGGTTAATATAGTGCTGAAAACATTTTTGAAAATAGACAAATTGATTATTATGATAAATTTCCTATTGTGTCTTCTGCAGATGCATCAACAGTGCGTCTGTATGTGGGAAAGGAATATGATGCGTGTCTGTGTCGATACTGTTTGTACTATAAGTACCAATCAAATTGATAATTGGTTATGATGGGAAAGTGAAATATTAGGGCCCAATGCAACAAGACGTACTATCGAATCTCCGTACACTTGTGTTAAGTACACTTGATGACCCGCTGTAGCTAGGAAGGTACAGGCGTTGGCTGTCAATCCAGGTGCGGTATGTTCGAATCTTAGCTCTGCCAAAATTCTTTTCCAACGGTTTCCACAAATAGGCTTACAGTATATGGAAAAGCAGCCAGGTTTTTAGCGAAGCATGGTGAGTGGATCTGTGGTGTGAGAAAGTAAGGAAATAAATGGGTATGTGAACTGGCCGCCGTGATATGACCGGAAAAATGTTGAAATGGCGTTTAACTCAAATAAACCAATCAAAACATTAACCCTTTCCCACATATAGACCCTTTCTGACGCCTGTGCAGCAGACGGCATTTTTGAAAAATAGTGACAAAAGAAGAAATTGCTCAAAGCGAGCAATTTCTCCTTTTGCCACAATGTTTTCCACTTTTAGTTCATAGGTTATCCATTCAATTATAGAGATTTTCTATTTTTTAACAAAATATGTTCAAAGTCGTCTGCTGCAAAATTGTCGTATGAGGGAAAGGGTTAAGATTCTGTATCTTGGGATTAAAGCGATATTGCTTAAAAGCGTATGGTTACACATTATGAATTTAAATGAAACGTCTAGTAAATTAAAGTATGACTTTCAAACAGACGTTTATCAAAATATTGAAGAAGGGAAAAACAAAAGTAATACATTTGCATTTTTTGTTCAAGGTTTTCCACCGTCTTTATTCGGGAAGGTGTTAATATTGCTTCACCACGCGGTCCATTATATTATGCGGGGACCTATCCCATCCCCAGGTATGTCCCGAGTCTGTTTTATACAAATATTACTCGGGCGGGATAGGCGAATTCAGCTGAATGTTAATGATTAGCTGTTAAACGGAAATTTGAATGACAATCCCAAATGTTAACTGATATCGCTGAGCATGTACTTTCGGTTTTGAACAAGGTCGCCACTGAACAAAGGCATGTGAGGAATTTATAGTTTCGTTTATGTGCTCCTCTGCATATAATACTGTTTGATATTTCCTTCCCGTTGCTTTTCTGTGACATTTTGGCTTCCTCCAATCTACTAAGAATTTATGAACTGCGATTGTGTCTATTGAATATGTATTATACACGCGGAAGATAAATTTGTCAAAATTGGGAACACTTTACGAAACCCCCTCCAAAATGTCCGAGGGGTTTATTACGTGGCCTTATAATATTGAGATTTAAAATATATAATCTTAACATTATTAAAATACAATGCCTATCGTGATCATCATGTTACATAATAAACAGTTTACTCTCTCTCTCTCTCTCTCACTCTCTCTCTCTCTATCTCTCTTTGTCTCTCTCTCTCTCTCTGTCTCTCTCTCTCTGTATATGTGTCTCTCTCTCTGTTTGTCTGTATCTCCCTCTCTCTCTGTCTGTCTCTCTGTCTCTGTCTCTCTGTCTGTATGTCTGTGTGTGTGTGTGTGTGTGTGTGTGTGTGTGTCTCTCTCTATTTGTGTCTTTCTCTGTATGTCTCTATGTTTGTCTCTCTCACTCTCTCTCTCTCTCTCTCTCTCTCTCTCTCTCTCTCTCTCTCTCTCTCTCTCTCTCTCTCTCTCTCTCTCTCTCTCTCTCTCTCTCTCTCTCTCTCTCTCTCTATGTCTGTCTCTCTTTCGCTCTCTCTATATATATCTCTCTTTTTTTTTCTCTCTCTTTTTCTCTCTCTCTCTCTCTCCTCCTCTCTCTCTCTCTCTCTCTCTTTCTCTTCTCTCTCTCTCTCTATCTCTCTCTCTCTCTCAATTGTGTGTCTTTCATTGAGTTGTAATAAACTCTTCACCTCTTTCTGCAAAAGATAAAAACAAATTATTTAAGTACTCCACGATAATTCGCCACTCTTCTACAACGTATCACAAGGAAGTGTACTGGATTTTGGCAATGAACAATTTAATCATGTGAGCCTCGACTGTATTTACGGTCTTCTCCGGGACAACGCTACTTAGCCAATAAACAAACTTCGGTAACGTCCGTCAAGTCCCCGGCCAGGTCCGGAGCTGAGCTATACACTAATGAATATCTGGGATTTACCGAGCGAAGCGATGACGAATCGACCTATGTTTAGGTAAACGTGACTGGTATCGAGAAGTTGTAAGACGTGTGTTTTGGTTTTTGCGTTTAACTTTTTTTGATAACTTTGGAATACAGGATGACGCTCACTGAAAGTGGCGAAGTTGGGGAAGACAAAAATATGCCAGAACCGTAAGTTTGCAGTTTATGTTAAACTATTGCGTATTCACACATATATAAGGCGTTAAAGTAGTTAAAGCGTGAACGCCTATTGAAACGAACGTATGGGGTGGGGTAGTAAAATAAAGATCAACTGATGCAATTTCTAATTATATACTTTGCAGGATTCTCGTTTCTTTTTCGTAACATAATATGGAATGCATGTTTTAACAAGTGTTTTATTGGCGAAACGAATGTTCCAGTTAACTTTTGAAAGCACTGATCGATCTAGACCTAGAAATCCCTACATAACAAACAAAGGAATACAAATAGATCACCTCAACAGTTCATGTGAACCCATTCCCATGTCATTCACATGCGCATTTACGTTCAGTGGGACCGTCATGTGTCTTTAATCTAGTCAAAGATAACTGTGCTTCAACAAAACTGCAAACCATTGAACGAACTTTCAACAACGAACATTGGCTACATGTACGTAGCTGTGTTCACATGTTATGTAACCCTGGCTCGAGTCAACATGATGCAGATTGATGATACGGTATATACATATGAGCCGTTCTGCGAGAAAACCAACATTGTGGACTCTGCGTATCGACCCGGATTAGCATAAGCATGCCGCGCAGGCTAATCCGGGTAGACACGTTTCGCCTATTGTGGATTTTCTTTTTCAGGAATCATTACTCTATACCTTTATCCCCCTGAGACGGAATGTGTCGGCCCGGATTATTCTGCTCGGACTGCGCAGGCTGATCTGGATCGATACATTACGCACAAGTCCATAAGGTTAGATAACATTATGATATTGAACACTTTCCCACTTACACCCACTTTCCGACGGTCTCTGCAGCAGAATACTTTAACTATAAAACATTGTTGCTCAGAAAATTGCCACAATGATGGCAACGTAATGCAAAAAGTTATTCTTTCATTTATAGAGTTTTATTTTAGATATATGCACTGTACAGCTATTATCTATATAATCTTGTTAGACCAGAACAACAAGTAGTGGAAGCCAATAAATGCCGCTGTTCTACACAGGTGTTGCTCTGTATAGGTTTATCCTTTTCCGCCATAGAAACACAATTTAAACATTGTAGGAAAAAGCACAAATCGCTTTAAAACAAATGGAAACTTCTGTCTGTGTAGATTCCGATTGGACTGAGCAGCTTGACATTCTGGTTTGAATCTATACTCAGGGGGTCCAGATAAGGAGGGGTATTCAGCTATTTCCCCAACAATTTCTATCTTATTATTAAAGAAAACCCTATGGTGTGGGTACTCAAAAGAATCGTCTCACTGAGACGATTCTTTTGTGTAACCACAACATAGGGTTAGAGTGTCAAATAAGGATTTTAGTACATGCAAAACGCCCCTTATCTAGAGCTCTGATATTTATAATAGTCAGATATGCCAGTTTGTAATCTATCTCATGGACCGGCTCATAGGTCTCTTATATGAAAAGTCATTCACCCTTTCCCTCATACAATAAATGAGCAATTTCCCTTTTCCTGATACAAAATATGAACAATTACTCCTTTTGCCACAGTGTTTTCAAAAGCTGTTTGCTGCAGAGGCATCGGTAAGCGTATGTATGTGATGAAAATGGGTCATGAGCACAACTCGGCTGATGCAGTTCATACAATTTCAAGGTTTTCCACTGCATATGTGTTGTTTGTTGGAAATGGGTCAGCTGGTGTGCATAGCAACCAGTAACAAGTCTAGTTAAAGATAGTAAGTACATGTACAGTCTATGTTGTTGGTTCACATGATGATCACCGATATGATACAACTGATAAATGGCTGTTTTGTGTTTTACGCCGCTTTCAACAATTTGTCCGTTATATAACGGCATTACCGGGGTACGTTACCAGTACTATTGGACCATTTATACTGACACCAACCAGTCAGTCGTAATGCTTACCCCGCAAGCCTAAGCGCCAAGGAGGGCAGCCATTACTATCAGTATTTAAGTCTAAAGTATGTCCCAGGCTAAGAATGAACATGTGACCAGGGCTCTAGATAAGGGGCATTTCTCCTGTTCTTAAATCCTTATTTGACATTCAAACCCTATGTTGTGGGCACTCAAAAGATTCTTATGTGTACCCACAACATATAATTGTGTTGAGTAATAAGTTAGATAGTGTGGGGGAAAAGACCTATTCACTCCCTCGTATCTAGTCCTTTGCCTGTCACCTCCCGAATCCGAGGCTGACGTCCTACAACCAGGCGGTTACAATTGATAAGAATACGCAACGCGTCTGTTTTTCAGGGATTGAATTACACATAACAGAACATTCATGAACTGGAAATGAATTGTAGCAATGCAATCTGATCTGAATGTTCATTGAAACATCTTTTTCTAGGAATGACAGAAGTTCAGGAATTGTCTGTCTTGTTTGCAAAAATCAATGTAAATACTTGCTTTATCCTTTCTCACAAACAACACGTCTGCAACATATCAAGGTTCTACGAGAAAACCAACATTGTTGACTTTGCGTAAAGTATCGTCCCGGATCAGCCTAAGCATGCCGCGCAGGCTAACCCGGACAGACCCTTTTTGCCTTCTGTGGATTTTCTGTTTCAGGAATCATTACTCTATACCTCTATCCCCCTGAGACGGAATGTGTCGTCCCGGATCAGTCTGTGCGGACTGCAAAGTCTGATCTAGATCGATACATTACGCAGATCCAATAATGTTGGTTTTCTCGTGGAACGGTTCATATATATATATATTAAAAATTAAAGTATAATTATGGAGTAAATTTAAAGAAATTGTGGCAAAGGGAGAAATTGCTCATGATGAGAAATTTCTCATTTTGCCACTATATATGTTCAAAAGTCGTCTGCTGTAGATGCGTCTGCCATTCGGAAAGGGTTAAAGTTTTAAAGCGAACTATCTTTTCCGTCTTCTGCAGTAAACTTGCAGGCCAGTCTACCCTACGATCCACGAAGAATGCATTCATTACGCAGCGGTATATAATACTGTCCTAGTGTGCATGCACGTTCCTCAAAGGTATGCACGTTCATCAAAGGCATGCACTGCTACCCATCTTGTCTTTGTATTAATCGGTCTTTTGAGCAGCATCGAGGAGAATCTGGGTCACGTTGGTCCAAAAACTAGGCTACTATGTCAAATATTAGTAAAAACCACATGGATCCTTAGACACTAGAAGCCAGCCCTCCGCATAGTCACCGCCTTTATGTATATTTGTTTATAATGGTTTCCTGCATCGAAAAAGCTATGTCGATGGCGGATGTTATTCAATAAATGTATGCCTATTAAAACAGAGCTCAAAATGCTGTCCTAACATCATTAAAATTGATCATAAAAAAGAAATATCGCAGTGACACACTTCTTATCATGTGTGCATGTTATAGAAGTCGGTGAAGTATAAACCGATATGTAATCAGTAACTGTAGCTGTCGTGTCAAAATGTCTGTGCTGTCTATGGCAAAAACATTATTTGAAATAATGAGGAATTCCGTGAAGCATATTATCCGCATTGTGGTACCGCAATATGTTCTTTGATGGTCTTCACTGTTTAACCAGCTCGCTCATCTTTAAAGTCATGGAACCTCGTCTAACGACTTGGGGTTTTAATGATTATCCATAATCGGATGATATCTAGTTGCGTTGGCGTTTAACTAGTGGGGCTACCCTTCTTTCTTTTTTTTGTCAGAATATACAGAGCTCTAGATAAGAAGAGTATATTTCACATCCCCAAATCCTTATTTGACCCCAAACCCTATGTTGTGGGTACTCAAAAGAATCGTCTCAGTGAGACGATTCTTTTGAGTACCACAATCATCGGGTTTAATGGAGTCATAAGAGAGATATGGATGGGAAAAGACCAGTTCACTCCTCCTTATTTAGTCCTCTGATATACATGTAAGTATTTATGACCTGAATGGGTGTAAGCGGAAAGTGTGAGTTCAGAGACTCGCCTGAGTCTACACTGTACGAAGACACATTAAGACCACAAATTGCTAGACGTGGCTCAGGCGCATTCCTGTTACAACATACTTGCATAGGTTTTAAATAAATGAACACACAATGAAATATTCGATCAATTAGCGATTAAAGGGTTTGTGCTGATACCAATGTCATTCTTTCAGTTGTAAATGATTATATTACTCAATGTTTTTCGACCAGGACCTTAGAGACTCATCAAGGCATACTGCTTAAGCAATTATATAAATTACCATGGGGATAATACATGTTATTGTGCAATTTTAGGTTTTAAAAACAATTGCACTGCTATAATTTATTGCTCTTAACACTTTTATCATAATGGATTCATTGTAAAAAAAAAGAGTCAAATACTAGATAAATTGAACCATTTTCAACATGCAAAAGCCTTTTTGCTAATATATATACAGCATAATATTATGATACAATGAAGATAGATTTGCTCTCTTTGCTACACTGTTTTCATTGCTATCAATATATACGCTTTCATTTATAGAGGATTTCTTTATTTTGCTTTAATGTTTCCATAGATTCCTGCTGCATATTCGTTGTATAATGTGGGAAATGGCTAACACGATTGCGAGGAAGATTTAAAAACAAACTACAGAACCACTTTAATAAACTAATCGACACACAAAGGTGCGACCTTTATTTGCCGAACTGGAGTATACGAAAATACCCTTGTATCTATGCATAAATATAGGATCTCTATGGTCCAGTTGCCGTGTGGCATTCTATAGTATACAGCATACAGAGGTGTAGATAAGGAGGAGTAAACTGGTGTTTACCCAACAGTATCTCTCTCATGACTCAATCAAACCCTATGTTGTGGGTACTGAAAAGAATCGTCTCACTGAGGTGATTCTTTTGAGTACCCACAACATAGGATTTGGGGGTCATTTAAGGATTTAGGGATGTGAAATTCTTTTCTTATCTAGAGCCCTGCAGCATATACATAGTTGTCGTTATACATAGCTGTCGTTAGAAATATTGGCTGTGGAAATATTAAATGAATGGGTCGTTTCTTTCTACCCACAGCCTTAGTCGTAATGCCCCTGTAAAATCTGCACCGGTGTGCTTTTTCGCAGTATTGTGCCACGATAACATGAACTGAGAGTTGTCCCGAGGGGGATATACAAGTGTATAATAATAATCACATGCGCATTCATGCAATCCGATCCAAGTAGTCGATGTTCAAAAGTTTCTTGAAACAATTTTGACAAAGGGGGAGTAGTGCAAAGACATATGACTTTGTGCATTTGCGCAGGTTAGTCTTGATATATATATACACTGGTCCCAGATTTCATAATGTTGATTCTTTTATCTAGAGCTTCTATTAAATATAGATGCACGATGCCTTTCAATTCTGGAATGGTATAAAGTAAAAGCGATGCGTTGTTAAACATTATTTATCTACCTAATATATATCTATGACGTAAAGGATCTTTTGTTAATTAAAGAACAGGCATTGTTATGACGGTCTTTGCAACATCATTTATATTGTCATCTTGCTTTGTACTCGCACGTGAAATAAGAGGCCAATCATTATTTATTTCTTATTAAAGGGAGATAATACATAAAACTGAGCTGTGTACTAGATGTACTAGATACTGACAACCCGATGTTATGCACCGACCCATATAAAGGAGCGCCATTGTGTGAGCAGACAGAACAATGTGTGACGAACCTATTAAGTAGTACAGGCTGTTCAGGGTATTCACGTTCTGCTCTAATAAATACATACCAACACTAAAATGAATGCTACATGGGCAGCCCCAAAGCACAACATTATTAGCAGCTGATATCTTGTTTCCCAGACGGAGATATAATTTAACGTACATTTTGAATTGACTCCGCACTTTTAACTTATGTATGCAAATTGTATGTAAACCACGGGGTATTATATACAAAGAAAAATCCCTGCCAGACTGACTGTTGCTTTGTTTACGTCGTTTCTAATCAACAATATAACAACCACAACCCAAGTCCGACTTAGTACGTATTGAAGAAAAAAATCAATAATACGGTTGGTCCTACTTTTTATAAACGTTATCTCAATACAAAATGAGCCGTCCCGCGATAAAACCAACATTGTTGACTGCGTAGAGTATCGATCCAGATCAGCCTAAGCATGCCGGACAGGCTTACCCGGATAGACACTTTTCGCCTCCTGTGTATTTTCTGTTTCAGGAATCATTACTCTATACCTCTATCCCCCTGAGGCGGAATGTGTCAGCCCGGATCAGTCTGCGCGGACTGCGCAGGCTGATCTGGATCGATAGGATACATAACGCAGAGGCGTAAATGTTGGTTTTCTCGCGACAAGGCTCAAATGGGCGTTATGGTATTGTTTACCATTGCCCACTTACAGACGCATTTTGACGCATCTGAAAATAGTGTGGCAAAATATGAATATAGTGTGGCAAAAAATGAAAATAGTGTGGCAAAATATGAATATAGTGTGTGGGGGGGAAATATGAAAATAGTGTGGAAAAATTTAGTGTTGCAAAATACGAAAATAGTGTGGCAAAATATGAAAATAGTGTGGCAAAATATGAAAATCCTCATATTGCCACAATGTTTCCAACTTCGTTCAATAATTATTCTTTGATTTATAAGGTGTTTCCATATGTTTTGCCTAGAGGTTTTGTCATAGTCCACTACTGCACATGTCCTTTCCTAATGTCGGAAAGAGTTAACGGTGAACGGTAGGGTTATACTTCTAGTTTCTCGCAAGTAGCAGCACTTAGTTGTGTAATGTCCACGTACACATATTGGGTGCTCAGACGAAACTGTTAGGATGCACGATGTTTTTTCTGTTCATTCACTGTTCTCAGAACTAATAAGGTCTCTTTTCGGCTGACTCGGTTTCATTGTAACGGTCTGTAGTATAGCAAAGTCCCTGAAAACCGGGGCTTGGTATTTGCAACTATTCGACCTTCATAAGTAAATTAACACACTCATAAATAATTGATCATTTCCTCTAGTCGGCCTTAAAACAGATTTGAACAGATCGATTGCAGTTGCAATGGCTACTTTACAAATACAGTTTGCAGCAATATAATAATTGAGCCGTTCCACGAAAAATCCAACATTATGGTCTCTGCGTAATGTATCGACCCAGATCAGCCTGCGTCTCAGGGGGCTATAGGTATAGAGTAATGTTTCCTGAAACAGAAAATCCACGTACACATATTGGGTGCTCAGACGAAACTGTTAGGATGCACGATGTTTTTTCTGTTCATTCACTGTTCTCAGAACTAATAAGGTCTCTTTTCGGCTGACTCGGTTTCATTGTAACGGTCTGTAGTATAGCAAAGTCCCTGAAAACCGGGGCTTGGTATTTGCAACTATTCGACCTTCATAAGTAAATTAACACACTCATAAATAATTGATCATTTCCTCTAGTCGGCCTTAAAACAGATTTGAACAGATCGATTGCAGTTGCAATGGCTACTTTACAAATACAGTTTGCAGCAATATAATAATTGAGCCGTTCCACGAAAAATCCAACATTATGGTCTCTGCGTAATGTATCGACCCAGATCAGCCTGCGTCTCAGGGGGCTATAGGTATAGAGTAATGTTTCCTGAAACAGAAAATCCACAGGAGGCGAAACGTGTCTGTATGGGTTAGCCTGCGCGACATGCTTAGGCTGATCCAGGTCTATACTTTACGCAGAGTCTACATTGTTTTTTTTGTTATGGGACGGCTCATTTATATCGTTAACATGTTACCTACCCTGATACACAATAACTTGTGTCATCTGTGCAAGAGATATGACACACGAGCAATTACCTTTTTTACACAATGTTTCTGTTTCATATCAAGTACACACTTTCGATCTCAAATATTCACGTATTATAGTGTGTTTCGTTATTGCTTTCAAATGCTTCGACTCGAAACGTCAGAGGGTGCATACGGCTCAATTGTTTTCCATAATGTTTTCTGTTTCATGTAAAGTTCACACTTTCGATCTCAATTTGTCAGGATTTATTGTGTGTTTCGTTATTGCTTTCAAATTCTACGACTCGAAACATCAGAGGGTGCATACGGCTCAATGTAATCAAATGCAAAAACAGTTGAAAAAGGATGAAAGCAAAAGTTTGATCATATAAATTGTTTTAAGCTTCTGATAAAGGTACCGTTTTCTTTAGAGTACCCACAACATAGGGTTTGCTTTAATAATAAGAGAGATATTGTGGGAAAAAGAGATGAAAACCCCTCCTTACCTGAACCTCTAGACTAGTCATCAAACACAACGTTACTGGCTTCAAAAGTGTTTAGTGCGAAAGAAAGAAAACATTCAAGTATTATTCGGATATACTTTCGTCTTATTTTTACATTTTGAATGATAAAGCGGTCAATGCAAATTATGTCGGTTATGGTATTTCTATTAATAAATGGACTTCCTTATTTGGAATTCAAGTATTGGGTCAATGCATTTCCCGTAAAACTATTACAAGGGAACAATGCTAACTATAGTCAGCTATAATTCGTTGCTTTGAACTGTAACCTACATTTACGTCACGCGTTTACCTTTTCTTGCTTTCGCACGGGGGTAATCGAAGCTCGATCAGTACAGAGGTATAGAAAATAAACACTTTTTTATGCGGGCTATAACATGCTTTATGAAGTGATATACGACACTTACATATTAGTAAAATAGTGCATTTCTGTTCGGCGTCCTACTTGTTAATTCAACCAAGTGTCAAATAAACACATTAACCATTTCCCACATGCGTACGCTTGATCACGCCTCCGCAGCAGTCCACATTTGAAATAATTCTGACAAAAGGATAGATTGCCCATAAGGAGCACTTACTCCATGTGTACCATTGTGATTTCAACTTTCTTTCATTGATTTGGAAATTCCAAATTGTTAATGTCGTCTGCTGCAGACTTGTTGTATGTGGGATTTGCTTAATATGTGGTACAGAATGACGTTCGATACCTCGATGTCAATGTTCGTATGAATACATTTGAGTCGTCCCGCGAGAAAACCAACATTATGTTCTCTGCGTAATGTATCGACACAGATCAGCCTGCGCAGTACGCACGGATTGATCCGGGTCGACACATTCCGTCTCAGGAGGATAGAGGTATAGAGTAATGATTCCTGAAACACAAAATCGACAGGAGGCGAAAAGTGTCTATCCGGGTAAGCCTGCACGGCATGCTTAGGCTGATCCGGGTCGATACTCTACGCAGAGTCCACAATGTTGGATTTCTCGCGGGACGGCTCATATCCTTCGTGTGCATTGGACGGATAAATTTACCGCATCTTTCGAGTTGGAGATCTTAATGACGCTGCGCTTTGGCATCATATAGGGTATCATTCGCTTTCAACTAAAGGGTCATCGCTTCTAATAATGTTATCAGAAGATGCATTTAGGTCTAGTATTCATAGGAACGGACAGTGAGAACTCGGATGAGACTGTGCCTATAGCTTCCAGTCGCAATTATGAATATCCCAAATCGCTCGAATCGCCTCCAATCAGCCGATGCATGCTTGAAATGGATATGATTGAAAATTAGAAATATATTTGAGCCGTTCCACGAGAAAACCAACATTATTGACTCCGCGTAAAGTATCGACCCGCATCCGCCTAAGCATGCCGCGCAGGCTAACCCTGACAGACACTTTTCGCCTTCTGTGGATTTTCTGTTTCAGGAATCGTTACTTTACACCTCTATCCACCTGAGACGGAATGTGTCGGCCCGGATTAGCCTGCGCGGACTGCGCAGGCTGATTTGGGTCGATACATTACGCAGAACCAATAATGTTGGTTTTCTCGTGGAACGGCTCATATATGTTTCAATTTATATATGTACCGCACCTCATTATTGAATATAGTTCTCACTCTATCATCATAGTAGCGCCGAGCCCCGGTAGCTCAGTCGGTAGCGACGCCGGCCATCAATCCATGGGTTGTGAGTTCGAATCCCGGCTCGGCCAACTTTCTTTCCGACGATTGACAAAAGTCAATGCGACATGCGTCATTTGTCTTCCACCAATGGGCCAAGTCTATGTGGAAAAGCAGCCAGTTGCTTGGGAAGATTGTTGTGTGGAGTACTGGTTTGAGAAAACCAGGAAATGCATGAGTAGGTGAACTGGCCGCCGTGATATGACTGAGAAATTGTTAAAAACGGCGTTAAACCCCAATCAATCAATCAATCAACTATCATCATAGTAAAAAACATACAGTTTGTTATGGGATATTGCTTTATGCCTAACGTTATGTCAACATATATATTTAAAACTTCATAAGTTGCAAATTGCTACCGATATTTATAACGAATCACGTTTTCACTAAAGCAAACACGCTGTGGCCTCAAATCGAAAATTATTAAGTCTTTTGTCACGAAAACTGGGGTTGTTATGTTTCATGTGACAATTACTTTCTAAATTTAGAGACTTTAAATAATGGCAATCACGTGTTTTAAGGTACATACTAATTGTATTATGTTGATATATTATTGCAGCTCGACTATTATTAACTAGAAAGTAGGACGCGTTTCGGTTTACCCGGGGACTTACACGCATAAGAGGGATGCTTATTAACCCTTTCCCTCATACGACAATTTTGCAGCAGACGACTTTGAACATATTTTGTCAAAAAATAGAAAATCTCTGTAATTGAATGGACAACCTATGACGGAAAGTGGAAAACATTCTGGCAAAGGGAGAAATTGCTCGTTTTGAGCAATTTGTTCTTTTGTCACTATATTTTCAAAAAGCCGTCTGCTGCAGTGGCGTCAGAACGTGGGAAAGGTTGTCCAGCAATTGATACATCATTTCGTATAAAAAAGAATTGTTTATTATTTTCCCACGATTTATTTTACAAACTCGTCTGTTTAAAAAAAAAACGTGTTACCAATGGTAACGAGCTACTGCGATTAACATCTATTTATAGACTCATATATATATAAACAACGCAACACGTTTTATCTCTAGTTAGTACAACAGCCATGTACGGTAAAGATGTCCCATGCGATAAAACTATTAATCTGCCTTATATGGATATATTACTACGAACTCTAGTAGCATTATTGGAAGCATTTCGGCGGTTATCCCGACTTTTCTACCCACTTTTAAGTGTCTGTGTTTTATCCATATATTAATAAACCCTTTTGCACATAGAGACGCTTTTTGATGCATCTCCAGCTGACAGACGAATTTGAAAAAATGTTGCAAAAGGAGAAATCGTATATGTTAAACAGTGTCCTCTTTTGCCACACGGTTTTCAATTCTACTACAAAGCATGCTTTAATTTACAGAGATTGTTCCTATTTGTAACTTGAAGTGTTCAAAGTCGTCTGCTGCATATGTATTGCATGGTGGAAAAGACCAACTATGGTAGCTACCAGTAGTAGAGGTAACTGCTGACAGTACGGACGGACGATAAAAGCTGGAACCATTGGGATATTTATTTAACTCACTTGATATGTTAACAGCTTTTACCAATGTTTCTGTTGAAAACGCATTTTAAGTTCCGATGATTTGCTTCACTTTGTAATAGGATTGTATTTGCATTATTTCTTACACACAGACGCACTTTGACGCTTCCGTAGCAGACTACTTTGAAAAAAATCGCGAATAAAAGAGATATTGCTCATGATGTTTTCAGCTATCTATTTTCAACTGTTATGTTTCTATTTATATACGTTTTTCGAAGTCGTCTGCTGCAGATGCTTCAAAATGCGTCTTGTTGATCAGTATGTACGTGTATGTGTATTTACTGTTTGCCATCTAGCCCTCTTATCATCCTGAAAACCTCTGAAGAACCAACCAGTCTATCCAAGTCAACATTTTTAATTGCAATTGTCTTTATTTTGAAAATTCTTCGAATGTCTGTTTTAACGCAGCGTTGATAACAATAGATCTTTGCTATATTTCCTTTCTTTTGATTACTTTTGATTGTAAGGAAACAGAGCAGACATACTTTCCTGCTCGCTAAATGGCATTAATGTCGAGTGGGAGGGTAAACAACCTCAACAAAGAAGAAAGAGTGCAGACATAATTTATATCGTACTTTTTGCCGTTAAGTCCTCCCTTAACCCTTTCCCACATACAGCAAATATGCAGCAGAGAACTTTGAACACATTTAGCAAACAAATGTGAACTATCTCTTTATTTTAAAGTTGACTTATTGAACAGGATTGAAAATATTTTGGCAAAAGGTGAAATTGCTCGTTTTGAGCAATTTCCCCTTTTGTCACAATGTTTTCAAAAGTCGTCTGCTGCAGTGGCGTTTTTTATGTGGGAGAGGTTAATAAGGTTGGTTTACATTTAAGTTCTTTTTTGTTGAAAGTAAAACATCTGTTTGTAATTTGCAGAGTTC
Organism: Serripes groenlandicus; assembly: GCA_031761405.1. Classification (NCBI taxonomy): domain Eukaryota; kingdom Metazoa; phylum Mollusca; class Bivalvia; order Cardiida; family Cardiidae; genus Serripes; species Serripes groenlandicus. The sequence goes on along the minus strand of JASEVX010000001.1, from coordinate 162,060,842 downwards.
CAGATAAGGAGGGGGTATACAGATCCTTTCACCATGATATCCCCACCCCCGTATTATCCAACCAAACTCTACGATGTTGGGTACTCGAGAGAATCGTATGATGAGTACCCACACCATAGGGTTAGATGGTCACATAAGGATACAAGAGCTTGGAAAACGCCACTTATATGGAGCTCTGTTTAAATAACTCAACTTATAGGAAATCATCAAGTTTAACATCTGGTTAAAAGTAAAAATAAAAAAGTGTCATCCATATATGTGAAGCTCTGTTTAAGTAACTCAACTTAGATATCATCAAGTTTAACATATGGTTAGAAGTAAACATAACAAAGTGTCATCCATATATGACAACTACGTGTATAACTGCCTTGTACGAATGGTGTACTTTGAATATAAGGGTGTCCCCCAGATTAAGCCTCAATCCGTACAAGGCTGTGTTCGCCCTGTATAGTTTATACAATTCACAAATATTTGTCCATATCATTCCCGCATTATTACAAATCTGTAGCAGACGACTTTGAGATCATGAAGTCAAAATATGGAGCTTCTCTATGCATGAAAGACCAATTGTTGGATAAAGTTTGAAAACTTTTGTGACAATTTGAGAACTTTGATCATATCTAAAATCGTCTGCTGTAGATGCGATATTTCACAGCTTAACCCTTTCCCTCATATAGACGCTTTCTGACGCCTCTGCAGCAGACGGCTATTTGAAAACATAGTGACAAAAGAAGAAATTGCACAAAACGAGCAATTTCTCCTTTTGCCACAATGTTTTCCACTTTTAGTCAGCGATTTTCTACTTTTTTACAAAATATGTTCAAAGTCGTCTGCTGCAGAATTTGTCGTATGTGGGAAAGGGTTAACGCTTAATTTGGTTATACAAATATTTTATAGCTGTCTTGTTAAAAACAGATACAACTCGTTTAACTGATATGGCACTTTTGGGTGATATTTTTAAAGTCTTTGTCTTTGAAAACATCTAAACAAAACGCGAGATATTTTGAAATTTAGAATTAGTTTGAACTTAAAACATTGTGGGAAAATGATGAAATTCATGCTTTTATCAATGTCTCGTTCTAAGACGATGTTTTCAAAATTCACTGTTCTAGTGCGTGCAATGTAATACGTGTTCAGACTGTGCTATTTAATCCCCCTTTTCCCAAATATAGACAACTCTGCAGACGACATTTTGAATATTTTGTGACAAAAGGCAAAATTGCTCCATTTGCCACAATGTTTTCCATTTTTTTTTGTTTTCAGTAATTATATCTTCATTCATAGATATTTTCCGAGCTTTTTGCCAATATGCTTTCAAAGTCGTCTGCTGAAGGTATGCTGTATGTGGGATATGGTTAAAAAGCCTTTGCTGCAGAATCGTTACAGTGTATCACAAGCCATGCACTTGTTACCCTTTCCAACATACAGACGATTTCCGACGCCTCTGCACCAGACGAATTTTTGAGAATTTTGTAACAAAAGGAGAATTGCTCAAAACGAGCAATTTCTCCTTTTTCCACAATGTTTTCAACTTTTTTTCAGTAACTATACCTTCATCCATAGAGATTTCCCGGGGGTTTTGCCAATGTGCTTTCAAAGTCGCCTGCTGAAGGTTCGTTGTATGTGGGAAAGGTTTGAATCATTACATTGTATCCCCAGCCCTGCCTTGCACTTTTAAATGAGTCATTGCATTACCTCGGGAATTGCACGGTTATCATCAGCTACAAATCGTAATCTGAATTTCTCATCTGTTGTATCATGGTGACACACGGAAGTGATGTTTTAAAACATGATGTTGAAACGGTTACAAATGTTTATAAACGTTCGCTTCATCAAAGGATGTACTTTAGTTCTATATCCCTGCTTCTTCCGTAAGAATTTATTAACATTCATGGATTTTGCTTCGGGGTTGAAGACATTCTGCGAGGTAAAGGGTTAACCTTGTCGTTGTACAGTCATCGCCCAGTTAGTTCTTCTCACTCAAATATATCCTGATTTACCAAAACAGTATGACGAATTCGTGTCGTACAGTCAGGAGAGTAACACATCAGCTGACTTCTTCGATAGCTGAGTCAGAATAAAGTTCTCTAACAAACAAACAGGCCCCCGATCTTCCGATAATCGATTTCGACCTGTATAGCATCACTTCTTTTGCTGAGTTTTCACTTCATTCACCGAGACTAGAAAATAACAATATTTCTGTTGATAACAATTATCAAGGCGTTTTCAAACCTTCAAGGTTTTGCAGTTCGCTAGGTTTATTTAATTAACCCTTTCCCACATCTATACACATTCTGACGCATCTGCAGCAGACGCCATTTTGAAAACATTGTGGCGAAAGAAAAGATTTGTTCTTATTATACTTAATGAGCGATTTCTTCCTTGGTCACACTGTTTTCAACTTTATTCAATAAGTCTGCTTCCAATTAAAGAGTTTTAATATTTTATGTAAATGTTTTTCAAATCATCTACTGCATATCTGCTGTCAGTGGGAAAGGGTTATTAGTTATTACCTAGCTAGGGATGGAATATATCATACCATATGACGTCATTCATATCTAGTGTGATTTGAATGTCTGGGTGTACTTTTATATGATGACCTAGATATTCGTCTGTACCTGCTCTACGGACTGAACCAGACTTAAAACCACTCTCCCTCCTTTGCAATTAATTAAATTATTCTTTACTTATTGTAAACAGGGACTTATTGTAAACAGGGATGTAGAATTATACATTATTTGTAAAGATTGCATTGAGAAACAAAGGAAAAAAAAATCCAACTTCCTCTTCTCATAAACTGTGTCTGCTTAGAGATCACAGACGACTTTGGGAATGTGTCTCTGACTTTCCGTGAAGCATACTTTCCCAAAACAGGAAGATGTCAAAATACACTGAACATGTGTTCATAATGAATGATTGATGTGAACAAGCCGAAGAAAACATACTCATTAAAAAGGCCGTAAAAATGTACAAATGTGTGACCAGTAATGATCCAGATTAGCCGGCGCATCTGAGTAGTCTGATCAGGGTCGTTAGTGCATGCTAGTTTATTAATGAACTATTGTTATACTCAAGTGAATATATTATATTACTATAATCTTATCCTCAAGTGAATATCTAATATATCCATTCGAAGCAAGAACAACTATCAAATCAGATTCAGAAGCAATGGCACCAGATTAACTATTATTTGAGACACGATTCGTTATCCTGAACGTTGCGTGATTACGTTGAATGTTACAACACAACAACGACAACCTGTCAGAATCATTATTGTTTATAAAACTGTACAAAGGCGCATATGTCTTAGCCCCTTTCGGCGCCGAATTGTTTAAAGTAGACTCTTCCATGTTCAAACTCGGACGACTCTATTTTCATGTTATAGGATTTTTGGAATATTTTTATAACTCACAGCCAAACAATGCAGATTTCAGGTGAGACAGCTCGTTTGTTTGCAAAAAGCTCAATATTGCCTTTGGCGCTGAAAGAGCTAATCCCTTTCCTCATACAACAAATATGCACCATACGACCTTGAACAGAATTGATAAACGAATGGAACATTCCTACATATAAAAAAGTATTTACTGGGTAGAGTGAGTAGAAAGTAGAAATATCTGAGGAAGAAATTGTTCCTGGGCATATATTCCTGTTGTCACATTGTTTACAGAAGTCGTCTGTTGAAAATGTTTCAAATCGCGTTAACTCTTTCAGCGCCAAAGGCAATATTGAGGCTTTTGCAAACAATACAGATTCAGGTGAGTCAGCTCGTAACGAGCTGTCTCACCTGAAATCTGCATTGTTTGGCTGTGAGTTATAAAAAATATTCCAAAAATCCTATAACATGAAAATAGAGTCGTCCGAGTTTGAACATGGAAGAGTCTACTTTAAACAATTCGGCGCTGAAAGGGTTAATATGTGGAAAGGGGAATTTACAGATAAGTTATTTGCAACCATGATGACCTTTTCTGTTATCATAATCCATCAAATTCAATTATAAAAGTTACAAATCCCATCCTATATTGTTGACTAGATAAATCAGGTTAAGGTATCATGTTCTTCCAGTGCATCTTAAATGGCCTCGGTGGTGTAGTGGAAGGGCGTCCGCCTCGGTGGTGTAGTGGAAGGGCGTCCGCCTCGGGGGCGGGAGGTCTCGTGTTCGATCACCGGCCGGCTCACACTAAATACTTTAAAAATGGTAGTAATGGCTGCCCTCCTTGGCGCTCGTGGTTGCGGGGTTAGCATTACGGCTGACTCGCAGGTGTCAGAATAAATGGACCAGTAAAACTGGTTACCTACCCAGGATACGCCGTGATATAACTTACAAAGTGTTGAAAGCGGCGTAAAACACCAAACAAACAAACAAACAAAAGTCATCCATATGGATACTTGGAAACGATTAGCATAATACCTATACTCGATAATTTATTCAGGATATAATTACCAGTTGACCTTATGTACAAATTGTTCAGGTAATATCGATACCGAATTTCCCGGGCCAATATCTCTCCCTATGAATCATTGATACAAATACAATCGTTAGCTACTATTGACTCATGTGTATTAGTAACCGAGCGGTGAACAAGTACATTTCACCGCATTCCATTCCGCGCCAATATCGGCCATGGGTTTTATCCGCATCGCGGTGCTGCAAAGAAATATTGGGTTTATTTTGTAATATCGCTGGTAGCTTTTAAAGTGAAAGTTCTTTTGTATGACTTGTTGATTGTTTCGTCGTAAGAATGTGTAGTTGTGAATTTTAAAATAGTGACGGATAGATACCATCAACTTAATCGAGTTTGGTGTTTGCAAATGATACATTTTGGTCATGATGGGCAAGTGAGTACCGATTCGTCTTTATTATGTGATTGTTGATTTGTCTCATTAACCCTTTTCCTCATATAGACGCTTTCTGGCGCCTCTGCAGAAGACGGCTTTTTGAAAACATAGTGACAAAAGAAGAAATTGCTCAAAACGAGCAATTTCTCCTTTTGACACAATATTTTCAACTTTTAGTTATAGGTTATCCATTCATATATAGAGATTTTCCATTTTTTGACAAAATATGTTCAAAGTCGTCTGCTGCAAAATGTATGAGGGAAAAGGTTAATCATATCCAGCATACACCATTTCTGCAGCAGGCAACTTTTAACCCTTTCCCACCTACAGACGCATTTTGACGCAATACCAACAGACAACTTTTAAAAAACTTGTTGCAAATGTGTTGTTTGTGAGAAAGGGTTAAAACAGCATCCAGGTGAAAATTTAGAAAATCGCCATGAACAAGAGTACATGGATACTCATTAAATAGAGTTGAAAACATTTTGACAAAATGAGTAAAAGCTCATTTATATTTTGTCACTAAGTTTTTAAAAGTCGTCTGCTGCAGAGGCGTTTTAAAGCGTCTGTATTAAGGAGATAAGTAGATAGTATGTAACGCTTTGGTACGATAATTACGGGCTTTTAAAGTATTACATATTATTATGATTATGGGAAACGATTTAACAAAGATTTAAACATGTAATGGATATTAAGCGGTGAATTGTTAACACTTAACCAAAATAAAAACTATCGGCAGCAGACTACATTGAAAACATCTATAGGCAAAATATGCAAACTTTTCTGTAAATGAAATTGCAATTATTGAATATAATTCATAACATTATTGGAAATCTCTCCTTTTGCCACTCTTGTTTTTAAAGTCGTATGCTGCAAATGCGTTTAAATGCGTCTGCATGTGGGAACCATTCTATCATTGAAGTGAAGTAAGCAGTCACAAGTATACTTGAACCATGTATATCACTGATCTCTATATTTCAATGGTTTCGTTAATATGTTTGTTCTCAATACATAATTGTTTATCAAGTTCAATACTTCATTTGCAACTAACGACAAACACGTTGCCTCTGGCCATATTACATATTCTATAAAACTTGCAAGCAAGTACATGTATGTATACGCACTTTACGTAAAGAAGAAATATCGTTTGTATAAACATGTTAAACCAATACAAAGAATCCGGATACAGAAGTAGATACGTTTAAGTTGACAAGGTGCAACAATCTCTACAACATAGCAATTCAGTCGGTAGGCAAATACGATGAACACAAATTTGCATTTTTGCATTCATATACGCCGCGTGCCTGTCTGAACAAGTGCTGTATTTGGTCGTAACGATACATATATTAAATTGAAAAATTTATTTTACGAGAATGTTTCATTTAAGAATGATAGAGTACTGAATACTTAATATCCATCGATATGTCTTCTGTACATTTATATAATTTATATGAACTAAATGACTCAGTTTTGGTGCTCGAATAGGATAGGCCCAGTATTAACGTGGAACGGAAAGAGCTCCATACAAAAAAAAAAAAAAAAGATCAAACGAGATTTGTCCCAGGTGCAAAACGTTTTGAAATGAATCCTAGCGAATAGATAATTTAATTATGCCATGTGTTTGACTTTCGGTAATTTTGCGTACATTCACGGTTCAGTTCAAATGTACTTTAAACCTGTCCCCACATACAGACGCTTTTTTGACGCATCTGAAGCAGACGACTTTTGACAACATTGCGACAAAAGGAGAAATTGCTCGTAACGAGCAATTTCTCCTTTTGCCACAATGTTTTCAACTATATTCAATGATTAAACTTTCATTTATATAGAGAGTTTCCATATTTTTATACTAAATTATTTCTAAAGTCGTCTGCTGAAAAGGTAAATACTACACTTAGAGTAATAAATTGTCATTTAGATTTCGGGTTATATCTACTTATCTACTTATTTACATAAATATATGTTTGTTCATCACGATATAGGAATCTGTTGTAATTTCAATGCACGATCATTACCAAAAAAGATAGAGTAATCCATACAAACATTTCGTGTCCTCGGACGTCAAGTAAGACACGTACCTAGATAAGGGGAGTTTTGTTCGTTCTAAAATCCTTATTTTATTCGCTCATCCTATGTTGTGGGTATTCAAACATATTTTGTCAAAATTAGAAAATCTCTTTAATTGAAAGGATAACCTATGACTAAAAGTGGAAAACAATGTGTCAAAATGAGAAATTGCTCATTTTGAGCAATTTCTTCTTTTGTCACTATGTTTTCAAAAAGCCGTCTGCTGCAGAGGCGTCAGAAAGCGTCTATATGAGGGAAGGGGTTAAATCCTTATTTGACTATATAACCCTATGACGTGGGTACTCAAAATAGTCGTCTCAATGAGACGATTATTTTGAGTACCCACAACATATGGTTTGGTTGGATAATAAGAGAGATATTGTGGGAAAAGAGCTGTATACCCCTCCTTATCTGGACCTCTACCCATATAAACTCAACATTTCGTTTCCTCGGACGTCACGTAAGACATATACTGTCATACTTCGGTTGTGATATAAAACGTATAGGTTGTATTAATTCATAACACATACTTTCTAAATTCTTGTCAACATTTCCCCCCTAAATGCATCTGCAGCAGGCACCTTTTGCAAGCATTCCTCTTTTTGACACAATGTTTTCAAATGTGATCAATACTTATGCTTTCATTTATTGTACAGATTGTTCATATCTCTCCCACGTTTTTCAAGACCAAATCATCTGCGGAAGATTTTCAATGTGTGAAAGGTTTAATTAAGTTGTATGCATTATTATTGCACACGATGCAAGTTTAAAAGCACGCTATGATGCGCAGTCATAATTTATGCAAGGAAAAGCAGACCAAAGTCTGCTAGCCGACTTTGAAAGCCGCACATTGTGCATAATTAACTTTTCTAATTTCAGATCCACGGTGAATATAGGCCAAGTTCTGGTTAACGTGTTGAAGGAAGCCCAGTCTGAAGAGAGAATAACATACGGTGTATTTGAGAGTGCCGAAGTATTGGAAATGTAAGTTAACCCCCTTTCCCTCATACGACAATTCTGCAGCAGACGACTTTGAGCATATTTTGTCAAAAAATAGAAAATCTCAATAATTGAATGGATAACCTATGACTACAAGTGGAAAACATTGTGTCAAAAGGAGAAATTGCTCGTTTTGAGCAATTTCTCATTTTGTCACTATGTTTTCAAAAAGCCGTCTGCTACAGAGGCGTCAGAAAGCGTCTATATGAGGGAAAAGGTTAAACACGCTTTTCACCCGTTTTGTTTTATTGAAATTTTTACGCCGTTTTTTCCCCCAAACATTATTTCAGTTATGTCACGGCGACAGTTCTTTTATTCATGATCCCTGGGTAAACAAACCAGTACTAGGCTAGAAAATGTGTGCCTTGCCCTTGGGCACTCTACCATTACCGTTACCCCCGCGACTAGGGGATCGAACCCGGGACACTCGGTTTCAAATCCCCTACACTCACCGCTCGGTCACGGTGGATTCCACACAGAATGAACAGTTCCGTAACACATGTAACAAGTCATTTTTTTGTGGACAGTATAGATCCAGATCAGTCTATGCATCCGCATAGTCTGCTAGGTGTCTACATCGTTCACATTTTACCGACACACGTTTGTAAGAAGCTTTAGTCAACATTTACAGATTTTGATAAGTCAGAACAGATGTCAGAAGTTTTTTTGAATACCTATGTGAACAGTTGTGAAATAGTGTAGAACCAGGTTGCGTTGCACAGTTCTAAAACAACGATCTGAGCCTTAACTGGTCGCTCATTCCTGCTAAATAGTACTTCAACCATGTGTGCCAAACCTGTGGTTTGTATATTGCACCAGATTGCTAGATAAGGGGCGTGATGCATGTTATAAAATCCTTATTTGAGCTCTAAACCCTATGTTGTGGGTACTCAAAAGAATCGTCTCCTTTTGAGTACCCACAACATAAGGTTTGAATGTCAAATAAGGATTTGAGAATATTCCTCGAGTACCCACACCATACATTTTAAAGAGTGCTAATAGAGATATCGTTGAAGACATTTTTACTCTTCCTTATCTAGTTCTCTGATGCACGTTTCCCCTGTTATAATTTATAGGTCTCCGGAACAAGTAATGTTGTGTGTCCTGCCGAAGATGTCCAACTCCGATGTGCTGATCAATATCCAACACAAACTGATAGAAGCTCACTGTTGGGAGAACGCTGTTAGCCTTGTTAAGGTACGTAGGCGTCCTCGTCAACAAGTTAATGTTATTTATCACATTATTGATTTGAACCCTTTCAAATATTACAGACGCATTTAGACGTGTTTGCAGCAGACAACTTTGGGAAACATCGTGCCCAAATAAACAGAATCTGCTCATGTTCAGCAAACGTCTCCTTTTACAACAGTATTTTAATTTTATTCAATAATTAAACTACAATTTATAGAAGTACCCTATTTTGATAATATGTTTTCGAAGACTTCTGCTGCATATTTGATGTACATGTATGTGGGAATGAGTAAACCTGTTACATCGCGGTAACATATGTTTTGATAATATACCAGTTGGACATGTTGCTTGTCTGTAGATTTACACGTATTTGCGCATGTCATCAAATATTGCTAGGTAAAAATAGAACTATTTAATCGCAGTAAATACGTTATCTTAAGACACGTGAACAATGGGTAACGCGGGCCAAGACAGCTGTGTGAAGTTAGCTAAACATACGACATTCGACATTCGACATTCAAAAGTTGAAAAAAAAAAACGAATGTCGTGCTGGCACGACATTCGACATTCGACATTCAAAAGTTGAAAAAAAAAACGAATGTCGTGCTGGCACGACATTCGACATTCGACATTCAAAAGTTGGAAAAAAAAAATCGAATGTCGTGCTGACACGACATTCGACATTCGACATTCAAAAATTAAACTTCAAAAAATCGAATGTCGTGCTGGCACGACATTCGACATTCGACATTCAAAAGTTGAAAAAAAAAACGAATGTCGTGATGACACGACATTCGACATTCGACATTCAAAAGTTGGAAAAAAAAAACGAATGTCGTGCTGGCACGACATACGACATTCGACATTCAAAAATTAAAAAAAAATCTCAACGGAGTGGAACAACGGCCTTAAGGCTGATTTCTACCCGAGTCTGCGGCGTGTATTACGGGGAGCACTTGGGCCGAAGGCCCTTGTCATGGGAGTCGAAAAAAAAAATCACAATGGAATGTAACACTTTTATTTTTTCTTACGAGCGTGGAACAACGGCATTAAGGCGGATTTCTACTCGAGTCTGCTGCGTGTATTACGGGGAGCACTTGGGCCTACAAGCCCTTGTCACGGTAGTCTAAGAAAAAAAATCACAATGGAGTGGAACACTTTTATTTTTATTACAGGTCCCGCAGTCTACCCGCGCTTACGGCAAAGTACAGAGCTTTGTTTTACGCTAGCACTCCGCTGCTAGTAGGGGAAATGTGCGCCGGTGCCGCATATGATATACGGCCGGTCCCGCAGTCTAGCCGCGCTTAAGGCGAAGTGCTGAGCCTTGATTTAGGCGAGCAATCGGCTGCTAGTAGGGGAAATGTGAGCCCGGGTCGCATACGCTATAAGGCAGGCCCTGCAGTCTACATTCGACATTGGAAATTCAAAAACGAATGTCGTGCTGGCACGACATTCGACATACGACATTCAAAAATTAAAACTTTAAAAATCGAATGTCGTGCTGGCACGACATTCGACATTCGACATTCAAAAAATAAAAAATAAAAAAATCGAATGTCGTGTTGGCACGACATACGACATTCGACATTCAAAAGTTTGAAAAAAAAACGAATGTCGTGCTGGCACGACATTCGACATTCGACATTCAAAAGTTTGAAAAAAAACGAATGTCGTGCTGGCACGACATTCGACATTCGACATTCAAAAGTTGAAAAAAAAAAAAACGAATGTCGTGCTGGCACGACATACGACATTCGACATTCAAAAAATAAAACTTCGAAAAATCGAATGTCGTGCTGGCACGACATTCGACATTCGACATTCAAAAAATAAAAAATAAAAAAACGAATGTCGTGCTGGCACGACATACGACATTCGACATTCAAAAGTTTGAAAAAAAACGAATGTCGTGCTGGCACGACATTCGACATTCGACATTCAAAAGTTGAAAAAAAAAAAAAACGAATGTCGTGCTGGCACGACATACGACATTCGACATTCAAAATAAAACTTCAAAAAATCGAATGTCGTGCTGGCACGACATTCGACATTCGACATTCAAAAGTTGGAAAAAAAAAACGAATGTCGTGCTGGCACGACATACGACATTCGACATTCAAAAATTAAAAAAAAATCTCAACGGAGTGGAACAACGGCCTTAAGGCTGATTTCTACCCGAGTCTGCCGCGTGTATTACGGGGAGCTCTTGGGCAGATAGCCCTTGTCACGGGAGTCGAAAAAAAAATCACAATGGAGTGGAACACTTTTATTTTTTTCTTACGAGCGTGGAACAACGGCATTAAGGCGGATTTCTACTCGAGTATGCTGCGTGTATTACGGGGAGCACTTGGGCCTACAAGCCTTGTCACGGTAGTCTAAGAAAAAAAAATCACAATGGAGTGGAACACTTTTATTTTTATTACAGGTCCCGCAGTCTACCCGCGCTTACGGCGAAGTGCAGAGCTTTGTTTTACGCTAGCACTCCGCTGCTTGTAGGGGAAATGTGCGCCGGTGACGCATATGATATACGGCCGGTCCCGCAGTCTAGCCGCGCTTAAGGCGAAGTGCTGAGCCTTGATTTAGGCGAGCAATCGGCTGCTAGTAGGGGAAATGTGAGCCCGGGTCGCATACGCTATAAGGCAGGCCCTGCAGTCTACATTCGACATTGGAAATTCAAAAACGAATGTCGTGCTGGCACGACATTCGACATACGACATTCATATATTAAAACTTTAAAAAATCGAATGTCGTGCTGGCACGGGACAGCTACCAGGGTCGTAAGTCGAATTTCTACCCCAATGTACCGCATAATTTAAAGGGAGCACTCGGTCCTAGAGGCCATAGTCAAGGCAGTCGAAGCCCGAACATATCACAATGGAGTGGAACACTTTTTTTTTTTTTTTTTCACGGGACAGCTACCAGGGCCGTAAGTCGAATTTCTACCCGAATTTACCGCATAATTTAAAGGGAGCACTCGGTCCTAGAGGCCATAGTCAAGGCAGTCGAAGCCCGAACATTTCACAATGGAGTGGAACACTTTTTTTCTTTTTTTTCACGGGACAGCTATCAGGGCCGTAAGTCGAATTTCTACCCGAATTTACCGCATAATTTAAAGGGAGCACTCGGTCCTAGAGGCCATAGTCAAGGCAGTCGAAGCCCGAACATTTCACAATGGAGTGGAACACTTTTTTTTATTTTTTACGGGACAGCTACTAGGGCCGTAAGTCGAATTTCTACCCGAGTTTACCGCGTAATTCAAGGGAGCACTCGGTACTAGAGGCCTTAGTCAAGGCAGTCGAAGCCCGAACATATCACAATGGAGTGGAACACTTTTTTTTTTTTTTCACGGGACAGCTACTAGGGCCGTAAGTCGAATTTCTACCCGAATTTACCGCATAATTTAAAGGGAGCACTCGGTCCTAGAGGCCTTAGTCAAGGCAGTCGAAGCCCGAACATTTCACAATGGAGTGGAACACTTTTTTTTTTTTCACGGGACAGCTACCAGGGCCGTAAGTCGAATTTCTACCCGAATTTACCGCGTAATTTAAAGGGAGCACTCGGTACTAGAGGCCTTAATCAAGGCAGTCGAATCCTGAACATTTCACAATGGAGTGGAACACTTTTTTTTTTTTTCTTACGGGCGTGGAACAACGGCCTTATTTGCAACAAGGCAGTCCCGCCGTTAGAACTTGCGCTGACAATAAAGTGCTCTTCTTGTCTCAAATCAGCACTCTGCATATGGCTGGGGAAATGTGCGCTGGGGCTGAATTTGCAATAAGGCAGTCCTGCCGATGAATCCAGCGCTGAAGGCGAAGTCCTCGCCTTGTTTTAGAGGCGTATGGCCGAGGAAATGTGCGCTGAGGCCGAATTTGCTATAAGGAAGTCCTGCTGTTTACCCACGCTGACGGCGAAATCATCGCCTTGTTTCCAGACAGCACTCTGCGAGTGCCTCGGGAAATGTGCCCCGGGGCCGAATTTGCTACAAGGCAGTCCCGCCGTTAGAATCCGCGCTGACGGCGAAGTGCTCCCCTTGTTTCAAGGCAGCACTCCACATATGACTGGGGAAATGTGCGCTGGGCCCTGATTTACAAGGCAGTCCCGCCGTTAAATCCCGCGCTGCCGGCGAAGTGCTCTCCTAGTTTCAAGGCAGCACTCCGCATATTGCTGGGAAAATGTGCGTTGGGGCCTGATTTGCCGTATAGCATATGCGGCCCAGGCGCACATTTCCCCTACTAGCAGCGGAGTGCTAGCGTAAAAGAAGGTTCAGCACTTCGCCGTAAGCGCGCGTTGACTGCGGGACCTGCCTTATAGCGTATTCGGCCCCGGCTCACATTTCCCCTACTAGCAGCCGAGTGCTCGCATAAATCATGGCTCAGCACTTCGCCGTAATCGCGGGTAGACTGCGGGACCGGCCGTATATCATATGCGGCACCAGCGCACATTTTCCCTACTAGCAGCGGAGTGCTAGCGTAAATCAAAGCTCAGCACTTCGCCGTAAGCGCGGTTAGACTGCAGGACCTGCCTTAACGAGTATGCGGCCCCGGCTTACATTTCCCCAACTAGCAGCAGAGTGCTCCCTGTAATACACGCAGCAGACTCGGGTAGAAATCCGCCTTAAAGCTGTTGTTCCACGCCCGTAAGAAAAAAATAAAAGTGTTCCACTCCATTGTGATTTTTTTTTGTTCGACTCCCCTGACAAGGGCTTGTAGGCCCAAGTGCTCCCCGTAATACACGCGGCAGACTCGGGTAGAAATCCGCCTTAGGCCGTTGTTCCACGCCCGTAAGAAAAAAAAATAAAAGTGTTCCACTCCATTGTGATTTTTTTTTTGTTCGACTCCCCTGACAAGGGCTTGTAGGCCCAAGTGCTCCCCGTAATACACGCGGCAGACTCGGGTAGAAATCCGCCTTAAGGCCGTTGTTCCACTCCCGTGAGATCTTTTTTCAACTTTTGAATGTCGAATGTCGAATGTCGTGCCAGCACGACATTCGATTTGTTGAAGTTTTATTTTTTGAATGTCGAATGTCGAATGTCGTGCAAACACGACATTCGATTTTTTCGAAGTTTTATTTTTTGAATGTCGAACGTCGAATGTCGTGCCAGCACGACATTCGGTTTTTTTCCAACTTATGAATGTCATGACTATAAGGCCTCTAGTACCGAGTGCTCCCTTGAATTACGCGGTAAACTCGGGTAGAAATTCGACTTACGGCCCTAGTAGCTGTCCCGTGAAAAAAAAAAAAAAAAGTGTTTCACTCCATTGTGAAATGTTCGGGCTTCGACTGCCTTGATTAAGGCCTCTAGTACCGAGTGCTCCCTTTAAATTACGCGGTAAATTCGGGTAGAAATTCGACTTACGGCCCTGGTAGCTGTCCCGTGAAAAAAAAGAAAAAAAGTGTTCCACTCCATTGTGAAATGTTCGGGCTTCGACTGCCTTAACTATGGCCTCTAGGACCGAGTGCTCCCTTTAAATTATGCGGTAAATTCGGGTAGAAATTCGACTTACGGCCCTTGTAGCTGTCCCGTGAAAAAAACAAAAAAAAGTGTTCCACTCCATTGTGAAATGTTCGGGCTTCGACTGCCTTGACTAAGGCCTCTAGGACCGAGTGCTCCCTTGAATTACGCGGTAAACTCGGGTAGAAATTCGACTTACGGCCCTAGTAGCTGTCCCGTGAAAAAAAAAAAAAAAGTGTTCCACTCCATTGTGATATGTTCGGGCTTCGACTGCCTTGACTAAGGCCTCTAGTACCGAGTGCTCCCTTTAAATTATGCGGTAAATTCGGGTAGAAATTCGACTTACGGCCCTTGTAGCTGTCCCGTGAAAAAAACAAAAAAAAGTGTTCCACTCCATTGTGAAATGTTCGGGCTTCGACTGCCTTGACTAAGGCCTCTAGGACCGAGTGCTCCCTTGAATTACGCGGTAAACTCGGGTAGAAATTCGACTTACGGCCCTAGTAGCTGTCCCGTGAAAAAAAAAAAAAAAGTGTTCCACTCCATTGTGATATGTTCGGGCTTCGACTGCCTTGACTAAGGCCTCTAGTACCGAGTGCTCCCTTTAAATTATGCGGTAAATTCGGGTAGAAATTCGACTTACGGCCCTTGTAGCTGTCCCGTGAAAAAAACAAAAAAAAGTGTTCCACTCCATTGTGAAATGTTCGGGCTTCGACTGCCTTGACTATGGCCTCTAGGACAGGACCGAGTGCTCCCTTTAAATTATGCGGTAAATTCGGGTAGAAATTCGACTTACGGCCCTAGTAGCTGTCCCGTGAAAAAAAAGAAAAAAAGTGTTCCACTCCATTGTGAAATGTTCGGGCTTCGACTGCCTTAACTATGGCCTCTAGGACCGAGTGCTCCCTTTAAATTATGCGGTAAATTCGGGTAGAAATTCGACTTACGGCCCTGGTAGCTGTCCCGTGCCAGCACGACATTCGATTTTTTAAAGTTTTAATATATGAATGTCGTTTGTCGAATGTCGTGCCAGCACGACATTCGATTTTTTTATTTTTTATTTTTTGAATGTCGAATGTCGAATGTCGTGCCAGCACGACATTCGATTTTTAAAGTTTTAATTTTTGAATGTCGTATGTCGAATGTCGTGCCAGCACGACATTCGTTTTTGAATTTCCAATGTCGAATGTAGACTGCAGGGCCTGCCTTATAGCGTATGCGACCCGGGCTCACATTTCCCCTACTAGCAGCCGATTGCTCGCCTAAATCAAGGCTCAGCACTTCGCCTTAAGCGCGGCTAGACTGCGGGACCGGCCGTATATCATATGCGGCACCGGCGCACATTTCCCCTACTAGCAGCGGAGTGCTAGCGTAAAACAAAGCTCTGTACTTTGCCGTAAGCGCGGGTAGACTGCGGGACCTGTAATAAAAATAAAAGTGTTCCACTCCATTGTGATTTTTTTTCTTAGACTACCGTGACAAGGGCTTGTAGGCCCAAGTGCTCCCCGTAATACACGCAGCAGACTCGAGTAAAAATCCGCCTTAATGCCGTTGTTCCACGCTCGTAAGAAAAAATAAAAGTGTTCCATTCCATTGTGATTTTTTTTTTCGACTCCCATGACAAGGGCTATCTGCCCAAGAGCTCCCCGTAATACACGCGGCAGACTCGGGTAGAAATCAGCCTTAAGGCCGTTGTTCCACTCCGTTGAGATTTTTTTTTAATTTTTGAATGTCGAATGTCGTATGTCGTGCCAGCACGACATTCGTTTTTTTTTTTTCAACTTTTGAATGTCGAATGTCGAATGTCGTGGCAGCACGACATTCGTTTTTTTTTCAAACTTTTGAATGTCGAATGTCGTATGTCGTGCCAGCACGACATTCGATTTTTTTTTTTTTTTTTTTTTTGAATGTCGAATGTCGAATGTCGTGCCAGCACGACATTCGTTTTTTTTTTTTTCAACTTTTGAATGTCGAATGTCGAATGTCGTGCCAGCACGACATTCGTTTTTTTTTCAAACTTTTGAATGTCGAATGTCGTATGTCGTGCCAGCACGACATTCGATTTTTTTATTTTTTATTTTTTGAATGTCGAATGTCGAATGTCGTGCCAGCACGACATTCGATTTTTAAAGTTTTAATTTTTGAATGTCGTATGTCGAATGTCGTGCCAGCACGACATTCGTTTTTGAATTTCCAATGTCGAATGTAGACTGCAGGGCCTGCCTTATAGCGTATGCGACCCGGGCTCACATTTCCCCTACTAGCAGCCGATTGCTCGCCTAAATCAAGGCTCAGCACTTCGCCTTAAGCGCGGCTAGACTGCGGGACCGGCCGTATATCATATGCGGCACCGGCGCACATTTCCCCTACTAGCAGCGGAGTGCTAGCGTAAAACAAAGCTCTGTACTTTGCCGTAAGCGCGGGTAGACTGCGGGACCTGTAATAAAAATAAAAGTGTTCCACTCCATTGTGATTTTTTTTCTTAGACTACCGTGACAAGGGCTTGTAGGCCCAAGTGCTCCCCGTAATACACGCAGCAGACTCGAGTAAAAATCCGCCTTAATGCCGTTGTTCCACGCTCGTAAGAAAAAATAAAAGTGTTCCATTCCATTGTGATTTTTTTTTTCGACTCCCATGACAAGGGCCTTCGGCCCAAGTGCTCCCCGTAATACACGCCGCAGACTCGGGTAGAAATCAGCCTTAAGGCCGTTGTTCCACTCCGTTGAGATTTTTTTTTAATTTTTGAATGTCGAATGTCGTATGTCGTGCCAGCACGACATTCGTTTTTTTTTTCCAACTTTTGAATGTCGAATGTCGAATGTCGTGCCAGCACGACATTCGATTTTTTGAAGTTTAATTTTTGAATGTCGAATGTCGAATGTCGTGTCAGCACGACATTCGATTTTTTTTTTTCCAACTTTTGAATGTCGAATGTCGAATGTCGTGCCAGCACGACATTCGTTTTTTTTTTCAACTTTTGAATGTCGAATGTCGAATGTCGTGCCAGCACGACATTCGTTTTTTTTTTTCAACTTTTGAATGTCGAATGTCGAATGTCGTGCCAGCACGACATTCGTTTTTTTTCCAACTTTTGAATGTCGAATGTCGAATGTCGTATGTTTAGCTAACTTCACACAGCTGGCCAAGACACGTGATACACGACCAACTGCGTATTTGCGACAGGGGAAGATCTAGTTCAGCGTGTGCCTACGATTATCCTGAATCAAGAGCTTCCTCGTTCCCCCATAAAGTCCTACAGGCATTCTGGAATGTCTCATTAAGAACGATATTAAACACCAAGCAATTAGGCTATACGCACTTCTATTTGAATTGGAATTACTCTCAAAACATCCGGGTACATATTCAACAGTCGTTCTACGTATCATTCGAATCCTTAAATCACGAAATAACACAATGTCTGCCAATGTTTTGCCAATTAGAAATCATGTTAACATGGCTCCTTTTTACATTTTCAGGTAGACAGCTCAGAGAAACTGGTTGCTTTACTGACATCAAAACAGGGCGACGACGCCGCCTCGGCGGCTGTGGACCGCACAATGGACTTCAGTTGTTTATTGGTCGGATTTCCGGTCGACACCATGACTGAAAACGACTTTCACATCACGAAGATGTCTTATTTGTTTAATGAGGAGGAAGGGGATTCGATCGCCTTACCAGACTGAAAGTTGCATGCTTCATAATCACCCTTTACAAGGACACATATCAGGGTAGGTTTAATTATCTCTTTCCAACACACAGACGTTTTCTGACACATCTGCAGTCGAAGACATTTGAACACATTGTGACAAAAGAAGAAATTACTCATCATGAGAAATTCCTCCTTTTGTCACAATGTTTTCAACTTTAATCAATAGTTTGACATTCATTTATAGAGATCTTCAATAGTTGTGTCTCTCTGACTCAACAATTTACAAGTGAAGCGAGCAGGGAAGAAAACATTGAGTGGAAAGGATAATGTTTGCATTACCTGCTTTCTCGGGAAATATGGTTGCGTTCACACTGCTTTAATTAATACCCTAGGCGAAACAGGATTAATTTAACTGCCGCCAGATCATAAGAGTTTTACTTTTTCCACGTGAACTTGAGGTTTGTCTTTTTCTTTTCCCTCACAAAATGCTTCTATGTTTGCTTATTTATGAACGAACAAAGTTATAAATTAAATTTATTCTCATTTCAGGCCGAACCAATGGCTCATAAAAACACAAAGAAGTAGTCCAGCCGATTTACTCACTCATCTTCGAATGATGTCATCTTGCTGAGACTGTTCTGTGTTTCTGTTTACTCGCAGTGATACATAAACGTGAAGGACACTTGATTCTTGTTTCTGCTGTGACGCAAATGACAGAAAACTACTCGTCCATTTCATCTTCATGTTGATTTATTTTTCAGAAGAACCCCTTCAACCCTGATCTCCATATGCACGACTTTAAATCATTAACGTACGCCGTAATGTTAGCCTTTAAATCAGAGCTCTAGATAACGGGGCGTTTTACATGTTCTAAAATCCTTATTTGACCCTCTAACCCTATGTTGTGGGTACTCAAAAGAATCGTTTTGCTTTAATAATAATAGAGAAATTGTGGGAAAAAGAGCTGACTAACCCTCCTTATCTGGACCTCTGCTTTAAATAAATATGTACCAGCAATGTTGAACAAGATCAGCATGTACATTTGCTCAGTCTTATATTGTTTGCTACCTTTTTCAGTAGGTAGCAGAGACTATTTCATAGGTTCCCTACGACTTTGTTTACCTTTCCAAAGTACAATAAATATGAACAGAGCTTTAGATAAGGGGTGTTTTCAATGTTCCAAAATCCTTATTCGACCATATAACTCTATGTTGTGGGTACTCAAAAGAATCGTCTCATTGAGACAATTCTTTTGAGTACCAACATCAAATTGTTTGGTTTGATAGTAAGTGAGATATTGTTGGGAAAACGGCTGTATATTCCTCCTTATCTCTGATGCAGCAGTCAATTTTGAAAACATGCAGGTAAAACTATGAAGATTATCTATATATGAAAGAATAATTATTGAATAGGGTTGAAAACGTTATGGCAGAAGGAGAAATGGTTCATTATGTGCAATTTCTCCTTTTTTCACAATGTCGTCAGAAGTCTTCCGCTGCAGAATCATCAGAAAACCTCTATAGGCGGGAAATGTTTAAAATAAATATTCCTGATACTTGTCCCATATATATATACAGTGGGGAAACCAAAATATTGTTTTTGTTATTGATTGACATTAGATAAAGGCCATCGATAAAACAAGAGTAGAAGATACACTTATTCACTTTATTTCCGAATCTAGATTGTATATTTGGTTCTTACCTGTATAAACTGAGACGATTTGTTTTGTGTACTCACAACATCCGGTTTGAAGGTCATATAAGGACATTTTAGATAAGTGAAATCGAGGGCTTGGCGTGAAACAGTTGTAACTAAAATTGGTATGTTTTTACCAAGGTTAATCACCTCGCCATAAAGTCTTTATAATCGATAAATCATTTTTCTTGGTAAACAATGGAAATTTAGGTGCCATTGCTCGTTCTGAGCAATGGCACCTAAATTTGCATTGTTTACAAAGGGGTCAAAATTGCCCCGAAACCAGGGCTTTCAAAATAGGATTTTAGTAACAACCGTTTCACGCCAATCCCTCGAAGTATTCTCCGTATCTAGAGCTCTGCATGTTGACGGACAGTGAAGACTCTGATGGGATTGTTCGTATGTAACGTATGTAACGGTTTCACCGGAGTCTTCACTGTACGCTCATCCATTGAGACTCCACTCGATAGAAGCGTATTGCATTGCTATTCACTTGCAAAAGACCTCGTCATTGTCCCCGCCTGTCATTGATGATGGAGGCCGAGCCCCGGTTAGCTCAGTCGGTAGCGACGCGGGCTGTCACTCCATGGCTTGTGAGTTCGAAATCCCGGCTCGGCCAACTTTCTTTCCGACGATTGACAAAAGTCAATGCGACATGCGTCATTCGTCTTCCACCAATGGGCTAAGTCTATGTGGAAAAGCAGCTAGTGGCTTGGGAAGATTGTTGTGTGGAGTACTGGTGTGAGAAAACCAGGAAATGCATGAGTAGGTAAACTGGCCGCCGTGATATAACTGAGCAATTGTTAAAAACGGCGTTAAACCCCAATCAATCAATCAATTGATGCTGTAAAAGATTATTTGACATTTCTAGCCATTGTTGTAGATTTCAATAGGACATTGTTACGTTATTCCGATTTTGTCTAATAGGTTTTATTTGTCAAAAGCATGGTGATTATTTATATTAACAGAAATCTCCAAACAGAGGTAAAATTGCAACGATACATTAGTCATATCATTGGGATAAACCATAGTGAGAAATATTATTTTTATTAGACACATATTATATCATTAACATTATGAAATATCATGTTTTATAACTGCGTATGTCCGATGGGCATTTTTGTTTGGTTTCACGCAAAACTGTTGTAAATGGTTGTAAAATAGTTTTGCGTTCATCTTGTCATCGATTTACTACTTAGCAAAGGTCTCAATCTGCGAAATTGCTCAATACATGGCAATAAGGCTTTTAAATCGAATATGATCTGATTGAACGCGCTGTATTGATAAATTAATGAAGTAAGATATAACAATCTGACCTAGTTAATAGTTTATTTATTTTCTTTGTATGTATGTATGTATGTATGTTTGTCTTTGTCGCACGTATTCTGACAATATAACCTGACAATGTGTTTATTTGTGGCAATGTAATACTTCATTTAGTTTATTCAACCATTGATATACAAAACATATTCAACAAACTGCACGGGTTGTTCAAATAATAATTAGCTCTGTCAATAACGTTTGTTTTGTTACTTTTAAACAAAGGTCCAAAGGGTAACACAAAACGTGCCAGTTCTCATTTAAAAAGTGTTAGAATTTAGTATGCAGTTATTTATTTATAGATTAGTCCTTTAAGTTAAAGTAAAGAACATACTCGGAGAGCCTGACACTATGTAACCCATATTCCACTCCTACCGAGCCCCGGTAACTCAGAGGGGTTGTGAGTTCAAATCCCAGCTCGGCCAACATTCTGTCTGACGTTTGACAAAAATCACTGTGACCTGCGTCATTCGTCTTTCACCAATTGGCTGTTTAACAGTCTATGTGGAAAAGTAGCCAGTTTCTTGGAAAGTATGTTGTGTGGTGTACTGGTGTGGGAAAACCAGGAAACGCATGAGTAGGTGAACTGGTCGCCGTAATATGACTCAAAAATTGTTGAAAACGGCGTTAAACCACCAATCAATCAATCAACCATATCCCACTCCACTGTTACAACTGATTTAGATATTTCCACTCTCTGTTGTGTATACCAAATATTGATATATGGAGGAGAGGCGAACAGTCCAAGGGTAAACTTCACATATGCAGCCAAATGAACTAATTTATCTTTCTTCCAAAGATGTGCTATATGTGCTTTGTGTTCTTAATAAACGTTAATTACTATTTTAATCCTTTCACATCTACATATCGAGGGCTTCGTGCAAAACGGTTGTAACTACATCTTGTTCAAGATGTAGTTATAACCGTTTTGCATGAGACCATCGATATGAATGTTTACGCATCTGCAAAAGACGAGTTTCTGAAAACATTGCGACAAAAGAAACAATTGCTCATGCTGAGCAATTTCTGTTTTTGCCAGAATTTGTTCAACACAATTTAATAATCATACTTTCATTTATCCATGTTTTTACATAGGAAAGGGAAATGGTTAAAACATAGTCATTAACATCTACGGACTCCGAATAGCTTGAACAAATACACATATTTTGTTAATATTTGAATGGCTGTGCAAGTTTAATTTATAGTTTATTTATTTTCCTGTCCCATCTTTGCTTAGATCTTCAGTTCTGATTATGTATATATATATTACAGTGCAGGTCACTGGTTTTGATGTTCATTGTGTAAATATGTATATATTATTATTGATGTTATTGCCTTTATTTAACATAGTATTTAAGTAAAAACTAGATACAGTATGTTTCATTGAAAATAAACATGATTGAAACCAGAACAAAGAGTCTTCTATGTTTTCCTAACCTTTTTATTGAGGTTTATGTCCTTTTCGACCAATATTTCGGTCACGGCGAAAGTTCATATGTTCATGGTCCTTGGATAAATAAACTAGTACTAGGCCAGGAAATGTGCCATGTCCAATGGCAGTCAACCATGACCGCCCTGGGATCGAACCTTCGACGCCCGGTTACAAAACCTCGACGCTAACCGCTCGGCCACGGCGGATTCCTGTTCCAAACATTAAAACTGAGGACTGGCCTATTTGGGAAGACTGACTTCCATGGTTGTGTTTGTTTAGTGTTTAGTGTTTTGTGCCGCTTTCAACAACTGTTCAGTCATAGTTGGGGCTAGGTACCAGAACTAATGGTCCATTTAACCTGACAACTTTATCAAACACTCTGCTACCACTACACTACCGAGGCGGCTGTTTTCGTACGTCTAACTGCAATGAAAATATCGGAATAAATTAATAGATGATGAATACAGATGATGCTTCTTTTTCAAGACAATAATGAAAATTAATGATAAATATTCCATGAGCATTATAAATTTGTCTCCGATATTTTAAAATGTCTCCTGTTGAAGTTTCAAATGTCAAATGTCAATGCCGCTAAAGAAAATGCTTAACTCAAAAAGTGTGATTTTTATACTCTTTTTCATACAATATTTTCAAATGTAATCCACTATAGAGGCGCCAAAATGCCTTTATCAAATATTCAAATGATAGCGAAAGTGTATCGGTATATACATTTTAACTGAAATACTTAACAATGTAATATTTGAGAGGAAGGTGTTTAACTTAGAAACAAATAATATACAATAGAAATGAAAACAGGTAGGTTATGATTAAAAAAGACCTGATGTTTAGAGAATTATATTAATTATTAATAGAGGGGATTATATCGGATTAGAGCTTCAATCTGGGAAAATGGGTATTCGCTTTTGCATGATAAGATTAGCCACCACTTTTCTACAGTATGATATACTAAGACTCGAACATGCTTTAACTCTCTCTCTCTCTCTCTCTCTGCGTCAAGGACCATATTGGGGATTATGCAAACAAAACAGATTCACGTAAGACAGTATCATATGCCTTTAGTTATACAAATATTCCAAACCTCTCGTTACATAAAATATGAATTCTCCCGATTGCTTTAACATGGAAGAGTCTACATCTAGAAATTCGGCGCTGAGTGAAGAGGCATTGACTGGATACAAATTGATTCAAACCTAGGACAGCCAGTGCATAATGGTCTGGTTCCATACTGGTCGAATGTGTCAGAGGGTGTATTTTCCTGCGGCGAGGTTTTGTTTATTAAAGTAAATACTATCTCGATGTTACCACAATGGGAGAGAGATTTCTAACCGCAAATCCTTGACCGTTTATTTTACTAGTCTTTATCATCTATGACCGAGAAACAAGGCCGTTTGAACCCGATGATTTGAGTTCACTTGTATTTATAGGAAATATAACATCTTTACATGTATACCCATCACACAGAGTTTAATAATTTGTCTCATTAAAACAAGTTAAATGAAACTGCGATTCAAGACATAGGTGATTGATAATATTTGATTTATTACAGTTTACGCAATTTTAGCAGTGTTTCAGTTAGACGAAAACAATAACAAAAGTTATCCGCATTAACAGTGTGTCTAATAAGCAGTAGGATTGATTGATTGGTTGATTGTGTTGTGTTTTACGCCGCTTTCAACAATGTTTCAGTTATATCACGGCGTTTTCCAGGTGAGTTACAAGTACTACTGGTCCATTTATCCTGACACCAGCCTGTCAGTCGAAAAGCTAACCCCGCAACCCTGTGCGCAAAGGAAGGCAAGCCATTACTACCATTCTTTAAAATCTTAGCGTGTCTTATCAGGAGTAGGATTGAAAGCGTATCTTACCCAATGACCCTCCACCAATACCGCTACAAGCGAGATAGAACTCAGGACGCCCGGTCTTCAGATTGTTTGGGGTTTAACGCCATTTTTAACAATTTCTCAGTTATATTACGGCGGCCAGTTCACCTACTCATACATTTCCTGGTTTTCTCACACCAGTACTCCACACAACAATCTTCCCAAGCAACTGGCTGCTTTTCCACATAGACTTAGCCCATTGGTGGAAGACGAATGACGCATGTCGCATTGACTTTTGTCAATCGTCGGAACGAAAGTTAGTCGAGCCGGGATTCGAACTCACAACCCCTGGATTGACAGCCCGCGTCGCTACCAACTCCCCGTCTTCAGGCAACGAGTGCACTCAGCCAATATTGTATAAAAGGAATCCGAGTGGTACGCGTCGGAGATTTGGAACCGGGCTTCTCGGGTTCGACCCCTAGTCGCGAAGGTCATGGTGGAGTGCCCTTTGTCAAGGCACATTTCCATTCCTAGTATTGGTTTGTTCACACCGTTCTCATGAATTTAAGTGAACTGTCGCCGTGATATAACTGAAATAATGTTGAAAACGACGTCAAACCCTGATAAAACAAACAAACACACATTGTTGTATAAAACGAAACAAAATATTAAAATGTTTTGCATATGTGCATGGACTCGCGGTTTGAAAAACGATCAAATTTGACGTGGCGTGGCTCATATTGCGTCGTGCTAGAACATATTTCATTTGTCAAAAAAGTGGTATTAATACGAAAACAAACCACCATGGCTACCAATATGGACAGTTATCTTAAGGGGTCTCTCGGTACAACGTGATTGTCTCGTCTACTTTAACCTCTTTACTGTAAAGACGAAAAATGTGGGTCTATAAATTGAGTCAAGTCATACGAAAACTGGCATTCACAAGATTTTTCTACCGATAATACGAAAACCAATATATTATAAATGTATAATATCGGTGCATTGCATTTCGAGGGCTTGGTGTGAAACGGTTGTAACTAAAAACCTATTTTGCAATTTTGACCCCTTTGTAAACAATGCAAATTTAGGTGCCATTGCTCAGAACGAGCAATGGCACCTAAATTTCCATTGTTTACCAAGAAAAATTAATTAATGCTTATAAAGACTTTATGGCGAGGTGATTAACCTTAGTAAAAAAATACTAATTTTAGATACAACCGTTTCACGCCAAGCCCTCGATATAGGCTTTCGTGACATATTTTTCCCGAGCCCCGTAGCAACGCGGATATATCAATCAAGGGGTTGTGAGTTCAAACCCCGGCTCGACCAACATTCTTTCCGACGTTTGACAAACGTCACGTCATTCGTCTTCCACCGGAGGGCGAACAGCCTATGTGGAAAAGCAGCCAGTTGCTTGGAAAGAATGGTTTGTGTTGTACTGGTATGAGAAAGCCATGAAATACATGAGTAAGCGAACTGGCCGCCGTGCTATGACTGCGTTAAACACTAATCAATCAATGAGTGGTGACATTATACGATAATAATCACACTGCACGGAGACGCAGACTCATCTAGAGTAGGGTTTACCTTCAAATTATTGTATGTCACTTTGACCCGCCCACACCTACAACATATCTGCAACTTCAAAATCATAAAGGAAAACATATGGAAAACCTCTTTAAATGAATGTATAATTATTGAATAAAATGAAAAGGTCTTGTTTTCAAATGGTGTCTTATGCCGATGCCTTAGAATGCGTCTACATGTTGTATATATAAATCGTTAAATAACATTTGCTTTCAAAGTTAAATTTACACAGCCCGAGTCTTAGCCTGTTCTGCTGTTTACTTTCTTGCCATAAAAATGTTAAAACATATCTTAATTAACTTATGAATGAACTCTTCCAAAGGTAATGAGCTCATACATTCAACAGATTATGGGCTAACCCTTTCCCAATTACAAAATATATGCAGCAGAAAATAGTTTTGAAAACGTATTTTTAAAAATATGGATAATATTTATAAATTAAAGAGCATTCACCGGATTGAGTTGAAAACATTGTGAAATGGGGAAATTGCTCATTATGAACAATTTCTCCCTTTGTCATAATGTTTTCAAAAGTATTCTGCAAAATTCGTCTATATGTGGAAGGGGTAAAGCTTACAGTTAAATAAACCGACTTGCACCCAACAAGACAAACATTAAAACCGCAAAATGGAGTGCATCCGATAACTGTTTTATTTCCTTAGTGGCCTAGTGAACGAGATTATATTCTTAGTGGTGCCAGTCTGTTTTTGTCGGTGTTAATTTTGTCTCCTTCTATTTATACTGCACCATCTGTTCTGTTTAACCCTTTCCTAAATGCAGACGACGCATCTGCAGCAGCCGGTATTTGAAAACGTAGTTACGGCTGGAGAAATTTCTCATAATAGTTATTGTAATGTGGACAATTCCACATTAGATACTTCAGCAGCAGGAATCTGTGAACAACGTTGCTACATGTTTCATGTAAATGACCCTTACTCCTTTTCAAAGATTTGTTCTATTCTATCATACTTTCATTTGCGCAAATCTTGCATGTGTGGTCATTTCTCAGGATATGATTATATCTTCACACTGAGATCTCTGAATCTGTTCCATAATAAAGTATAGTATAGTTTATCTAGGAGGATAACACAAGACCTCCCGTGTGAAATAATTTTTAAGTCAATTTCTAATTATTTTAAGAAAGGATGGATTTTTTTTTTCAAACTTTAACAAATTATATTGTTTCTTACCCATGCGTTACTCAGGGGCGTAGCTCCCTTTAGGCACTGTAAGCACGTGCCTACACATTTTTTCTAAAAATGCCCAAAAATGCAGCTGCGGCGATATACATCTGCGTAATGTATCGACCAGATCAGCCTGCGCTGTCCACGCAGACTGATCCGGCCGACACATTCCGTCTAAGGGGGGGGGGGGGGGATAGATAAAGTATTGATTCCTGAAACAGAAAATCCACAGGAGGCGAAAAGTGTATATCCGGGTACGCCTGTGTGGCATGCTTAGGCTGATCCGGGTCGATACTTTACGCAGAGTCCACAATGTTGATTTTCTCACGAGACGGCCTACACATTGATTATTGCCAAGCTACGCCCCTGGTACTTGTTGTCTTTATACCCAAATTTGTTTAACAATTGTATATTAATGTTCCGGTGATGACAGATTGATTGTTTGGTATTTTTAACGCCGCTTTCAGCATTATTTCAATTATATTATGGAGTTTCTTGTGTACGTAATCAGTACTACTGGTCCAATTATCCTGACACCAGCCAGTCAGTCGTTATGCTTACCCGGCAACCCTGAGCGCCAAGGAGGGAAGCCATTACTAGCACTTTCAAAGTATTTTGTATTATCCGACCGGCGTTCGAACCCGCGATCTCCTAAACCCGAGGCGGACGTTCTTTACCCCTTTTCCTCATATAGACGCTTTCTGACGCCTTTGCAGCAGACGTCTTTTTGAAAACATAGTGACAAAAGAAGAAATTGCTCAAAACGAGCAATTTCTCCTTTTGACACAATGTTTTCAACTTTTAGTCATAGGTTATCCATTCAATTAAAGAGATTTTCCATTTTTTGACAAAATATGTTCAAAGTCGTCTGCTGCAGAATTGTCGTATGAGGGAAAGGGTTAACTACACCATCGAGGCGGTGGTGATGATATAAATATACCTTCACATTTTAATACATTAGTGGATTCAGTCACATAACAGTATATCACTACGATCAGTGAAGTATATAAGACCCATTCCCACATACAATAAATCTACAGCAGAACGCATCGAGGCTTAAATATGGAAAATCTATATAATTCAAGGTACATTGATTAAACATTGTGTCAAAGGGAAAAAACATTGTTCTTTATGAGCAATTTCGTATTTTGTCACAATGTTTTAAAAAAAGAAGTGATCTGCTTCAGATAACTCAAAATGTGTCTGCAACTGAAAATGAAGTATTGTAAACGTTTCTGCTACTACTGTTTACAGTATGGCCTGTACGTTCTGCGCTCACACCAACATATCTATTTTCGCTGAAATAAACTTTTTTGAGACTGATCGGTAAAAGTTTCCATTTGATTAGAATTAACCCTTTCCCTCATACGACAATTCTGCAGCAGACGACTTTGAACGTATTTTGTCAAAACATAGAAAATCTCCATAATTAAATGGATAACCTATGCCAAAAAGTGGAAAACATTGTGGCAAAAGGAGAAATTGCACGTTCTGTGCAATTTCTTCTTTTGTCACTATGTTTTCAAAAAGCCGTCTGCTGCAGAGGCGTCAGAAAGCGTCTATATGAGGGAAAGGGTTAACCTTGAACAATTACAAACTAAGTACATGTTTATCAAACGGTGAAGCCCCGTGAAATTGGGGGATTCTTTAGCGCGGCCGAGTCTAGCGATCCTGGACTGGTATTGCAGCTTTTGCGTACATAGAACACTCGCTTGAGTATGCGCATGGGCAGATTCAACAACAGACTCTCCACTAACTGCATTAACTGACCGAGGACTAGATGTGTAGTCCCGCAGATGTTAAGTCAATCTAATTTCACATGGTGCCAATTCGGATAATCAACACATGTCCGAATCGCCGGACGCGGTTCATATTAATTGGCGAGTAATCAAAATAAATTCACCGTAGAGGGAACTGATATCTTCACCCTTTCTCTCATACAACACTTCTTCAGCAGACGACTTTAGATACATATGATTTGAGACATTGTAAACATCTACAAATGAAACTTTAATTGTTGAATAACGTTGAAAACATTGTGGCAAAAGGATAAAATGCTCATAATTAGCAATTTCTTCTTATGTCAGAACGTTTTAAAAAGTCGTCTGCTGCAGTGGCGTCAGAAAGAGTCTATATATGGGTAAGGGTTAATACCGTAGTACTTGGGACCATGCTTTCGTTTTCAGAGGATTTCCATTGTATAGCCTCGGCACTTTAAAAGTCGTCTGTTGATTATGTGTTGTATGTGGGAGAGAGTGGGTTTAATGAATTTTAACAAAGACAAAACCGATAAATATATATATCTCTCTTGCATTAGTAATTTTATTTTGAGTTCCTCCGTTATAATGTCTGAAGCCACCGAAAACTACTTGTTGCAGCTTAAACAAAGAAAGAGTCAATAATAACTCATCAGTCGCCATTATATGGCTAGCAAATAAACTGCGATTTGAATTACTAAGTACATTGACGTCAGCCTGCGAATTTACAACATATGTTCGGCCTCTTCACAGTCCGTCAATGTTAAACTCAAAGAGACATCCGACAAATAGTAAGAGCAGAAGCCATGGAAAAGCAGATGGAAATGTGGCCACACTTTCCAACAATATCGAATAATTGGAAATGTGCTTTCGGACAATTTTCCGTGATAAGTAAAAAAAAAAGATCGGACCACGCATTCTTAAAGTCTGACAGATATTTGATACACAAATACTGGGAGGATTCTTTACCATGCTGCCTTGCTGACGGTAGACGCTGGTCGGATTGTTCGTATGCACAGACATATATCTTCATCTTAAATGTTCACAAATGTTCAAGTGCCTAATTGTCTACGTCCAAGCTTATATTTCATTGCTAACGTTTAATATTCACTTTAAATACACAATCATGTCAGTCAAACGCATTAAGATGAAACGATTTGCGGTTTCAGCTATACAACGTGGGTGTCTTAGACATATATTATTATATTAACCACCAAGTTTACTTCATGATTGAGGTGTCTACCAAACGCATTGAACCGGAGGACGAATGTATGGAACGCCATGACTTGCGTGCTTATATGCGGTAGATACTGTATTATATGCAGTAGATATATATAGTGTGGTGTTCACTGCATATAAGGAAAAAAGCCCCGCAAAGTATGGGTACAGTGACTACAACATACACTTCAGTTTGCACATCATATATAATGTAAAGAGCACCACGTATAAATAATCTACTGCATACAATGGCATTTGTACCACACACAAATTTGAATGCACTGCATATTAAGACACTACCACCACATATAAGATAAGTTGTACTACATATTACAAAGAAAGGACAGCATATAAAGAAACTAGTTCGACACAAAATGAAATTTCTACTGCATATAATGAAATACCTACCACATATAATGACATATCTGACAATATTTAACTCATATAATGAAACATATACCGAATATAAATAAAAGAGTCATAATAGGATGGCTATGGCGTTCCATAAAAATGTATATAAAGCATAAGACTAAAAGGTGTGCCATCTGAAAATGATGGCAACATGTGGGTAATTACTCAACTATAACTAAGCACGGATTGATTAATCACAACAATTGCCATGCACCATGCGTTGGAAATAGTGAAGATAAAGTTCTGCACCTGCATCCGTGATGCATGATTCAAATGTTAAGTGTTTATCAAAGGTTCTCTTGTAGGTTTCTGTTAGTGCAAGGTATGAACAGTGCAGACCCAGTTCGTATACGCAGGGTGGTCTACATTAGTCGCACTCATGCCTTTAAATGCCTTAATGATAGTTTAGACTGGAGTATGCTTCTTCAGTCGTATTTTCCCCGATTCCCATTTAAAAATATATTCGATAGAATTGATTGATTGATTGGGGGTTAACGCCATTTTATACAAATGTTCAGTCATGTCACAGCGGCCAGTTACCTACCAATATGTTTTCTTGCTTCCTTACACCAGTAATTCACACAACATTCCTTCCAAGCAACTGGCTGCTTTTGCGCATAGACTATAAGCCCAGTGGTGGAAGACAAATGACGTTTGTCACAGTGACTTTTGTCAAACGTCGGAAAGAATGTTGGCCGAGCTGGGGTTCGAACTCGCAACCCCTGGATTGACAGCCCCGCGTCAATTATTTATATTTGCACAAAGGTCCGGGGGTGTATCCTAGTTATCATTTCCCCTGGTCTAACCGTTTACCACGTACAGCAACTCTGTAGCAGACGACTTTAAATACATTAAGACAACAGCATGGAAAATATCTTGAAATGAAAATACGAATAATTTGAATTGAATTGAATATATTGTGGCAAAAAGAGAACTTTATTATCATGAAGAATGTTTCGTTTTGTCACAATTTTTTTTTTTAAATCGTCAGCTTAAAACGCGTTAAAATGAAAGGGTTAATTTGTGCTATAAAGGGATCACAAGAACTTAACCCTTTCCCTCATACGACAATTCTGCAGCAGACGACTTTGAACATGTTTTGCCAAAAAATAGAAAATCTTTATAATTGAATGGATAACCTATGACTAAAAGTAGAAAACATCGTGACAAAAGGAGAAATTGCACGTTTTGTGCAATTTCTTCTTTTGTCACTATGTTTTCAAATAGCCGTCTGCTGCAGAGGCGTCAGAAAGCGTCTATATGAGGAAAAGGGTTAAAACACATTAAATATGAAACAAAGATAGAAAAGCCACATCCAGACCTATAATTCTTGAACACAATTACAAACACAGCAAAGCTTGTCTAAATATAGAAGAATATAATCTGCTGCAGATCAATTTAAACAATTGATATCTGAATTTCATTATTTTCATTGCTAAATCGGGGAAAATGAAAGATAAAAAGCCTTCCAGATATGGCCTTATTTGTATTTAACATTTAAAAGGGCTTTGAGACGTGTTATAAACTCCGGTTCATGACGAAAGGGTTCTACAATAGATACCATGCCCTACCTACAAGCACATTAAAGGCACTGAACTCGAGATGGAGATAATAAATTTGAAATATTGAAACTTCTTCAAATATTGCTATTAGTGACAACAAAATTTGGCTTACTGTGTATGTCAATCCAGTAAAAATGAAGCACAAACAATCAATATTTAGATGTATATGGTACTGGAAAATTAGATAATTACTCTAATTGTATACCAGAATCATGATTCTAATATTTTAAGACAACTTTTGAACAGTTTTAAAGCTTTGACTATAATATATATAATCTGGAGTTCAGCACATCTAAATTCAATTAATTGATTACTTGGTGGTTTGAACAATATATTGGGTGAAGTCTAAGACTTTTAAGCGCTTGAATGGTAAATAAATGAAGTTAATTTCAATGAATTTTGTCGATCATCGGGAAGAATGAATGGCCCAGTCAGGGTTCGAACTAATGACCTCTTCGATCCAATGGATTAATAGCCCTCGTCGCTACCGACGGAGCCTTTAGGGCTCGGTCTTGAAAGTTAAATTGAAAAATCTCGCGACTATGGGTTGCGGGTGGTGTTTCATATTCAAGCAGTGTAGACACTGGTGAGCCTTTACATGCGCACCGGTCTAATTACTTGTCTGTAAGAAGAATAACTCATCTCCTTAGTTTACCTTTGCTAATACAACAAAGCTATCGCACACCACGGTGCCTATTATATTGGTAAATTATATTATAAAAGATCATTTCCGAACTCTTTACCAATCTTGATTGGTTTATTTACAGGTTGCTGAACTCCGGATTATAGATAATTTAGTCAACGTTTTAAAACTGTTCAAAATTAGAGTAATCATTTCACTTTCTAGTACAATAAACATCTAAATATTGATCGTTTCAGTTTCAGTTTTACTGGGTAGATATACCCAGTAAGCCAAATTGTGTACATGTTCATGACTTTCCATTGACTGTTTTTCAACATTTATTGCCAAAATAGTTTTGAACTATTTATAACTTACTTTATGTCACAATTAGCAATATTTGCAGAAGATTCATCATTTCAAAATGTTGATATCCATCTAGAGTTGAGCACCTTAATACATCGAAATACTTACATTAATTATTTTGCGACCAAGGAAGACTGTGATCCGAATATACATAATAATGCATAGACTGTACTTTCTTGGGTCTTACATGACTAGAATATTCCGTAGTTCGGTTTTCCCTTTTGGCTTAACTAAACGACGCAACACGAAGTGTATTAGGTTCTTCCTTCATTCTTCACAGGATATGTTGATTGTAATATTAGACCACATATGGCGTAATCCGAACCGCTATCCCGGTTATTACTGGGATGAATTGGAATGGTCTATTGAGGAAATTGCTTGTTTGTTAGAAGAAATAGACAAAGCTCATTCTACATTTGAACACAACAACTAAACAGTTATAGCGCAGCGTATGTTTGATTGTTTTTTAAGTATTCTAAAATGACCATTTCCTTCAGCCTTTGTATATTTAAAAAAGTAAATACAAGAAGACACGTTCTAAAGCGCTGTTACATCAAATAGGTCACGTTTCGTGAAATCCGACTTTCGAGACTTTGCGACTGAAGATCAAGATGAGTTTTCGCATCCGCGCAGTATGGTCAGACTCTCCGTGGCTGCATATAGTCATTCAAGCATCCTCATAGCTAGTGGAGAACAATGAAGACCAATACTACGGGTATGAATCGGCTCTTACTTGACGATGATTTCAAGACATACTAAGGTCAGTCTCTCATTGAAGACCACCTCGGTGTTGTAGAGGTAGAGCGTCCGCCTCGGGCACAGGGAGGTCTCGGACTCGCTCACCGGCCGGGTCATACCACAGACTTAACCCTTTCCCTCATAAAGACGCTTTCTGACGCCTCTGCAGCAGACTGCTTTTTGAAAACATAGTGACACAATCACACTTTATTTTAGGTTGACACTTATTCCCAAGTCATAGTGTAATGCTTTGAAGCTGCTGTGCCTCGCTTTTGTCATCCCCACGATTTCGAGGGCTTGGTGTGAAAGGGTTGTAACTAAAATCGGTATTTTTTTACCAAGGTTAATCACCTCGCCATAAAGCCTTTATAAGCGTTAAATCATTTTTCTTGGTAAACAATGGAAATTTAGGTGCCATTGCTCGTTCTGAGCAATGGCACCT
This sequence comes from Serripes groenlandicus, assembly GCA_031761405.1. Classification (NCBI taxonomy): domain Eukaryota; kingdom Metazoa; phylum Mollusca; class Bivalvia; order Cardiida; family Cardiidae; genus Serripes; species Serripes groenlandicus. The sequence goes on along the minus strand of JASEVX010000001.1, from coordinate 162,026,482 downwards.
ACATTTGCATTGTTTACAAAGGGGTCAAAAATTGCCCCTAAACTAGGGTTTTCAAAATAGGTTTTTAGTTACAACCGTTTCACACCAAGCCCTCGATTTGAAACCCTCGGACGGTTGCTACTTTGTCGCCACGCTTTAGCCTTAAAGGTTGTACATTCTTAAAGTTTAAAAGCATAGGCGATCATTGTTTGTTTCAGTGTTTTAATACAATTTCTTTCATCGAGTCGAAATCAAATATAGATCATTTTCAAGAATGGCGAAGCCACGTGAGAAATCAAAGCGCCAATGGCACTGTAGTGGCGATCGTATGGAAAATCCTGCAAAGTAACAAGCAGTATATCGGTGTAGGGCTTGCGATGACTCTGGTGCGGGTAAATTTGAGAATGTATTAACCCTGCATCTTTTGACAGTAGAATAATGTTAGTTTGCCAGAATGTTGTATTGGTGATTTTTTAGTTACGTTCTGAAATTGGTCATGATGGGTTAAAAATAAGGCCATTCCAATGTTATGAGAAATCTAGTTGGTATTCGATAGACTACCGTTTTAGATCATTAGAATGGCTATTTGTAATCTAAATTGTTCGGGTAATCACATGTTCATCACCAGGTCGCTAGGCCATATTAAGATAAAATATTGTTTACACTTTAGAAATGACTAAATTATCAAGAAAGGAGAGAAAACAGTATCCATTATTTTGGTCTTTGTTTCAATGATGTCCGATATTAAACAGGTCTGTTCAATTTAGTCCCTTCACATTGCATGATTGAGGGTTGTCAGAGACATATAAACACAGTGTATTCATATGTCTCTGAGGTTGTTAAACTGCTTCGAACAAACACAAAACATTCTCAAAAAGCACAATTTCACTATTTGCCAAACTGTTCAATTTATATATATTATAATGCTCGATCTCCAAACTAAATTAGGCTACACTTTCAGCATTGATTGCTAATTGACTCTAGAATGTGCAGACGTGTATACATACATAACGTGTGTATACATACATAACGTGTGTACACACTGACATCGTGTGTCCTTTAAACCTTTGTAAACCAGTCTTATCATCTAGACGCTTTCATATATTTAAACAACTACACAATAAAGCGTTTTGAGAGTTATTTGCAAGGCAGATAGAACGCGCAATGATATTTATTATCTGCCCAATCATGACGAAGATAATATTTACATATTTTAACTCTATGTAGATAATGTCTCGATAAAACTCAAATATTAGTAACAATCCGGTACCAAAGTAGCACTGACATAATTATTATTAATCACGTCTCTGCATCAATGATGGAACTATAACGGATGTGAGTAAATTAGTTTGCAGTAAGGAAAAAAAATATCAACCGATTGTTCAAAACCGACTATGTAAATATTTTTCGTTGTTGTTGTTTCTGTTAGCATTGTGGCGATTGTCAAACCAATCGCCACAAAAATCACCTTTGCTTTTCACGAGATGAAAGAAAATGTTTTAATTCACGTTTTTGTTTCGTTCGTTTGATGCGCATAGGACATTTTGTAACTAGACTCTAAAGGACATTGCTTGTTAAGAAAGGAATAGGCAATATTCATTCAACGTTTGAACAAAACAACACCAAAGTTACAGAATACCGTATATTTGATTGTCTTTTAATTTTTCTGAATGGTCATTTCCTACAGCCTTTGTATATTAAATAGGTCATTACCAGGAATCATATTTCTAAGAGGGACATAACACATTGGTTTGATCGTCGTAAACCCGATCCTTACCATGTGTCATCAGATGCTCTAGTCTCTTTGACATTATACGAAAATGGAAATTCCGCGCAGCATGCATGTATGTACAGCGGCTGTATTTAATAGGTAATATAATTGAGCCGTTCCACGAGAAAACCAACATTATGGTCTCTACGTAATGCATAAACCAACATTATGGTCTCTACGTAATGCATAAACCAACATTATGGTCTCTACGTAATGCATAAACCAACATCAGCCTGCGTCTAAGGGGGAAAGACGTATAGAGATTCCTGAAAACAAAAATGTCTGTCCGTGATAGTCTTTGAGGCATGCTTAGGCTGATCCAGATCGATACATTACGCAGAGTCCATATTGTTGGATTTCTCGTGGAACGGCTCATATGTATGACTGTTATGCCTTCCGCGTGTCAATAGTGTATAGATAAATACCAGACGAATTGAAAGATCTCATGGCAGCTAATCCGTGTCGATCTGTCAGATGTGCATGATACTAATACACGTATCCACGTGTCATCAAGTATCATGGTTCAAAAACAGTACCGTAATGACATATAATTGTTCGACGTTCTAATGCTGTTGCATCACATTTTTCACGTACCGCGACTGTCCAACTGAAGATCCAGAGTAGCCTTTATATTCGCGCAGCCTGATCAGGACCTGCGTGGTTGTTATCTTCTCATTCAAGCATCATTAAAGCCTGTGATGAAATTCATATAATCTTTTTTTAATGTGACGAGCTGTAAATAAATTGCTCAATACAGTCTCAAAAAGTGCTTGCTTAAATCAGCAAACTAGCGATTTGATACATGTCCTTCCTGCGTATTCTTATCAATTGTAACCGCCTCGGTGATTACGTAGAAGAGCGTCCGCAGCGAGTGCAAGATGTCGCGGGTTCGATCCCCGGCCGGGTCATACCAAATACTTTAACAACTTCAGTAATGTTTTCCCTCCTTGGCGCTAAGGAATTTAGTATTTAGCATTACGACTGATTGGCTGGTGTCAGGATAAATGGACCAGTAGTATTGGTAACTTACCCAGGAAACGCCGTAATATAACTGAAATATTGTTGAAAGCGGTGTAAATCTCCAAAACATCATTCAATCCTTCCTGCTATCGACATTATATATGTTATGTTACTCCGAACACTTCCTGGTTATTTTTGTTGTTTAATTGGCCAATGTTTGGGACGATCCAAAATAGCTGATATCATCATACATGTAGTGCAAAGGTGGAAATAACATATACATAACAAAACGGTATGTCCTGTATCGTTTAAGAACTTGCTTGCTATCAATACAATAACGTATATATCAGAAACTGTTTAATAAATACCCAAGAACGTATTGTAAACATTTGGAGACGATACAATTAGCAGTAGCTGGCAAGGACCAAACACGATTCGGCCTGTAAACAACAATAGAACCATTTTGGACCAAGTCAAACGAAAACCGACCATCTGGGTTTAGCGACCAGGAAGTAATGTGATCAGTCTACGCACACGCGCAATCAGATCAGGATCTAACCGGTTCGGCATCTTATCAATATTTGTAATGCATCATGGAAGCTATGACCAATACGCTGACTACACCAATGTAAGTTATTTGATCGTGAATACTACTGATGTCAACTTTTTTACTGCCGAATTTCACAAAGTAGACTCTTCTATGTTTAAAATTGGACAGCTCCATTGTTCGTTCAACAGGTAATTTGGTAAACTGTAATATCTAAGTAGCAAACAATACAGATTTCAGGAGAGACAGTTCGTTACGAGCTGTCTCAAGTGAATCTGCATTGTTTGCAAAAGTCTTTAATTGCCTTTGACAGCGAAAGGGTTAAGTCCTCGACGGGTCGGTTCTCGCGAGACGTGGTCCGTTTAAAAAACCACCACGATTAACAAAAACCGCACTACCGGGTCTTTCAACTGTATAGCCATTACAAACAGACTGTAAATATCCAATTAGTGTTTTATTTCTTTTATTCATTCTGGGCGGGTGTGTCAGCGTAATAAAGCCGAAACGGGCGTGGTATTAATAAAGGTAAATAAGTCTTCCCTACGAGACTTGATTCTCCACTGGACGAGACAGGATTCTCTATTGTAGGAGACAGGATTCTCTATTGTAGGAGACAGGATTCTCCACTGGACGAGACAGGATTCTCTATTGTAGGAGACAGGATTCTACAATTATATGAGACAGGATTCTCTATTGTAGGAGACAGGATTCTACAATTATATGAGACAGGATTCTCTTTCGAACAAAAGACCGACTGACATTTTGTAAGATTATACGACATCATCAAAAGGTAAAACAATAAGAGTATTTCGGTTCCAATGCGAATGACATCATTACTTGAAACAAATACATGCATGCACAATTAAAAAAAAAATCAACAAAGAAGTGTGAATCTTTGTAGTGGGAATCATCTAAGTTATGTTGTCTTGTTGATCAACGTTAAACTTAACGGGAAATAAGAATAAATTTTCTTCGTAATATAACTAACGGTTAGACGACATGTTTTGTGTTTGTGTTGCAGATTAAAGAGTTGGTGTCGTAAAACACATGTTTATAATACGGTTTACAACGGTCGTGTTTTAAAACACTTGCCTACAAACAGTTAATTTCTGACGCCTCTACAGCAGACGACTTTTGAAAACATTGTGGCAATCAAATAAATGCTCATAATGAGCAATGTTTCCTTTTGCCTCGATGTTTTGAACTCCATTCAATAATTAACCTTTCATTAGTAGATAGTAACTGCCTTTTTTTTTTGCTTATATGTTTTCATTGATGCAGATTTGTCGTATTTTAGGAAAGTGTAAATATATTTTGGTAAAAATATCTGAGACACGGTTATGTCAGCAAAACAAAAGATTCGCTGACCCGAAATTGAAACAGTAACGTTTGTGATATTCTAATCTTTTCTAACGTTTTGTTTATTTGCGCGACTCTTTTCCACCCCAAAATGGTCTTAAATGAGTCAGGGCGTTGCATGACATTGCAAATCCGAGGTCATACAGGGGAACTTTTTTTCGAGTGGGTTAGTTTAAACCATTAGCCTAAATACGATGACTTCTGAAGAAACAGCAAAATATGCTTTACAAAATCCCCCCATCCAAAGTAAGGAGATTACACTAATACTTCGGGAATCGACTCGTTTTAAAATTTAGAGTATAATCCGTTCTATTTAATAAAAAAGACCTAAAACCCCCATATGAGTTGATGAATCTATACTTACAAATAAATATACCCTTTTACAATCAGAAAGGTCACGACTATTAAGCTAATCCTCCCTCAAACAGCACCCCTTCAGAGGACAAGATCGAACACATCTAGTAAAACAAATATTGAACTTCTTTATTAAACCTTTCCCTTATATGGACACTTTCTGACGCCTCTGCAGTAGACGGTTTTTTGAAAACATAGTGACAAAAGAAGAAATTGCTCAAAACGAGCAATTTCTCCTTTTGCCACAATGTTTTCCACTTTTAGTCATAGGTTATCCATTCAATTATAGAGATTTCCTATTTTTTGACAAAATATGTTCAAATTCGTCTGTTGCAGAATGGTCGTATGAGGGAAATGGTTAATGAAAATATTTTTATTGAAAAGAGAGTTGAAAACGTTGAGGTAAAAGGAGAAATTGTTCAATATAAGCTTTTTCTCTCGTTGTCGCAATCTTTGAACAGTCGTCGGCTGCAAATGTTTTACAATGTGTATGAGTGACTGAATACATAACAGTGCGTAATTTGATAATTGCGAGTGTGATCACCCTGCAAAAATGAGCATGCTCGTCTAAATCTATATTGTTTAAAAAAATAAATAACAGCTGTATGCACTAAACAAATCTAGTTTCATTTCAGTTTAAGCCTTTCCCACATACGGACGTTTTCTGCCGCCAATACAGCACCCAACTGCTGAAAACATTCTGGTAAAAGGAAAATATAATCACCCGTAAAACACCAAACAATCAATCAATCAATCAATCGATATTTCAGTCAAATGTTTGATGTTTACAGAGGGTAGCAACTCTCAATGCGAAATTTCTCCTTTTGCCACAATGCTTTTAAGTTCATTCAATAATTATACCTTTAATTACAATGAATTTCTTTAATTTTGCAAAGATGATTTCAAAGTCGTCTGCTGCAGATTATTTGTATGTGGGAAATGGTTTACGTATATGGTGGGAATTCTGATACTGCCACGTTGATTAGCGAGACGTTTTCATTGTATAGCACACATGTTTTTGGCAGAATATAATGCTAACCGCAATCCTTCCTTCCATAAATATAGCATAGCCATGGTGATGGAAGGTCAAAATATGACTATTTATCCCCATAAAAATGAACTTATTGGCTTTAAAAACAAATTCAACCCATACTAGGCATTTGTTTTCAACAGCATCATTATATCAATGACATCATTTTTAGGACAAGATATAAGCGACAAGCGCAATAATTCCTCTTTCACAAATAGGCTAATATTTCGTGTTGAACAATAGACTAATAGTCTGTGTGGAATGGCAGCCAATTGCTTGGAAAGACTGTGTGGGGGACTAGTGTTAGAAAGAGCCACGAAACACATGGGTAGGTGAAATTGGCCGCCGTGATAAAACTGATGAAAATTTGTTGAAATGGCTTTAATTACAATCAATAAATTAGATCAAGATCAGGTATAGACACCTTGACATTTGCCACTCCTTTTTCCTTTTTTAACAACACTTACATGTATTTAATCATAACATACTGACAGAACCTCTCTTATTTAATCATAACTTACATATTGTATACTGACAGAACATCTCTTATTTAATCAAAACTTATATACTGTATACTGACAGAACGATGGAATTGAAGAAAGAAACACATAAAGAAAAAGACTATAGATCAATATACAGAAAGTATAACTAAATAAAAGAGATCGATAATAATTTTACCTATAAAATGATGACACGAGAGGAAGGTTCCCATTCTTTGTTAAATAAGTTTTCTCTATGACTTTGAATGGCTATATTTATCAATGAGTTTATCACTCTTGAGAGTGCGAATATTTTTCAGATGATGTCCATGTATTATAAACAAAGTGACTGATTACGGTCGACACTTAATGAGTATGCATACATGAACGTTCCATTATATAGACTTTTAACAAATCTACGGTTGAATATAATATAAATTGCGTTATTTTCATTGTCTCAAGTTTTCAAGTTTTCAATTGTGAATTAAAAGTGTACTTATTATGTTTCGGATGCATACATATTCTTTCTGTCAGACCTCCTCGGTGGTGTAGTGGTAAAGCGTCCGTCTCGGGTGCGGGAAGTTGCTGCGTCAATCCCCGGCCGGGTCATACCAAAGACTTTAACAATGGAAGTAATGGCTGCCCTCCTTTGGCGCTTAGTTTTGTTGGGTTAGCGTAACGACTGACTGGCTGGTGTCACGATTAATGGACCAGTAGTACTGGTAACTAACCAAGAAAACACCGTGATATAACTGAAACGTGGTTGAAAGCGGCGTAAAACACCAAACAATCAATCAATCATTCAATCTTTCAGTCAAATGTTTGATGTTTACAGAGGGTAGCAACTCTGCAAATGTTGAATCAGTATGAGGGGATAAGACGCAGTTCTCATACAGGGGCGTAGCTCCCTTAAGGCACTGTAGGCACGTGCCTACACATTTTTTCTCAAAATGCCCCAAAATGCAGCTGCGGCGATATACATCTGCGTAATATATCGAATAGATCAGCCTGCGCTGTCCGCGCAGACTGATCCGGCCGACATATTCCGTCTTAGGGGGATATATGTATAGAATAGTGATTCCTGAAACAGCAAATCCACAGGAGGCGAAAAGTGTCTTAAGCATGCTTAGGCTGATCCGGGTTGCTACTTTACGCACAGTCCACAATGTTGATTTTCTCACGAGACGGCCTACACATTGATTATTGCCAAGCTACGCCCCTGTCATAGAACATTACGTAAAAATCAGCTGCTCGATATCTGCACAATACTTTGGCCCTAACAGTATTCAATATATAGTTAGAATGCCACGATATCGTTCAACTTCAGATTTGTTTACTTAAACCTTTCGCTGCAAAAAAAAGGCAATTAGAGGCTTTTCGCGAACAATGCAGATTCAGCTGTGACAAGCTGTCTCTCCTGAAATCTGTATTATTTTCCACGTAGGCTTGTACGAAAAACTGGTGTGGTCCAATTTTCAACATGGAAGAGTCGACTTTTGCGGAAATTGGGATTGAACGGGATAAGGAAACAATACAAAGGGATGTTTACTAAGTTACTAAGACGCAAAGTGCATTCACAGTTGTACTGAAATAAGTATATCGCAGAACCTCACTTTTTAAATTGTCTACCTAACAATGTTTACAACATATGATATATTTATAATATATGGCGAGTCGTTTTACTATTTATTCGATTTAAAGATATCTTATTAACCTAGGGAGATATCTCATTAACCTAGAACTATAGCTCATTAACCTGGAAAGATAGTTCATGTACCTAGAAAGTTATATCTGTTAGATAGAAAGACATCTCTCTAGTTTTTAAAACAAATATCTCTCGAATATTTTGGATCAGTCGGAAGCGATGCTCTCTCTGGCTGTCAACATATTGACTATCTAGGTGAAATAGAATCCCCTCCGATGATGATTGCATGTCATTACGTTTTAGAATAGCCCAATCTATCAAGATTAAGACACGGTGTTCTATTTATAGCACGTCATTATGTCATATTTTGATGTTTACGTTTTTGAAAACTTGTAATGCGCATTAGTCCAAGTTTATCCCAAAAGAACAAAGAGGATCGAAGTTTGTTGTTGCTGTTGTTGTTGTTGTTGTTAGGGGGGGGGGGAAAGCGAATTTGTGGTTTTAAATGACAGATTAAACTCCACAATTTGATATATGATGAGCCGCAACGTGGGTTAACGAATCCTCGTACATCTTGCCCACGTGTAGTTTAAGATCAGTCTGTACATTCCCACAGTGGGGGTCAGTGTTTTGAGTCTTTACTAGAATATTATTTTAGTGTGCATTGACTTGACAGCGAACGATGCATATCTTGGTCATACTATGTCTATGTATAGGCTGCTTTCGATTTAAACTGATCACAAATGTTTGCAGGCCAATGTGTTTACATTGAAGCATATCGAGGGCTTGACGTGAAACGGTTATAACTAAAAACCTATTTTGAAAACCCTGGTTTAGGGGCAATTTTAACCCCTTTGTAAACAATGCAAATTTAGGTGCCATTGCTCAGAACGAGCAATGGCACCTAAATTTCCATTATTTACCAAGAAAAATGATTTAACGCTTAGGAATACTTTATGGCGAGTTGACTAACCTTGGTAAAAAAATACCAATTTTAGTTACAACCGTTTCACGCCAAGCCCTCGATGTATGATACGACACCGAGCACATTATTTGTGTTCAAGTCATGCGTCATTCCGAATACCCAGAGACAAAGGTATCAAAATAGCAACAGTTGGCTGAATAGGAATATAAACATTGGACGTTATACAATATTATTTCGAGTTCAACCCTTTTCCTGCTGAAATAAAGATTTCCAGTCATTAATTCTTAATTTCAGATACAGTGGCTACCTTTATTAGATAACCATTCGAGTTCAACCCTTTTCCTGCTGAAATAACGATTTCCAGTCATTAATTCTTAATTTATTAGATACCCATTTATGTATATGTGAGAATCGAGCAATGAAACCAGGAATTAACTGCATGCGGATATATTCGTCAACAGTATTTATAAATGTTTATTTTTATAAACACGGAAAGCAAGTACACGACTTACTTAGATAGTTTTTATATAAACAATACGTTGTAATGATAGTACTGCTGCACTGACTTTCTCTGACACCTTCTATGAAAGCATAATACGTATTACTATTTTGTTTCATTGGGGGTATTATGCCGTTTTCAACATCATTTCAGTTATATCACGGCGACAGTTCACTAATTCATGATTCCTTGGTGTACAAATATGTACTAGGCTAGCAAATGTGCCTTGCACAAGGGCACTCAACCATGACCTCCGCGTCGCTACTTAGGATCAATCCGGGACGTACGGTTCAAAATCTTCGACTCTAACCACTCGACGACTGCGAATTCCTCAGTTATCACTGGAAAACATATGTTAAAAAAAATATTTGACTAGCGCCTGTGGCAGACATGTGCATTTCTTTTGAACTTTCCATCTGGAATAACTGGTGAAAAGCACTACGACGTCAAACCTTTCAGTAATACGGCACTACTAGTTGTACACAAGACCGAGGTACGACGTTAACATTTCTAGTAATAAAGCTCAACTTACACATAAAATAGTGGTACGACCTTCTAGTAATATGTTGCTACGTGTTGTATACTGGAATGTGGAGCGACGCGACTAGATGGTGTAAAGACGTCACTAGATGGTGGAACGACGTCACTATACGTGCACTAGATGGTGGAGTGACGCCATCAGCTGTGCACTAGATGGTGGTAAGACGTCGCTAGATGTGCACTAGATGGTAGTACGACGCCACTAGATGTGCACTCGATGGTGGAAGAACGACGCCACTAGATGTGCACTATATGGTTGAACGACGCCACTAGATGTGCACTAGATGGTAGTACGACGCCACTAGATGTGCGCTAGATGGTAGTACGACGCCACTAGATGTGCACTAGATGGTAGTACGATGCCACTAGATGTGCACTAGGTGATAGTACGACGCCACTACATGTGCACTATATGGTGGAATGACGCCACTAGATGTGCACTGGATGGTAGTACGACGCCACTAGATGTGCACCAGATGATTGAACGACGCCACTATATGGTAGTACGACGCCACTAGATGTGCACTAGATGGTAGTACGACGCCACTAGATGTGCACTAGATGGTAGTACGACGCCACTAGATGTGCACTAAATAGTAGTACGACGCCACTAGATGTGCACTAGATGGTAGTACAACGCCACTAGATGTGCACTAGATGGTAGTACGACGCCACTAGATGTGCACTATATGGTAGTACGACGCCACTAGATGTGCACTAGGTGGTAGTACGACTCCACTAGATGTGCACTATATGGTTGAACGATGCCACTAGATATGCACTAGGTGGTAGTACGACGCCACTATATGTGCACTATATGGTTGAACGTCGCCACTAGATGTGCACTAGATGGTAGTACGACGCCACTAGATGTGCACTAGATGGTAGTGCAACGCCACTAGATGTGCACTAGATGGTAGTACGACGCCACTAGATGTGCACTAGGTGGTAGTACGACGCCACTAGATGTGCACTCGGTGGTGGAACGACGCCACTAGTTGTTCACAGAATGGCGATACGATGACAGACTGTTTTTGTAACGTGACTTCACTTCACTTCACTTCACTTCAATGTTTATATAAATGTTCCATATTTCACCCCCTGATGTTTATAGAATTGTCTGCTGCATATTCTATTTTTGTGAAACAAGGGTTAAAAATAATGCATGCGATTGATGATATGGAGAATCAACACTGCATCTTTTGGCAGCAGAGGTAGGTAAGAAATAAGCATTAATCATATTGCTTGAATAAAATGAAATGGAGTGAGCTATCCCTTGAGAAAACCAACATTGCGTAAAGTATCGATCCGGATCAGCTAAAGCATGTCGGGCAGGCTAACCTGAACAGACACTTTTCGCCTTCTGTTGATTTTCTGTTTCATGAATCATTACTCTATCCATCAGAGACGGTATGTGTCGGCCCGGTATAGCCTGCGCAGGCTGATCTGGGTCGATACATTATGCAGAATCCATAATGTTGGTTTTATCGCAGGACGGCTCGAGTATCTGTAAATTGTACATGGCCTGTATATACGTACAGGGTTCTCTCTGCAATTACGATGATTAGTCACAATACGATTGTCAGTGTAAGTCACTACCTAGGACATACTACAGAATGCGGTTACCTTAGACTACCTGAGTCACCTTAGTGTATGAATGAAAAAAAAGTCCCTTGGGATTGGCTTCCAGGTATATGGCCTGATAGCGTTCGGTCATCGCGTACGAGTTTTAAAGGTTGTGTTATGGTAACGGAAGTATTTGCCCTTAATATCACCCGATTGCTACCGGTATTCGGGCACCGGACAATTGGTTCTCGCAATAACATACGTCAACAGGGGTCAATAGTATTAAATAGTGATTAATTTACGCTATAAATGGCGAAATGTACGTCTTTAGTGTAGATATAAATAATCACGGGGAATGATAACAATTAAAATTGCAACAGCTTGTTATCAGAAAGCCCCTTCTGCAAATATAGTCACGCCCCCTTTATACACGCATCAAAATAACGTACTAGTATATCAGCGGTGATGTTTGGTCTTCCTGTTTAACGATATTACTTATCATAAATTTGCATATTCGGTTTAATTGTACATATTTCTCCTAAATATAAGCAATCGACTTTCTTGTCATTCTATGCGAAGGGTTGACCGTAAACTGTCCTTATAGTAAATATTTTACCTGAAAACAATGACGCATCTGGTTGAATGGGCTGAAAAGCGGTGGAAATAACCCTTAGTTCTTCATGTGTATAACAGATCTTCCTGGTTAAACCGAATACATATATTACATAGAAAAAACATAGAATGTCTGGTCTTAAAACGTTTTCTCTGCAAAATAGTTGAATATAGAAGCTTATAATTGAAACGAAGTTGTTGCATCATTTGCATACGAATAGACTTGTAAGGTTGCTCTAGCAATTGTCTAAGGAAAGCTATCAGTCATTTTCTCCTTTATATTTGAAACACCACAAGCTGACATAATAATAAGAGCATGTTTTTACATTTATCTAAATGCGCGTTTTAAAATAAAAAAAATCATGAGTTCAGATCAGATTACAGCAGACATATAACTGTTAGCGGTTCGAATCTGGCTGAACGATTTTCCTATATGCTGAAATGCACTGCAATGATACAGAGCAAAGGGTACGAATGAAATCGTGATCGAACGGGCCACCTTTGACGTCATTCAAAAGTCCCAGGTAAGTTCGATTTACAAATCCCGGATGACATTTGATCACGTGATACATTCTTAAAATAGACAGTATATAAAGCAGATGTCGGTTCAAAATTTATAGTATTTGTAAAATGTCACCCACCCATACAGAACGTCTTACAAGCGAACGAAATCAAAAACACTGGGTGTTGTCTGTTGACCTTTTCAAATATGGTCTTAACCTTTTCCCACGTGCAGAAACATTTGTGAAGGGCGACTTTTAAAAGCATGGTGGTAAAAGGAGCAATTGCTCTCGAACTTCTTAACAGCTAACGGCTCGAATTTTGATTGGTTATATAACATAAACATTTTAGGCTGCAGAGTTGTCAATTATATAATTAGACATTGGCTGTTTTCAAATTACATTGCAGGAGTCTTCTCAGTTAGGCGATCAATATAGGTATCTATTAGCAAGACTGTAGTAGGAACTTGCATTTTCAAGATCGATCAAGAATGCCTTTGTCACAATGTAGAGCATATGGACAGGGGTTGTTGTTGTTTGTTGGCGTTATTTACCCTTGCACTCGGCAATAATGCCATTTGGCGAGCATGGACAGGGGTAATCTGAAACCACAGTTTATAGAAATTTTTCGCGCCCAGCCCCGGTAGCTCAGTCGGTATATATGCGGGCTGTCACTCCAGGGGTTGTGAGTTTGAACACCTAGCTCGGTCAACATTCTTTCGACAAAAGTTACTGGGACTGTGTCATTCGTCTTTCACAAATGGACTAACAGTCTATGTGGAAAATCTGTCAGTTGCTTAGAAAGTATGTTATTATGTGTATTACAGGTGTGGGAAAGCCAGGAACCACATGGGTAGGTGAACTTGAATTGATGTAGCGTTAAACCCCATCACTCAATCAATGAATGTAAATGTGTTCGCAATGGCGTGCTAACAAATTGTAATCGGGTCTATTCGATTTAACGAATCACGCCCCTTTCAGAACGAGGCAAACCCAAGACAACAACATTGATTCAGACGGCTACTCCCTGACCATTTGCGATGGCATTCAGCTGACTCAATTTCAAACAATGGAATGTATAAACAGGAGAGTCCTTTATCAGTTATATCAAACAAACACCGCTCACGTGTTTTCGAAAACCTGAAGAACGCGTGTTGTGTCTCTAGAATAACTAAACCCCTTTCTCACATACAACGAATCTTTAGCAGACGAATTTGAATTTTGTTTAGCCAGAAATATAATATGAATATGAATGTAAGAAAGAACAATTGTTGAGTGAAAATTAAAACACTGTGGCAAAAGGAGAAATTGCTCATTATGAGTCATTTCTAGTTGTGTCACAATGCATTCAAAAGGGATCTTCTGAAGGTGGCGTCAAAAAGCGGCAGTACGTTGGAAAGAGTTGGAAAGAGTTAATTGAACATTCGTCTTTGAAGATTGTAGGTAAATCATTCACCACGCCCAAGTTATAGTGTGCAAATTCTTTACAGCTATTGATCTCAACAAGTTAGTTTAAACTTATTTATTTTACATCGATTGCAAAACAAGCTCTCAGCCTATATTAATCACGCTCGATGTCTCTGATTCCCGGACACTTAACCAGTACTCGCGCCGTTTGTGTGGAAAATCCAAAATCAGAACCCGCTTCATCACGGGATTAGAACCCGGAACCTTTGGTACAAGAGGCAAACAGATCAAATAGTTTATACACTCATCTTTCTTGTTCGCTGCCAAGAATACATCATTGGCAACCAGTGCACCATATGTGCAGTCTAATGTAGGGATCTGTGACTCATTTCTCAAGAGCAATTACTAGGGAAAAGGAGAAAATAGTACTTTTCAATTAGCTGTTTACCTTGACTGCCATTGTGCGTTTTCTTCCTCTTTCAATAGCATTGGTGTTACAACTCGGCGTGTTTAGGTGTATTACTACTTTTAGCAGAATATTTATTCAAAGACCGATGTAACACCTTAGCGTTAGGCACAGATGCATGCATTTTATTGTATTCTTTCCGCGCATGCACACGGATTATAATGCGTTTGCAGCAGACGATTTTTTTAAATAACATAAAAAGATTCGTATATCCCACAGAGCTGTCTAGTCTTTTCTGATTTTCAACTTTCAAGTAGAGCTATTTTCATACTTTTTATCCCAAGATATCTTTAAAATCGTCCGATCTTCTATGTGGGCAAGGGTTAATATCATAAGTTTGTTTGGTATGGCACAAAGAGGCTCTGCATGAAACGATTAAATGAACACAATTCCAAATGTAGTTAAAGGGAGGCAAATGTTGTTATCTTATTATTAGATTTGTATAGTTAAAGGGAAACAACGTGTTATAATATCTTTTTTCAAAACGTTTAAATCTAACAGAGTTATTTCCCTTTTGTTTAAACAATCGTTCCGAGCCCCGGTAGCTCAGGACTAAAAGTTTATGTGGAAAAGCAGCCAGTTGCTTGGGAAGTATATTGTGAGAAAAACCAGGAAACGCACGAGTAAGCGAACTTGCCGCCGTGTTATGACTGAAGAATTGTTGAAACGGCGTTAAAACCTAATCGATCAATCAATGTTTTCATCTGAACGTTTATTCTAAGTTTACTTGGTTGTTCAAAGGAAGAAGCCCAGCCCCGGTAGCTCAGTCGGTAGCAACGCGGGTTGTCAATCCAGGGGTTGTGAGTTCGAACCCCAGCTCAGCCAACATTCTTTCCGACGTTTGACAAAAGTCACTGTGACAAGCGTCATTCGTCTTTCACCAATGGTCTAACAGTCTATGTGGAAAAGCAGCCAGTTGCTTGGAGAGTATGTTGTATGGGGTACTCGTGTGAGAAAACCAGGGACATGTGAGTAGGTGAACTAGCCGCCGTGATACGACTGAAAAAAGGTTGAAAACGGCGTTAAAACCCATTAAGAAAGAAAGAAAAAAAAGTACTTTTCGATGGTTAAGAACTGCTGAAACGTTTAGATACCATTGTGTAAGGCGTGTCATTTCTGTTTGGACTTCAACAATTATCTTAAAAGGTGTTTAGCTTTGATCCCTTACTTTTAACTCGCAATCTATAACGTCCCAGCGCATCTGATTAATTGTTTCGCCTTATATATTGTAAGCTATTGATATATATTTTTAGCGGGTAACGTCATGCTTATCCAGGATCGTGGGTTCGAATCCTTGCTCAGCTATTCATTATTATTCAGTCTAATAGTTAACAAAAGTAATTGTCACAAGAGTCGTTCGTCTTCTATACATGGACTTACTGTCTATATGAAAAGATGACTTATTGCCAGGAAGGAGTTGTCTGTGCATCCAGTTAACATATGGTTAGTGAACTGGCCGCCGCGATAAAATTAAAAATGTTGAAAACGACGTCGAATTCCAATAATTCAAACACGAACTTTTAGAAATAACTGATCATTCTGGTGTCGTGTGCAGACACAATTGGAATATCAAGAGGGAAGGGAAAAAAATCTAACTGACTCAATGAGCTATCAGAAAGGATGTTTATACTTTTGAATTTCCAATGCTACTTTAAAAAGACTTTCTTTTGTTCTGTGAACATTTTAATTTCAACTGTCTCACCAATCTCTTTGAGCAGTATGTATGCCTGCTTTATTGCTGTAGCAGAAACGGTGTAACAGGACATTAATTGAGAAGATAAATGATGACAGCGTGTGTCCACACATATGTTTAGTTTAGACTTATTTATTTTACATCGATTGTGAAACAAGCTTTAAGCGTATATTAATCACGCTCGATGTCTGGCTTCCTGGAGAAATAACCAGTAGTCACGCCGTTTGTGTTGGGAAGGCCCATAGGCAGAACCCGCTCATTACGGGGTTCGAACATGGGACCTTTGGTATGAGGGGCCGATGCTCTCTCCGCTGAACCACTGTCTTCCAAATATGTTTCTTAGCTTGCTCATACCAGTGCTCTTCACAATATAATTTTCAAGCAACTGGCTGCTTTTCTACTTATACTGCTAGCGAGCCCATTTGTTGGAAGACGACGAATCACGAATGTCGCAGTGAACTTTTGTTAAACGTCAGAAGGAATGTTGGCCGAGCTAGATAATGTTAAGGAAGGACACGTGATAACATTAATAAGGAGCACGCTTTGTAATGAAAAAAAGATATTTATTCACAGACAACTCAAACAAAAGGTTATAAACCATAACATATATGTATAGAATATCACAAAGAAAATTCATATTAGTATTCGGTTAACCCTTTGCCACATACAGACATATTTTGACGCCGTTGCAACTGACGGCTTTTGAAAACTTTGTGGCTAAAAGGCATAAGTGATTTTTTTGCTCAATATGAGCAACTTCTTCTTTAGCTACAATGTTTTAAACTCGGTTCAATAAGTGTACTTTTATTTTTAAGATATTAAAAGTGTTTGCCAAGACTTTTTCAAAGCTGCCTTCCACAGATGTATTGTATGTGGGAAAGGGTTATACTGGTAGTAAATAACAAGGGAAGTTGCATTGTATATAAATATTATTATGCGTAGTTATCTGCAATCTTCATATTATCACAGATATGCTTTGTGTTTATATAAATTTGGAAAAAAAATTGAAAATTGCATTATCCATACAATTGCAAACCACGAAATTCGTAAAAGCGCTGAGGAACAAATTGTGTGCTCCAACTTGAATTGTTGGACCGATCTGTTTCTAGAATGCCTGAATACGCTTCTGATCAATGTATAACATGATAACAAAATATATTAATAAAGTCAATGTTAAAACATAGGAACCGCGTCAGGGGAGTCGGGCATCACTTAAACAACATTTTAGCCAAATTACGAGAAAAACCAACAGTGTGAACGATCTTAAAGTATTGATCCGGATCAGTCTAAGCATGCCGTGCAGGCTAACTCCGACAGACTTGTTTTCGCATCCTGTGGATGTTCTGTTTCAGGAATCATTAACTCTATACCTCTATTCCCCTGAGACGGACTGTGTCGGTCCGGATTAGCCTGCGCGAACTGCGCATGCTGATCTGGGTCGATACATTACGCAGAGTCCATAATGTTAGCTTTCTTGTGGAACGGCTCATATGATATCAACATTCTAGATGCTTGCAAGAAGAAACATTGAAGTATTCTATTACATAGGCGGACGGTTGTAGCTTGGTAAGAGTCAGTGCATGCGTAGACAAGCATGTCTATTCAAATGCAATAACACCAAAAATCGCAATTGTCGGCTAATATGTTGTCCTGTAGATCGTCCATATTGAATGTTAAGTATGTTTATATGCTTTTCAAGAGTGTATTCCAAGAGAGCATACGCAACTGCATTCAATATTTCATTATCAGTATGGGATATTCCCCATAACTCTGTATACAGCACATATTGCATGTTAAAAAACCTAACCATTTCCAACATGAAGACGTATTTTGACATATCCGCAGTAGAAGTTTTTTTTAAAGATATTGTGTCAAAAGGAGATATTTCTCATTTTGGGCTACTTCTCAATTTTCCACACGTTTGCAACTCTATTCAATAACTCACCATTCATTAAGAGATACTTTCTATATTTGGTCAAGATGTTTTCAAAAGTCGTCTGCTGCAGATATACTATATGTGGGAAATGTTGCATTCCGGTGAAGACCTATCTGTTGTGGGTATTCAATAAAGAATCACCCCATAGGCACGATTATTATCAATTTCATAATTGCCGAGGCGTTTTGAAGCATCTACAGCCGACTACTTTCGAAGATAATATGGGAACAGAAAAACAGCTCATGTACCAATCTTATCATATTCTTTCATTTATAGAGATTTTCCGCATGTATTTCATCGATATTTGCAAAGACGTCGCCTGTGGATTTGTTGTATATAAGAAATAATTAATTGTGAATTAACAGATATGCTTATAGTTGACTGACAGTTTGGCTTTAGTTCGTCAAATAACAGAAAGACGGACAGATGAAATTTTAGTATCAAATAACATTAAAATTTAGTTCATCACTCATTGTCTCATTTTCACAAGCAACACATACTTCTAGTTCATTACACACAATACCGAGGGCTAGGCGTGAAACAGTTGTAACTAAAACTTGTATTTTTTTACCAAGGTGAATTACCTCGCCATAATGTCTTTATAAGTGTTAAATCATTTTTCTTGGTAAACAATGGAAAATTAGGTGCCATTGCTCGTTCAGAGCAATGGCACCTACATTTGCATTGTTTACAAAAGGGTCAAAATTGCCCTTAAACCAAGGTTTTCAAAATAGGCTTTTAGTTACAACCGTTTCACGCCAAGCACTCGATACCTTGTGGAATAGAAGGGATTCAGTTGTACTCTTTGTTTGGCTTCAGGTCGTAATCAAAGAGTATGTTCTTTTTTTGTCCAATATTTTCTGGACTGTACATATGATTGACATATACGAAAGAAAGATGTATATTTTGTAATGAACCAGCATGGTAGACAACATGCGTTTCAAACACGGGTATGCCCTTTCTTACGTTTTTAACAATGCATTCATCTTGCAAATACATCCTTCATAGTAATGGGAAAGAATTATCAAATCTCGAAAAGTGATCCGAGTAGATAGCCTGTCATGCGTCAAAAAGACGCAGAATAGAAACACGTTTTGCAAAACCCCAGTATTTTTCAGTAATATTCCGGGTTAATTTACGTTTAATTTTATTTTCCTATTTTTTTTTTTTTTTTTATCTTTAATAGAAAATGTTGAAATGAAAATATCATTCTTTTCACAATGCTCTTAATCCCAAGCCAATCACAAATTGACTCATAAATATATATGGTCACTGCGTATCAAGAATATTTTAAATGACATATGTTTATACAATTGCAATGGGTGATGAGAAGCATTTCTTGTAGATTAATATCAGGAGTACTATAGGAAGACCAGCAATCCCAGGTAGACAGAAGAAGTATGTAGACCAGCCAATTTCGTCGTACTTGGTAGCGACAAGAATCATAATGACCACTGTAAGAATCTCTGTGAATAAACGTATACGTATGAACATAAGAAATGTTGAAAGCATAAACATTAAAGTATACTTTACAGTAAGAATTTCTTTTACAATATGAGCCGTCCCGCGAGAAAACCAACAGTATGAACTCTGCGTAATGTATCGACCCGGATCAGCTTAAGCATGCCGCGCAGACTAGCCCACGCAGACACTTTTCGCCACCTGTGGATTTTCTGTCTCAGTAATCATTACTCTATACCTCTATTCCCCTGAGGCGGAATATGTTGGCCCGGATTAGCCTGTGCTTGTGCAGAGTCCATAATGTTGGTTTTCTCGTGGGACAGCTTATATCAAGTTCAATGTCTCAGTCTCATAAATGTTTCATCAATTGAATTTATGATGTTCTGATCCTCATTGTCGTAATTCCTTTTGAATTTCCTTAACACTTTCAGCGCCGAATTGTTTAAAGTAGACTCTTCCATGTTCAAAATCGGGTGTGTCCATTTCTCAATTTATGGAGGTTTTGGACTATTTTGGTAACTAAAAGGCAAACAATGCTGATTTCAGGTGAGACAGCTCGTTACGAGCTGACTCACCTGAATCTGCATTGTTTGCAAAAACCTCAATATTGCCTGTGGCGCTGAAAGAGTTAATCTTTTCACACATACATCAATTTAGTAGAAGACGACTTTGAAAGCAGTTAGTCAAAAGTATGTAAAATCTATAAATGACAGAATTATTATTTAAAAAAGAGGGTGGCAAAATGAGAAATTGCTCCTTAAGAGCATTTTCCACTTTTGTCACAATGTTTTCAAATGCCGTACACTACATAAGCACCGGAGAGGTTCTGTATGTGGGAAAATGTTAAGGCTCAAGAGTTAAATTACGTCTCTATTAGGGTCACGGCCACACACTTTTAATTTTGCAGATATGTTTACGAGCGAATTTGGGTATTATTGCCGGAGCGGATTCGAATCCGCACAGTCTCATCAGATACTTCAACAGTGGTTCATCAATTGACAGCGATTGAATGAAATAATATCCTGTTAAATATATAATAAACAGGTCTTAATACGCTCTCAGTTTTGAGTCTTTTAAATTCACGTTTGTGTAAAAGCTAGTTTGGGCTTGACTTGAATCCCATACACAGAGTGAAGTTGTGGGTATGAACACGAATCTTGACTACATGTTTGCAGATGCAGTCAGACATCTAATCGCGTAACGCGAGAGGCAAACTATAGAAAACATTAACCACTACACCGATAGAATTTATATTTTTCACAAAATATTTGAAAACTGAAATACAGCTTTCTCGAAAAAGATGAGTTTATTTATAAGGTCAAATAATATCAATTAAATTACTTCTTTGTTACATGTTAATGAATAAGTTTAAACCACATGTGCCAGTCCCGTTTTAAATCTAGAAATAGCATTTGTCAATATATAGTCAAATGCTATTTTTAGATTTTATACGAGACTGGCACCTGTGGTTTAAACCCTCAGATATTACACTTTCTTCATTGTTTACAGGTAGAACACCCTATATCATTGAAAAAAGCAACCTCTCAGCTATGAAATAATCCAACAAATGGAAGGTCATGTATTATGAACGAATGAAAACACTTCAGCGCGCAGATGGTTTACCGTCATGTTGCACACACCAACTGGATTTCAATATACTATCAGACAATGTCAAAATAACAACAACAGGGTCATGGTGGACCTGGATCTCTCACCTGAATGATGCAATGTGATTTGTCACACCTACCACACTAACTTATTTTGTTTAGCCATCCAACATGCCTTGAGGTAATTTTGTAGAGGGTCACACAAGGAACATGTCAACACAATTATTTGGGAATTGGCCAGATACTTTCAGAGAAGAATAAGTTTTCAATATAAGGCAAAACAGCACCATCCCTGGCTACCACCTGTTTCCGACAATCAACTTTGCTTGAAGGAATCAGTTAAAAGGTCACCTAAGGAATATTTCGGCCAGATTATTTCGGAGAAAAAGATTTTCAAAGTTTACGCTACAGCCCCGCCCTCTGGCGTCCATGTTTTTCTCCTATTCAAAATGGCTTGCATGTAAAGAGAGGGAAATCGGCCAGATAATTTGGAGTAGAAGATTTTTAAAGTTTTCACTAAAGCCATATTTCGCCCATGAAGGCCAATGTTTTTCGACCAATCAACACGGCTTGAAGAAATTTGATAGAGGGTCACCAAAGGAACATTTCAACAAAATCATCCAACCGGTTTGGGAGGCAAACATTATTTAAGTTTTTTTTCTTTTGCTTGCCATGGAAACCAGAATTCTACATGGATGACAACAAATTGAAGGAATTATGGTGATGACATTGAGAGGATGCTTTTTGTGAAGTTTCATCCCAATTTACCAACTGGTTACAGAAGATGTTGAAGGACGACGGACGACCGAAAAAGGGCGATCACAATAACTCACATTGAGCTTAAAATGGTCAGATCAAACAATTCCAGTGCCTCCCATACATAAGTAATACATTATGGTGAAGGTATGCACACACTTCTACGCAATCATGTGTTCAGGGAGCATTGGATGTATATTAGCCTGGTCGCGGATGTATTTGGTATAATGTGACCTTTAAAAGACTTATGACAAAATTGGTATTGCATATGATGGGTGCGGTGCGCACGCGTTCTAATCTATACATCGTACCCATCTACTTATTTGATATTCATGAAGTACGATTTATATATTCCAGTTACAGACAGATACCCATTTTGCAATGGATGGTATCGCTACAGGGTATGGTACATAGTTCTGCCGCCTGTGTGTGACTTACCTTGGATGATAAATCAATGGATGACATCGTTTACATGGTATTGGTACACCTATATATAACTATATCGATTGTGTTTGACTTACCTTGGATGATAAATCATTCACCGAATAAAATCTTCATGACCAATGATTGGTATCGTTACAGGATAAACGCAACCTATACATTCTGCCGCCAGGGTGTGACTTACTTTGTATAAAAGATCATCAACCAAATATCATCGTCATGACCAATAACTGGTAAATGATACTCCTTTACATAATTGTGTCGACTGTGTGTAACTTATCCTGAATAATAAACCCTCCACCAAATAACATCGCAATGATCAATGGATGGAATCGTTTACATGGTAATTGGTACAGCTGTACATGACACTGCCGACTGTGTGTGACTTACCTTGAATAACAAACCATCCGCCAAATAGCATCGTCATGACCGTACCGAGAGACAAGTATCTGTAGGGGGTACAGCACGTTATGACGAGGAAGACCAGGAACAGAGCAATACTGGATAACAGAACAATAACGGCCAGCACCATTATTTCTTCGTTTGATACTGAAATAAAAGGTAATTGATATAGTTCAAATCTCCTTGCAACGTTGGATGATTGGCGAATCTCCTTGCAATTTTGGATGATTGGCTGACACGAGTTTCGTTCTATGATCGATTGATAGATCGATTGATTGATTGATTGATTGTTATTGAATTCAATGTATTTTCTTGATTGTATATATGTTATAACACATAGCGTGACTATCCCGATTAAATCGATGCAATACGCCATATAAGATGATTCATGCAAGTAACTCACTACCCTCCCACATGGTCAGATGGAAGCATTTCAATTTCAGAAAATACATGTCGTTCTGACAATGGCTCTTAAGCTGTCAATATAGCTAAAAGCAATCAATGTTTTGATTACAAATCAGTCAGAGGGTATTCCACTTTATTAAGAAATACTTTCATCATTGTTGTCCAATGCGAGACCACCACTTCAGTCTCATGAATTCATTTGAAAACCGCTGGACAAAATTGTCTGCCCGGCGCTCCGATCCGAATTGCTTCCCTTTGACCATATAGACTAATAAGACCATTTTTGGGAGACAAATGAAGCTAGTCACAATGACTTTTGTCAGCCATTGGAAAGTATGAATGGCCGAGTCGGGGTTTTAGACATTGGATTGAAATCCCTCATTGTTACCGACTGAGATGTTGCGTCTTGACGTGCGCTCTGTTAAAAACCCACCTGATCGCACTGACACGTGTATATACACATATGAGCCGTCCCGCGAGAAAAACCAACAGTGTGGCATCTGCGTAATGTATCGACCCAGATGCGCAGACTGATCCGGGCCGACACATTCTGTCTCAGGGGCCCCAAAATGCAGCTGCAACGATACACATCTGCGGAATGTATCGACAGATCAGCCTGCGCTGTCCGCGCAGACTGATCCGGCCGACACATTCCGTCTAAGGGGGGATAGATAGAGTAGTGATTCCTGAAACAGAAAATCCATCGGAGGCGAAAAGTGTCTATCCGGGTAAGCCTGTGCGGCATGCTTAGGCTGATCCGGGTCGATACTTTACGCAATGTCCACAAGGATGGTTTCCTGGCTAGACGGCTCAATGATATAGATCTGTACTACCATGCTAACTGGTTAAAATGGACAATGTTTGTCATATTAAAGACGCTTTTACAAGTGTGTATTGAACAAAATGAAGCAGAATGCTTTAATAATGCATAACGATATTTTGCTAGTTATTTACTACATGTATATTAATATGTTTTGACTACTTTATTTAGTGTACATGTATGTGTGTTGCTGTTTGTCTTTGCCATATTGCATTTAAAGTTATTTGTTAATGGATAAAGGCATGTGTTTATGCCGATTGCAAATAAAGTTGAGATGAGTTATCATACGATGCAGATCGAATATTAAACTGATGGCAAATTCCTCTCATTCAGTAGAATAAGGGTTCAGTTTAACTTATCCGAACGATGTGATGCCCTAACGCAGCCTTCATAGTTAATGTTCGCAGCGAACAGTTGTTAGGATAACACCTAAGACAATTTTGCAGAGGTAGTCTAGCGTCGGTCTCTCGTTCCAAATGTCCCTGGTTCGAATCCCGTGATAAGCGGGTTGTTCTGCCTTTGGAATTTGTTTCCACACCAACAACGCGAGTACTAATTAATTCTGCAGGTGCGTCTTAAATCACCAGTATACTTTAACCAGTAAAACTTCACTGACATTGTAGATAATTGATATCGATAGAGCCGTTACAAGAATCTGATCACTATAAAAAAGGGTTGTTTTTTACGCTTAATTTGACTTTAATATTTACAACAAGGTTCGTTTGTGCTTGCTATATGTATTAATATTTTCCCACATATATATATATATATATATATATATAAAGATGCATTTAAACGCCTCTGAAGCAGCAGAGTTATGTAAACATTGTGACAAATGTAGAACTCACGTGCTTTAAATGATCCATTATTGGGATAAACACAAATTAAACAGTTACCTCTCCGATCGCAAGAAAAATCTTCACACTGTATGTATAGTCCATTGAGGATGTTATCCTCATCGTTCTTGAACCATTTTGGGGAGACAAATCCGATTAACTGAAAAAGACAATTTAACTTATCTAATAACGTCAACATCAAGTCTCAGTCAATCAGTTGAAAT